>SRSE01000353.1:0-247536 GCA_005024645.1 Planiliza haematocheilus | reverse complement strand
GGATCAGCAGAGGCGCGTTTGAAGGGGTTAAGGGTTTCTAAAATACCTGCTGTCACTTTCATTTCAGCAAACAGGAAAACCTCTTTAGCTTTAAATAAACGCTTCAACCCAGAGTTAGTGTCACCATGTAATCACACTCACAGCATGTGGAGAGCTGCTCAAAAGTTTTACTTTATGAAAATGACTCAAAACGTGAACAGAGTCACACGAGTCCTGAAAGGAGACAAAGACAGAACAGAACCACTTCAGTTCTGAGATGTTGGTGGGTTTCCTCACATCAACTGCTGCTTCAGGTCCAACAACAACATTTCTCTTGGATTAAGGTCAGGACTTTGACTTGGCCGTTCCTAAACATTCATCTGGTTCTTCTTTAACCGTTCTCTTGTAGAACCACTTGTGTTCTTGGTTCTCCTTGTCTTGCTGCATGACCCAGTTTCTCTTCACATTCAGCTCATGGACAGATGTCCTGACATTTTCTTTTAGAGTTCATTGGTCCATCAATGAGGACAAGGCGTCCTGGTCCAGATGCAGCAGAACAGGCCCAAACCAGGACATTAGCTTCACCCCCATGTTTGATGGAGGGATGAGGTTCTGATGCTTCATCTCATTTAAACCAAACTATTCTACTTTGGTCTCATCTGTCCACTAAACATTGTCCCAGTAGTCTTCTGTCTTGTCCACATGATGTTTAGAAATGTTCTTCTTGGAGAGCAGTGTCTTTGTCCATCACACCATGGTTGTTCAGTGGATTCATCAACATTACCATCAGCCAATGAGAGAGAGGCCTTTAGCTGCTTAGAAGTTCCCCTGGGTTCCTCTGGTTCCTCTCAGACTATCATGGAGTGATCTTTGTTGGTGGACCACTCCTGTCGTCTTCAATCTGACCTTCATCCAGTAGAAATGCTGAGGAACAACCTGAAGCGAGCAGCTGATGTCACTATGTCTTCATGATGATGAGTCAAGAATCTGGTTCCTTTCTTACAGTTAATGGATCTAAATCAAATGTTAGCTCTACTTTTAGCTCTGTGTCTCCAGTTAGGTTTGATATCAGCTTCATAAAAGCAGCATGTTGGTGTCTTAGTAAAGGTCAAGTTTCACTCGCTGCCATAACCAGGTCATCAGTACCTGAGGTAGAGGATCCGTGCTATCAGGCCGTACAGCACGATGGCGAGGAGCAGCGGGATGACGTAGAAAATGGCGAAGTCGATGAGGTAGATGGGCAGGTAGAGCTCCCGCTTCACTCTGTAGCCGCACTGCACATGTCCGTCCTGGCCGACCTGGACAGAGACGGGCCGGAGCAGATGCGTGAGATGGTGTCTCGTATCTGGGCGCTAATGATACTACTCTCACAAATGGCAGAGCTCTTAAAAAGCTGCAATTTAACCAGCGTTTGAACAAAACAAGGCCTGCGTTCATGACTCATGTGTTTACTGAAACACGGCGGCGTCTGTGGAGGGTGAGAGCAGCCGGCAATAACACCGCCGTTAATACATGAGAGAATACACACATATATAAATATACACACAGAGAAACACTCTGCCTTAAAACCACAAACTGAAAGTTACTCTGTGAAAGTACAAGAAAAATACCTCAATGGTGTTAAAGTCATAGTATGTTAGGATCATCGTTAAAGTGTTTAGTGAAAGAAATGATCTGCTGTATTATTAAATATATTTAGGATAAGATACGATAAAATGCAATCAGATAAAATAAAAGATAATAAAATACAACATAAAATGCTAATATATGATAAAATACATTAATATATGATAAAATCACAGTATTTAGAACAAGTCTTCTTGTTTTTGTATTTAGGAAAAATAATCAAGTTTGTGTGGTTGTTCAAGGCGGCCATTTTGGAAACGGCTGCCTGAAGCGAGTGACTGCAGAGCCTGGATAAATCCACCAGGGGGCAGATTGATGTATTCGTCACTAAAGGGTTAATAGCTGTTTTTCGTGCTGCTAACATTAACGTCTTATTTGTCTCTAGTGAATTTAAATCCATGAATGAATGTGTCTTGTTTCTCCAACCTGAATGTCCACCAGGAAGAACCACAGCATGCAGTAGACACATGTGAAGATCCAAACGCCAGCGATGATCCTCTTGGCCCGGGACACGGTGCACACCGTCTGAGCCTTCATCGGGTGGCAGATAGCGATGTACCTACAGGAGAACGGGACGCAGGAAGAGCTGTTTATGCAACGCTGAGACGTTCATGCTGTGTTTATTAGTCATCGACGCAGGAGGCATCAAATACAGAGAGCAGAAGAAATGTAGACTGATCTGTTATCTGAAGAATCTGCAGCTTAGTTTAATTATTAATAAGCCTTTCAATCCTGGATGCTGTAGCACTGATCTGGTCTCTGGAGTCCAGGTGTGAACACTGATCTGGTCTCTAGAGTCCAGGTGTGAACACTGATCTGGTCTCTACAGTCCAGGTTAAACAGGTCCAGGTGTGAACACTGATCTGGTCTCTAGAGTTCAGGTTAAACAGGTCCAGGTGTGAACACTGATCTGGTCTCTAGAGTCCAGGTTTAACGGGTCCAGGTGTGAACACTGATCTGGTCTCTAGAGTCCAGGTTAAACAGGTCCAGGTGTGAACACTGATCTGGTCTCTAGAGTTCAGGTTAAACAGGTCCAGGTGTGAACACTGATCTGGTCTCTAGAGTCCAGGTTTAACGGGTCCAGGTGTGAACACTGATCTGGTCTCTAGAGTCCAGGTTTAACGGGTCCAGGTGTGAACTCTGATCTGGTCTCTAGAGTCCATTGTTTAAATATGTGCCAGTCAAAGGTCAGAGGTCAGTAGCTTCATTTAGCTAGTAGAATACTTAGATGAGGCTTAGTTAGCTTCATAGTTAACGTCATAGTTAGCTTCACAGTTAGTGTCATAGTTAACTTCATAGTTAGCTTCATAGTTAGCTTCACAGTTAGTGTCATAGTTAACTTCATAGTTAGTGTCATAGTTAACTTCATAGTTAGCTTCATAGTTAGCTTCACAGTTAGTGTCATAGTTAACTTCATAGTTAGCTTCATAGTTAACGTCTTAGTTAGCTTCACAGTTAGTGTCATAGTTAACTTCATAGTTAGCTTAGCGACTATCCTGACGGTCTGGGCCTCACCTCTCCACGGTGAAGGCGGTGATGGAGCAGGAGGACACGTTGATGCCCAGGTACTGAAGGTAGGTGATGCCCAGACACCCGGCGTGACCGAACACCCACGTCCCCGTCAGGCTGTCCGACACGTTGGGCAGCCCCGCCGCCACCAGCACCGTCAGGTCGGCTATGGCCAGGCTCACCAGGTAGCAGTTGGTGGGCGTCCTCATGTGGCGCGTGGTGAAGACGACGAGGACCACCATGATGTTACCCACGATGCCCACGCCACACACCAGCAGCACCAGGAACACCGACACCGTCTTGTACTCTAAGGACTCGGAGACGGCGCCACCGGGGCTCAGGGAGATGTTGGTGGGGGTGTCAAGTCTGGAGCTCACGTTATCGGCAACGTCCGCTGACATGGTTGTTACTCAAAGTCAACACTCATGTGGTCAGTGGTAGGTAGGTGATGAGGTGTCGCCATGGTTTCTCTCCTCGGTTTACATCGTTAAAAGTGGACGAGTCGGGAAGATGCCAGGAGATGAAATCACCTGTCAGGCCTCCAGGGAGTCACCTGGAATCTGAACAGAAGAACATTTACTAATTATTATCCAGAAAAAAATGTAAATGTTGTGTTTTGTCTCATAATTGATGCATCAGATATTTATTTACTGACCACAGTTTAATTTATGTTGTATTTTTTCCCCCTTTTTATTTTTATTCTTTGGAGAAAAAATCGGTTTCTGTCGTTGATCAGTCAAAGACAGAAAAACTAACCTGTGTGAGCAGGTCAGTCTATATTCTGTAGGTTATGATCAGCTGCTAAGTTTCAGGTGGTTCTGGGACATAACGTGGACTGAACCTGTGACCTCATGCTCCTGAAGATGTTTCTCTTCCCACCAGTCACAGCTCTCAAAGTGTTTCTGACCTTTCTGCTGTAATTTAAATAATCGTCCCTCCAACGTTCCCTTCACATTAAGAGCCAGAGCAGAAACTGGAATCAGATCCAGGACAGAAGAATGTTCACATGTTGCTTTTAGACGCTGCTCTCTGTAAATACATCAGCATCTTTTTAACATAACGCTCAAATACATTCAAAAAAAGAGTGTTTTTGTTTTTAATATCATGATGCTCTTCTGACGCCTCCTGGTGCATTTCTGATTTAGTTTCAGCCACGTTCCGGAAAATCCTGGAGAGCAAAATCTGATTAAAACCATTTCTCAGCTTTAAATGGGGTTTGGGGTTATCAGAGGACAAAGAGTCTGAAGAGCCCCGAGGTTTGTTTGGAGGTTTTTAACGCTGCTGAAAGACGGAAACACAAACACCATTCCTCAATGATCTGGTCTCCACAGCTTCATATAAACACGTTGTTCCTGCCTCTAATAAATGGAGACAGACGTCAAATGTAATCGACTGAAGTCTCTCCATCACAGAGGAAGGAGCACTGCTGATGGAAAAATGAATGGAAACACCATTATGACCCTACGTGGATATACACGCCCTGGCCACTTCATTAGGTACACCACTGAAGTCATTCTGATCTAAATAACGTTGCGTTGATGTAGAAGCCGAGTCAGGAGCGAGGTGATTCACCTGGTGGATCATTGTGGAGGATGGAGGATGTGTTTCTGTTAAACTGGATTGATTTAAGGAGATGAGATTTATATTTTGGAACAAGCTACAAACCTCCACAATGGAAACCCAGAAGAATCAACATCTAGAAACTAAAGCTGAACACCAGAACCTTCATAGACATGACATTTAAAGCAGGACTGGTTTCACTGGTGTACCTAATGAAGTGGCCACTGTGTGAATATGAGGGTTAGTCATTGATCGTGTTAAAGTTTAGCATAAAGACTGGATCAGATGGAAACAGGTAGACTAGCTTAGCATAATGACATCAAACAGAGGTAAACAGTTAGCTTAGCATGGCAGTAAGACTGGATCAGATGGAAACAGGTAGCCTAGCTTAGCATAATGACATCAAACAGAGGTAAACAGTTAGCTTAGCTTGGCACAAAGTCATGAACCAATGAAAAACAGCTAGCCTAGCTTAGCATAATGACATGAAGCAGTGGGAACCAGCTAGCTTAACTTTGCATAAAGACTGGATCCGAGGACTGCAGCTAGCCTAGCTTAGCATTACCCACTATCTAAGCTTAGCGTAAAGACTGTATCAGATAAAAACAGCCAGATGAGCTTAGCATAGTCACATGAAACAAGGGTAAACAGCTAGCTTATCTTAGCATAAAGATGTGAAACAGAGCTTTATCTGATCGACTGATCAGAGACTCATTCACCTAATTCATCCTGCAGCCATTGATCAGCTGTTGATCAGCTGTTGATCAGCTGTTTTTCAGATCTCCCTGTGACACAGATGTTATTTCAAAGTCTGATCCAAAGAGTTTAGCGTTGTCTGGCCTCTCAGTGTCTGTCTGAGCCGTTAACTTGTGAGTTAAAGAATGAGCTGAAATTATCTCATTAGTTTAATCCACCCTAAAAAACACAGCTGTTAGTTTTTGGCTTCGTGTGTTAATGTGTTAATGAGGCGGAGAGGAGATAATGAGCAGATGTTTCAGCTTCAGACGTCAACATGAACTCTCGTCTTTTCTCAGTTCCAGAGTTTCCACCAACGGTTACAGGGGCCAGAGGGGCCACAGGGGCCACAGGAGCCACAGGGGCCACAGGGGCCACAGGGGCCACAGGAGCCACAGGAGCCACAGGAGCCCACCTGACTAACTACAGCAGAAGCAGCCCAGGTACCAGCTCTACGAGGTTTCATTAAGTAGACACTAAAATGATCAAACAGCAGCATCATGAGCAGTTTACATTTACATAAGACAAAAATGTCCATGTCCTCAGACGTCCATCTTGTCTCCGTCCTCCAGTATAAATGATGTTATCACAGGAAGATGAACGTCGCTGTGAGCAGGGTTTGAACCTGCGCGGGGAAACCCCATTGGATTTCGAGTCCAACGCCTTAACCACTCGGCCATCACAGCTGTTTGACCCTGACCCCCACCTCCACCCCCCAACACCACGCCCTCAGTCATCAATAACCAGACACAGGATCAGCTGTTCTCATGTCCTCATGTTTTATTCATTCTTTATTTATTTTATTCTTAAACACTAAGACACAAGACAGGATGAGACAAGATGAGACATGAGACAGGATGAGACAAGATGAGACACAAGACAGGATGAGACAAGGTGAGACATGACATGAGACATGAGACAAGGTGAGATGAGATGAGACATGAAACAAGACGAGACATGAGACAAGACGAGACATGAGACAAGACGAGACATGAGACATGAGACGAGACATGAGACAAGATGAGACATGAGACAAGACAAGACATGAGACAGGATGAGACAAGACATGAGACATGAGACACAAGACAATAAAAGATGAGACAAGATGAGATGAGATGAGATGAGACATGAGACACACAACAAGACAAGACAGGAGACACAAGATAGAAGACACTAACCAAGACGAAAAAAGACAAGGCATGAGACATGAGACACAAGATACAAGATAAGAGACACGAAACAGGACAAGATAAGACAAGACATGAGACACCATCAGACATTCCCTCAGTTAAGTTTTGAATAAAACCTGTGACTTTAAATGTGATCAGCTGTAAATGAAGCAGAGCTTCTTCAGATATGAAACGACTTCTGACCAGACAATGAGACAGAAATATGGACGCATTAAATGTGGACACATTAAATGTGGACGCATTAAATATGGACAGTGAACGGCTCCTGTTTTAAATCCTCTACCAGTGTCTCAGTGTCTCAGCGTCTCAGTGTCTCAGCGTCTCAGCGTCTCAGCTCTGCAGCAACACTCACAGTTAATGAGACTTAAATAAAACAGTAAGTCTGACTTAGTGAATCAGCTCTAAACAACCTGATGGAATGAATATCTGCAGGACACAGAATAAATCTTTAGTCCAGTGACACAGAATCAAATGAGTTTTCTTTCATTTCCTCGTTATAATTTAAACTCATTAAGAGCGTCCACGGCTGCTCATGTCTGAGGACGACTGATTTCTGATCAAATGTGTTGAAGGCGGCGGACCTGAGGTCACCACCATGGACGGACTCCAGCTGAGACAGAGACGCTGGCTGTGCAGAGACATCGGCTGCTCAGCGGGCGTGAGCTGGAGCTGATGGAGTTTAATGTGAAACATCTCCTCACGTCTCAATGTATTTATTTATCTAGAATCTGTTAAAAGACGTTTAAATGAAAGACTCTGAATGAATGAATGAATGAATGAATGAATGGATGAATGAATGGATGGATGAATTAAAGGATGAGCAGCCTGTAAACTTATTCTTCCTAATTTGCAGGAGAACATAAAATCCTTTACCTCCTCAGTGTTTGCTGCGTGGTGTCATCTTCGTCCAGACTCGTCTTCCTCGTCTTCCTCGTCTCAGATTAAAGACTTTGATGAGTTTGCTGTGTGTGTGCTGGAGTCTCTGCTCTGCAGCCTGGTCTGCAGCATAGCCATGCTTTAACTGTTGTCTTCATACTGTACACACCACTCACACAGCTCCGTCACCTCACACACTCACACAGGAAGCAGCATGGCACGGGCCTCCAAAATAAAAGCACACAGCATACTATTTATGCATATACTTGTAAATATTTTACACAGTATAAGGTCACATAGCTGGAGCTAACCAGTTAGCCTCAGCTAACAGAGAAAACATGCAGATAAACTTTCACTGTCAACATGTCAGAACTTCTTCTTCTTCAATATCTCATCAAGTCTAAAAACAACTGACAATAAATATAACACTTAGTTTTTATCACCTTATATGATCCTGTTAAATGTATCACATGATTCTCCATCAACTATCCACCACCTGGTGCCTTGACTGATAGAATCTGATCCCAGTGCTGGTGGTACTGCAGATAACAAATCTTTTATTTCTCTTTAGTGAGATCTTTGTAATGATATATTCTTTAGAGACTTTTTTCTCCTGGGGCAGTTACGTACATATAACAATAACATTATTTTTATGGATTCTATAATGTGCACAATGGTATTATTTACTGATGTACAGACTAAGGAGTACTACTACTGCACCACGTTCAGTACAGCTCAGTGTTTCTGATACCCAGAAACTACTGACGACAGATGCAGCTGATACTGTTTTTACACTACCTTGTGTTTCTCTGCGCTCTCGCCTCATGCTGCTGCTGTAACGCCTACATTTCCCCACGGAGACCAATAAAGTCTCGTCTTATTTTGTCTCAGTCAGTTTAACATTGTGTTGGGGCCCTAACACCCTTCGGTCTTAGCCTTGGACAGACCCTGCAGTCTGGTCTGATGTTTCTCTGGTGCTGCACCGTGATTTATGCCAAGCAGCTGAAGAAATGCTTTATTTTGAAATGTTTGAGAGGAAGCTGTGGTTCACCTGTTCTCTCTGCCGTTGCTCATATTGCCTCCTGGCAGTTTCTGCCTCTTGTCCATGCCCGTCTCTCAGTCCTGTCAGGGCTCATGTGTTCAAATCAAAGGGAGCAAACATCAACCGTTCATCTACATGTACAGCTGAGGTCTGTGTACTTCATCACTGGGGCTGACTGTCGTTGTCCTTTTCTGGGCTTCCTGCACTTTGTGTTCTCTCTTCATGAGTACAGGACTCACCTGCTGCAGGACGTCTCCTACCTGAAGGAAGTTCTCTGTGACTGTGACTGGACTCTGATGAGATCAGCTGCCTCCCTCATGACATTAATCATCTTTTAAAGGAGTGTTTAAACTTACTGTACCTCCGTCCTTTTCTTTATTCAGTGTGTGGAATGTGTAGACACATTGTGTTTGAACCAGCACGTTTACAAAAGCGTCTGCTGCCATCTAGAGGCCTGAAGCTGGAAACAAGCAACCTGAACCTCAACTCATGTTTGAATATTCACTTGCCAGTTCATTAGGTACACTGGTCAATGTGTTGTACGATTCATTGCTGATGTCTGCAACCTCTCAAGAGTAACAAGTATAGCACATATTTATTCTGTATACTATATAAAAACTTTTTAGATACTGCCAGCCAGAGACTGAAAAATATTTGCGTCCATCAGAATTTCCAGAAGTCCAGAAGTTACACAAAGTGAACCCAGTCAGAATCAGAATCAGCTTTAATGGCCAAGTATGTACACATACAAGGAATTTGACTCCGGCAACTTTTCTCTCTGGTACGGAAACAACTTAAATAAGTGAAATAAAAATAGAATAAAATAAAATAAAATAAATCTCAATCTGTACACATAAAAATATAGGATAATATATACATCAAACCAGGGTTACTGTACAGTGAGTTATTGCTTATTGTGCATGTGGATGGACTCAAACTCTGTGACTTCTCAACATAAAACTTCTCAAACATAACATTTTAATTTAATTTAATTTAATTTAATTTAATTTAATTTAATTTAATTTAATTTAATTTAATTTAATTTAATTTAATTTAATTTAATTTAACAGTGCTCTATCGCTGATCCTGAATCAGATTACATCACCTCCACGCATGTCTTTCGTCATCACTGCGACACACAGACTGATCTCAGATCGGCCCTCCTTCATTCCCGCTGCTCTTCCTCCCGCCCTCCCCTCTCTCGGTCTGTCGTATGTTGATGACGTCGAGGTAATGGCCGCTCTTGCTGTGCCGTGCGGGGTGTATTATTTTCTCCGCCACAGCGGCTAAATTAAACCGTTTAATATTTATTGTAGATCGTAAAAAGAAAACCATATCAGCTGGGGAGGGAAGTTGTTAAGACACCAGCGCCGTCTTTAAAGAGCTCCGGGTCGGCAAGGTGAATGAAAATCTGTGGTTGTTAGCAGCTAGCAGAGTTTAGCTGCGCTGTTAGCTTAGCTTCACGGGAGCCTACATTGTTAATTGAAAGGCGGCTAGCGTGCTACAGTGCTCCACTCATTGCTAATGTCTTATTTATGTCTTTAATCCAACCGGTTTATTTGTTTACTCTTATCAGAGAATATTTTGGCGTTCAGTTAGCACCGTTTTCTTGATGGTTAGCAAGTTTTCTCGGCGTTGCCAAGTTGTGGGCCTTGTTTCCAACTAGCGCCGCTCAGCCTTCCCAGACTCAGTGTTCAGATTAGGCTGCAGGTGAACTTGTATTGAAGGATTTGTAAACTTGAACATGACGTTAAATCAAGTATGCATAAAGATGTTTTACCATAAAACCCTCAGGATTCATCTGAACCTGTTAGCAGCTACCTCAGCTGTTAGCTTAGCATGCTATATCTGAAGTGTTTTTTGAATTAGCTGCGCCGGAAGCAACAATTTACAAAGCACATCCCTGCTGTCACTGATAAACAGGCTGTAATCAGAGGTGGTGATAAAGTTAAAGACGTGTAGGCTCCTTGTTCT
The DNA here is from genome assembly GCA_005024645.1 of Planiliza haematocheilus. Lineage (NCBI taxonomy): Eukaryota > Metazoa > Chordata > Actinopteri > Mugiliformes > Mugilidae > Planiliza > Planiliza haematocheilus. The sequence continues at coordinate 237,045 of SRSE01000353.1, read as the reverse complement.
TTGTGTTAGCCAGTTTGTTAGCACGTCAGTCAGAAATCTGCTAAAATAACGTTTAATCTGTATTCTGAGGTCTGATAATACATTTAAAATCTATTCAGGTGTAAGGTAATATTAAATACTAGTCATTGTTGAATGCATCTAATATTAGTGTTAGAGAAGCTTTGTGTTCATTTTGCTGTCACATCATTTACTAAACAGGTTTTATTAGACTATATGTTTATTTACATTCTGGCTCATATGTTAATGACCTTTGTCACCATGTGTCACTGTTTACTTCTGAAGTTCACAGAACGTTATCACTTATCGACTGGATCTGTTTTCTTTTTACGGCAGAATATTCTCTGATGGATACTCCAGAGAGCCCTACACAGTCCCCTCAGTCTCCTGAGGACGAGGACAAGGGTCTGTCTGACAGCGAGCTGCTGGAGTCTCCTGATGAAGACGAGGACAGGGTCATCTCAGACAGCGAGGTGCTCCGTGACGACGAAAACGAGGGGCTGGTGGATGAGGAGGATGAAGATGAGGAGGCGGTGGGAAGCCAAGGAAGAGGCTCAGAGCTGGAGGACGAGGTGGTCCCTGACTTTGTCTCTGATCCGGAGGATGAGGAGCCTGAAGGAGGAATGGGTGGGGTGGGGCAGCAAGATGAGACCATTGTTCTGATGGAGGGGGATGAAGATGGTCCACAGGGGCAACAGCTGGATGGGGAGGAGGAAGAGGGGGAGAAGGATGAAGAGGAAGGAGTTGTTGACACACCACAGTCCCCAGACTCTGAGCCAGAACACGTCAAGAGCCACGTGACTGAAGAGGACGGAGAAGATGGAGAGGACGGGTTTGATGCATCAGGGGAGCGGGAGACAGCTGAGCTGGACGACGAAGAGGAGGAGGACGACGACAAAATCAAGGCTGAGGAGGACGAGAGGAGGAGAGTGGTTGTAGTGAGAGAGATGAAGGACGACTCCGCGTCGGTTTCTCGAGAGCTCGATGAGCATGAACTGGATTACGACGAGGAGGTCCCAGAGGAGCCCAGCATCCCTGCACACGAGGACGAGGAGGACGAGGACGACACAAAAGCAGAGCGAGAGGACGAGGAAGAGAGTGATGACAAGATCATTAAGAAGAAGGAGAAGAAACTAATCCTTCCACCGTCTCCAAAAGAGAGGACAGACGACTCTAAAGGGCCTGAGAGGACACGGCGAGATTCCTTCAGAGACAAGAAGAAGGACGAGGATGACGGAGAGATCGATGAGGGAGAGATTGACGTAAGTGATCGTAGTTTGGCTGTGACTCATTTATGAATGTTTAGTCTGAATAGAAAACTGTTAGAGTGCAGCTGTAGACTGAAGCCTCTGCATCACATGAAGCAGAAGTAACATGAGGATGAACCAAAATTAGTCTTTGCCGGAGCTGAGTTTGTGTTCGCTCTGTCAGCCAGAAGGAAAAGACACGAAACCCACTCAAGATATGTTCAAGAAGTTACATAAGAAATGAAAAAGATGCTTTTAAACACTGGTAATAAATGTCAGAGTAATATTTGACGTTTCTGTGTTTTACAGTTTAACGTGTTATATGTGGAAATGTTTGAGACCTGCAGCAGATTATTTACTGCTTGTTGCATCTGTGATGGTGAAGATGTTCAGATCAGGTCTCCTGTAGCGTCCCAAAGTCTGTCCTTGTCTTCTCCTAGAGTTGGTCTCCAGTGTCTTCCCAAAGTCTGTCCTTGTCTTCCTTGTCTTCTCCTAGAGTTGGTCTCCTGTGTCTTCCTAAAGTCTGTCCTTGTCTTCCTTGTCTTCTCCTAGAGTTGGTCTCCTGTGTCTTCCTAAAGTCTGTCCTTGTCTTCCTTGTCTTCTCCTAGAGTTGGTCTCCTGTGTCTCTCTAAAGTCTGTCCTTGTCTTCCTTGTCTTCTCCTAGAGTTGGTCTCCTGTGTCTTCCTAAAGTCTGTCCTTGTCTTCTCCTAGAGTTGGTCTCCTGTGTCTTCCTAAACTCTGTCCTTGTCTTCCTTGTCTTCTCCTAGTGTTGGTCTCCTGTGTCTTCCTAAAGTCTGTCCTTGTCTTCCTTGTCTTCTCCTACAGTTGGTCTCCTGTGTCTTCCTAAAGTCTGTCCTTGTCTTCCTTGTCTTCTCCTAGAGTGGACTGGATTCAGTCCAATAAATCTTCCAGTCTAAGTTAATGTAGTGTGGAGAGGGTAGCTGGTACCTTGTGTTCTCTCTGCTCATCCAACGCTGCCATAAACTCCCTAACCCTCTCTGGAAGATGTTTCTCCTTGACGCTGTCTCCAGGAAACGTTCAGTGTTTGTTGTTGTTGGTTCTTCTTCTTCTTCTTTCTCGTGTTTTCTTCATCTTCTCCTGCGTCTCCTCTTCCTTCTCCTCTTCTTTGGCTTATTCTTCTTCTTTGATTTTTAGCCGAGCTAGCCAACAGCATTAAAACAGTAGAAGAAGAAGTTGTTTGGAGTCTACAGGGGCATGGTTTAGGTTTATGACAGATCTAAAATAAATAATAATTATAATAAACTACAAAGATCAGACGTAGCTGAAACAATGTCCGGATCAGCCCTGATACCGACCGGGACATCCCCAGTCAGGACACATGAGACGCTCTGATATGTCATGTTTTTATCTGTGTCTCCAGGACGACGACCTGGAGGAGGGGGAGGTCAAAGATCCGTCAGACAGGAAGATCAGACCACGGCCCATCTGCAGGTTCTTCATCAAAGGTCAGCAGTTAAATGTCTCACTTCACAACCTTTATACTGAGCGGCCAGTTCATTAGGTACACCTGCCCATGGACACGGTGTCTGCTGATATTCAGACTGAGCGTCTGAATGAGGAGGAAAGGTCACTGAAGAGATTCAGAGAACGATCTGAAGAGAAGGAAATGTTTAGAGAGCTGCATTTATCTGTTGATGCCAGAGGTCAAAGGTCAGACTGGTCCGCGCTGATAGAAAGACAACAGGAAGTCAAGAACATGTGTGGACGTTGAAGACGATGGACTGAGATCAGCAGAGACCACACTGAGAGTTCAGATAAGAACCTGAGCAGAAGATCAGACAAACGTTCCCTGGATTACTACTGTCACATGTAATCAGCCTGTTTATATTATTTAACTGAACATAATTTCTTGAATCCTCTCGTTAAAAATCACCGTTCTCCTTAGACTGGTTTTTACACGATGAGATTAGTTGCTGGTGGAGGAGGACGGAGATGAGGAGGAAAGACGGGGAAGAGCTGGTCCCTCACTTTGTCTCTGATCTGGAGGATGAAATAGAAGAGAGGTGGGACGGTGGTGGGGACATGAGACGGTGGTCCACTGGAGACAAATCTAGCTGCAGCCAAGTTTAGTCGCTGTGTGAGGGAGATCAGGACAGAAGCTCCAGCTCTGAGAGTAATGGGAGGACAGAGAAGAGCCGGACAAAGACACATGAAAGATGAGGACATAGAGGAGACACCACAAACATCTGGAACCAACGAGGACGTTAGATTTAGTTTGAACTGAACCCGAAGTGTTTCTAAATGAATCAGATTTGTTCAGGGAACCCGTAGTGAACAAAAGCAAAGCAGCAGTGAACCTTCACAGCGTCTGTCAATCATCCAGGTCTTGGTTTGTCCTGAAGACTAAGCTGAAACAAAGACATCTGGTCTAGTAGAGTCTAGATGGAAAAGATCATCACATCAACATGGACCACCAGCTCCTTGTTTGAGTCTAAACCATCAAGAACGAAGACGAAAGAAGTCCAAGGTGTACCTAATAAAGTGGCCAGTCCGTGTGTATTAACCAGGTTTCTATAACTCAGACTGACTTTGGTTGGTTCATTTCAGAAGAGGATGATTTGATTAAATGATGAATATTTAATGAGGAGCACATGTTTTTCATTTATCTCTATAATTAACTGTTTCCTGTCTTGTCATGTTGTCACCTCTGCAGCAGGGGGCGCTGTTGTCTTTCATATGTGTTCAGAAACCAGACAAAGAAGTTAACCACAGTTTTTTTATTTAAGGCTGAAAAATGTGTCACCATATAAGTGTTTGACGTCAGTCGATACCGATAATTATTATTAATTTTAACTCAGACTTCTCATCTGTGCTGAGCTACGTCTGTTATTTCTTCATATCTTTCATGTTTTGTCGTGTGGCTCTGCTGCCTTTTTCCTCTTCATCAGGTTGAGCTCGACTTTTTCGTTGTTGGTCATTTTTACTGACAGGGTCATAAAAATCCTGTCATAGCCCATTTCTACCTGTCACTTTAATTTTTAAAAAATTAAGATAATATTCAATATGATTTAATTTTCATTTATTTTTAATTAATATTCAGTAATGGTGGATAAAAAACATTCGGTTCATATAACCGTCCATCAAAGACGACTCATGAATCATGAATCTAGAGTCTCAGTTGAGTCCTACCATGTTTGATTGATCATCAATAAACGGCTCCATTCAAACATCTTCATCTCACTCTGCAGAGAAACTAAACGTACGACCAGACTGGACCAGCAAACAATACGCAGAGAAACCAAACTTAACCGACTCTTACACGACTAATCAAGAGAGACAAGAGCCAGTTAATCTGCTCACTCACCACCAAGTTAGAGACAACATCGGTCTGACTCATGTCTGACTGAAAATAACCAGAATATTACCAAACAGGTCTTTAGTTTTTTATCTATAATTTCCTCTCGTGCTGTCGCTCTCATATTCTCCTTTGACTCCACGCTGTTATTTTTTGGTTGTTGTTGATGTCACCAACCCACCTTCCTCTGACTACATCCCCCAGAATGACTTGCAGTTGTGTCTCAGGGTTTTCTTCCTCTATTTTTCCTTTAATCAAATTATCAAACATATTTTCTGTTGATGTCGATCACGTGTCTATTGTGATATTTATCATTGTATCACCCAGCCCTACGCTCATTTTACCAGATTAAAGATCTAAATATTGTCTGTGAGGTGTTGTGACAGCTGTCCTGTCTGTTTTATTGTTCCTGTTAATAACTTTATGACTTTAAATCATTCCCTCTACTAATTCTGATGTTTGCTCCTCCAGGTAATTGTACCTGGGGCATGAACTGTAGGTTCATCCATCCTGGAGTCAACGACAAAGGGAACTACTCCCTCATCACTAAGCCAGACCCCTTCTCACCAAACGGAGCCCCTCCAGGAGGACCACACCCCCTCATACCCAATAACCCCTGGGTACGTGCCCCCCCCCTCTATGAACCATCGTTCTAAACACCTGCAGCTCTGAGATGTACAAATGTAGAAGTCACCAACAGCGTCTGACCTCGTTAAAACCTCCATTAACGTCCTGACTGATCTGATCAGTCCTTCCTTCCTTCTCTGTCTCTGTGTCCTTGCTTCCTTTCTTTTTATCGTTCTTTCATTCGCTTCCTTCCTTCTCTAAAATAACTTCCATCATTAATAAATCAGATGTTATGATGTGAGAGTGTTTCCATCTGGTTCCTAAATGTGGATCATGTCTCCAAGTCACCAAGCAGCTGTTGATGGTTCTGATCCAGTGGTAGGTAGAGATCCATTAATATTCTACTGACCACATGATGGCAATGCTGCTCATTTACAGACACACACACTGAGATCACATCTACAGAGCTGGCTGGGGACGCGTTTTATTGTGCAGATAATGAGAAAGTGTTTGTCTCTTTCAGGCTGGACCTGCTGTGGAGGAGCTGCCTCCACCTCCTCCTCCTGCAGAGCCTCCTGTGGAGAGCGCCTGGGAGAGAGGCCTGAGGCACGCCAAAGAGGTAAACACTAAAACGTCCTCTCAAGGAAATGATAAATGGATTGCCTGTTGTTCTGCTGGAAGTATGTAAACTAATGGTGTTTGTTGAGTGACGCTCCAGACCAAACAGAGCAGCTATTAAATGTCAGCCTCTGTAGTTTTAACGTGCTGCTGCTGTTTCCCATTTGGAAAGTTCTGCCCTTTTAGCTGAGGTATGTTTGTGCTGTGGAGGCCAAATGTGTTTTGTTTTTCTAACCTTGTGACACTAGAGAAAGACACAATCAGTAATTCAGTGGAGCCAACCAGCAGCAGCAAACTGTACCTTTCTGATATAACAACAACACGGCTGTCAGTGTATTCAAAGTTTATTTAAATGCTCATAAATGTTTGTGTTACTGATGAACCTACTGCTTCATGAAGAGAATGTGATGGTGTTCTAGTAGGAAGGTCAAATGAATGCAGATGTTTGTGGGGCCACAGAGACGCTGAGGAAAGCAAGCGGAGTCTAAAGTGTGCTGCTATTAAATAATGTTACCGTCGTAACTTGGATGCTAACTTTAAAAAAATATCCCTTTAAGGTGCATTTAAAGGTTTTTAAAAGTGCAAAATCATGTGATTAATCACAAATAAACATTTAAATACACTGAAAACCTAAATACATGAACAGATACTGAACTAAAATGGTTAAAAATGTTGTTTTTTAGAAGACAGAGTTTCCAGAAAACAGGAAAACTGTCTGATTAATAGACATGTTCCTCCTCTGTCTTATAAATAAAAGTCTTTGTTTGCCTGAGCTTCTCATGGATGATGGACGCCGTCAGAACAGTCAACTAAAACTATTTCATTTTAAACATATGTTTCTTTAAAGCTTTATTTTTCACAAGACAAACAGAAACCAGACTGCTGGGTCAGGTCTAGGGGCTTTTAGGCCCCACAGTTCTCCATTTAACTCCACAGTAACACATAATACCTCAGTGCAGGCCATAAGGTCACCGGGGGGAAAAAAAAAGAATAAATGAAAATGAAATAAATCTATATTTAGATAAGATTTCAGTGTCCCAGAAACAAAAAAACAAAAATAAACAAGCACAAATTTTCCCGCACAGAATCATTGAGTGATAAGATCACCTCTCATCTACGCTGTCCCTCCATGTCCTCCAGTATTGCTCACCTTTTTTTATCTCAGGGTAAATGTTAACCTTTCCACGCTGTGAATTTCTTTAACTCCTGGTTGTTGTCTTTTTTGCCAGTAACACAGGTATCTGTCTTGTTTCCTTATTTCAGTCTTAAAATAATTAAGCTGACGTCAGGCTGCAGCTACATTATTGACTAGAGGTCGACCGATAGTGGATTTTTGAATCCCGATATTATACCGATAGTCTGGAGCAGGAAAAAATCGATAACCGATTAATCGGCCGATAAACAAAAAAAGAAAAAAATTCAACACAAGATGCAAATTAATGTAAATTAATTCAATAGGCTATAGCTAATGGATAAAATTGTATTAATAGATTTTTTTTGAAATAATAACACATAGCTAGTAGCTGTGATTTTCTCATCCTCCCATAGTCAGGCTGCAACCACTAACCAGCTATAGGGATGGTATGCTAGGATTTTTTCTTTATCTTATCCATACTCCTAACAGTCCTGTTCTTTCTTACAGAATTTACAAGAAATTCCCAAATTTTAAGATTCATGGCAAACTAAGATGAAGAGATTACACACAGACAGCTTTCATTTTAGCCTGTTAACAAGCTAACTGTTGTTAGCTTAACAAGCTCATGTAGGCTAAATCATGCCGGTGGAGATGTGGCTGTTTATGCTGAAATATGATGCACGTTTATGCTTGTTGAACTAGTGGTACTTACTGCCTCTGCGAAGGAGGTTATGTTTGTTGACTTTCAACTTGTGAAGGTTTTATTTCACTTACACTGACACGTGTTGTCGTCCAGTCGACTTGTCTTCTCCACAGATCACTTAACTCCTCTTTGCTGGCGCTGCACACGCGGCAGCGGCAGCTCTCTCTCTCTCTCTCTCGCTGTGTGTGAAGAGCAGCCCCGCCCCAAAGTGATCTATCGGCAACTATCGGCGCCAAATTCGGCCGATGCCGATAGTTTTTAAAACGTCCTATCGGCGCCGATTAATCGGTCGACCTCTATTATTGACTCTACAACATCTTCCCAATAAAATAAAATAAAAAAATAAAACAAACTTATAGGACATTCCCAGAATATGTGACAGACACTTTACCTCATCCTTGATCTGTAAACGTTTGGTTCTGGGAGTTAGAAAGCGTCTTAGAGTGATCTCCAGGTGAACTCTGTCCACACATCTGAGCTAGAGGACGACGGTTCAGTCGGTCATCATTAATCATCCGTTAACTGTATTTTAGCTTCTTTTCCACATAGTTTTAATGTTTTTATTAAAAAAAATTTCTCATGAAGATATCTGCTCACATCCTGTTTCTTCATGTCGGGTTTTTTTCCTCAAAGTAATCAAAGACAGAATTAGTAGAACCTCTGCAGTATGAGGTAATACTCAGGTTTATCTCCGTGTCATTTAATGTCTTTAAACTTTCTACGTACCCAGACTCAGTTCTTATCAGAATGTGACTCCAGTAACATCTGGGTTTTATTATGAGGCACGTTTCCACTGCATCACCTGGATAGTCCTCCAACCAATCAGATAACGTGTATGACTGCGTCCACAAAACCATCTGATTGGCCAGGCAGATCTTTGCAGGAGTCTTTTTGTGTTCGACACCTGATCCCACCGTGTTACCATGTCCTCGTCGCATCCCGCGTCCTGAATCGATGTGTCCTCGTGTCTCGTAGGTGCTGAAGAAGGCCACCATCCGTAAGGAGCAGGAGCCCGACTTTGAGGAGAAACGCTTCAACGTGACGATCGGAGAGGACGAGAGAGAGCTGGACAAAGAGAACGAGTTCTTCAGAGAGCGCAGCTACCGCATCATCAGAGAGTAAGAGCTGCTGCTGTGCTGTCCTGTCCCGTCCTGTCCTGTCCTGTCCCGTCCCGTCCCGTCCTGTCCTGTCCATTGCCCGGCAGGGTTTAGCTGAGTGGGTTAAACTGCTGTCGGGCCGTGTGACGTGGTTCTGGGCTAACACCTGTCTCCTCTCATTGCTCATTCAGACGCCTCCTCAGGTAGTTTCTTTTATTTCTAGGACGTCCTGTTACTGGAAGTGCAGGTGCAGCCAAACGTCTTACGTGGGGCTGGGTGTCTCTGCTGGATCTAAAACAACAACATGAAACAAACCCTACAAGTCTGTTAGTCTTTGTTTCAGTTCTTCAATCTGTTTCAGAGATGATCTGTCCTACGTCCAGAGGTTTATTCCAAGCTATCGTCCTCGTTGGCTCCTGTGGCGTCTCCTCCATCGTCTCCCTCTAGTTTCTCGTCTTTAATGCGTCTCTGCTCTTGTCCGTCTCTCCTCTGTCCTCAGACTTTTTAAACCCTGGCGCTGCTGAGTTAGTCTCACATGTAGTTAATAACTGTTCTTCCTTCTCCCCTGAAATCAAACCTTTCCAGTCGTCCTCAGCGTCTGTCGTCCTTGAATCATTCAGATCCAGACGTCGTGGCCTGACTTTAACGTTTTGTGACAGATTTAAATCTCGTTGGGAATCATTTACCTGCTGCTTCTCTGCTCGGCGTCCCTCAAAGTGGACGGACGCTTGATTTCTGAATCAGTAGCAGCACCAGACTGTGATCTGAGACGACATGAAGAAGGTTCTGGTTTCTACAGTCAGCTACTGGAGATTAATGAAGGAGGAAATGAACAAAGGCTCCCCTTCTTTTCTTTCCATCAGTTACTGGAATGAATTAATTTGAGGGCAAGTCGTTCTTAGAGGCTTGGAGGAAATGGAAAATATTTTAAAAAACAAGTCCAGGGATTATATGAATCAATAACGGATTGAAACAGGAAATATTTGCTTTCTTTTGAACCCAGCCCTGCCTTAAAGTGTACACTTCATTAGTGAAAATATGTCTCGGTGAAGGTTTCACTCACGCTGCTGTGTTTTCCTTTTTCAGTGAGATGGACTTCAGAGATCCTGTGTACAGGTGAGTGGGATTAAACTAAACAGATCAGTTTTAGTGAAAGTGAACACAACACATCACGCTCCTAAAGTGTCCTGGGACTAGAGTTGCACGATGTCCACGATGCCAAATCGTAACGGTTCCTACTATACTACATATTCTACACACTGGTACTACCGTGGTTTACTATACTACTGGTGATAGTTTTCACTATATAGCAGCCGCCTCTACTCTCCTCCCGGCTTCTCAACACATGTGAACAAACTGAATAAACTGCTGAATGATTGGCTGTTTGCCTGTTACTGGTGACGTCCGATGTGTCCGATTGTGTGTTTCTGCCGGCAAGAACAAACTCCATGAAGACGGCTCCGCTTCAATCCAGTCCACTTTATTTAGGTTTACAAAGTGCTTTACAATAAAACACAATAAATATATAACACAATAGAAACAATAAAAACACAATAAAAGAGTAAGTAGTAAAAATATACACATAAAATAAAATAAAATCACATAAAATCAACCCTCTACATGGTGTTAAAAGCCAAAGAGAAGAGGTGGGTTTCAAAAAGAAGAAGCGGCAATTTGTTCCAAAGTTTTGCCGCTGCAGCCGCTTCGATAGAAAACAAACAAAACAAACAACAAGCTAACGTTCTGTCTCGACCAGACGCCGCACGGCTAACGGTCACAAACATGAGACGACACACTCACCACGGCAGAAGCTCCGGGCCGAGCGGCGAATCTGCCGTCGGCGTCAGTGGCACCTTCATTTTTCTCAACATTACAAGTAATTAATCAGTGTTTATAACTTGTACAAATAAAAGGCCGCAGTATCACGATAATACCCGTAACCGTGATACTTTGTGTGGTTACTCATTCTGGTATCGTGACAACTCTACCTGGGACAATGAGTGAGACACGTCCCTTATCAAACGGTCAGTGTCACGAAACTAATGTTTGTGGAAGTGAGTCAAAATGTTCCTCCTCTGATACGATAAGAGATAAAATAAGATGATGTTCTTTTTCTATTAAACTAAAATGATGTGATTCACATGAGACTGAGTCACTGAGGTCTATTCTTAAAGCCTTTCTAGAAGCTTCTGTTATCACCATGTGAGCTGTAACACAACCAACCCGTCTGTTTCCTGTGTGTCTGCATGTTTGCCTCCTCTGCAGTGATCCATACGCTGACCCATACTACGACTATGAGATGGAGGCTCTGTGGAGAGGAGGCCAGTACGAGAACTTCAGGGTTCAGTACACAGAAGCTCCTCTGCCCTACCACTACAGCGTGAGTGTCCTGCACTGGCCGAGCAGCTCCACATATTATACCAAGGCTAAACAGATGGAGGCCAGTATAGGTCATAAGCTCCGCCTCCTCTGTGTTAGTGGGCGGGGCTTGGTCCAAACTAAAACACTAAAATACACGTCAAATAATTTATTATCAAGGATAGTTTCTGTCATTTTAGGTAGTTAATATAAATGTTGATGAATGTTTGGATGAGTTTCTGTTATAGAAGCAGGAAGTGATATAATGGCGACCACCAGTTGCTATGGCAACCACTTAGTTGGGGAGAAAAAATGAAGTCCAGTGTCTAATCCATCATGTCCTTGTAGCAGGTGGAGGTAGAGCAGAGCGTAGCATTAATTAAACTAAAACAGAGTGGGCGGGGCTTCAATATCACAGCTCCACGTGCTCTGCTCTGATCTGAGCACAAGTGTCCACCTTAAAGCTCAGCTGGTTAAAAAGCTTTAGATCCAGATCAGGACAGAAGCTTTAAAAAGTGAGGACAGAGGAGAGATGGACAAGAAGGAGACGATGGAGGAGACGTCACAAACGTCTGGAACCAATGAGGACGTTGCCTCTAAACGTTAATGCACACTGCCAGCTGATCTAAACATGGTTTTAATTAGATTTATTTCACGCTTCTTCTCGTCTCTGCTTCAGCAGGAACGCGAGCGGGAGCGCGACCCCCGGGAGCGTCACCGCGACCGTGAGAGGGAGAGGGATCACCGCGAGAGGGAACGTCGGCAGAGAGAGAGGGAGAGGGAGAGAGAGAAGGAGAGGGAGAAGGAGAGGATGAGGAGGAAAGAAGAGTGGGAGAGGGACCGGATGAAGAGAGACGAGAAGGACAGGCCCAGGATGCGTCCTCCAAGGGACATCCGGGAGAAGAAGGACGAGGAGAAGCTGAAGCCACGCTCCCCCCTCAGCATGCCTCCAAAGTAAGTTGACGTTTCTTTGAGGACACATGAGAGGATGGACTGATCTGGTCCTAAATGTCTCCTGTAGCGTCCTACACAGTGTTTGGCTGCAGCCTTTGACTGAACCAGGGACATTTAGATCTTCAGTCTAAGGCTCTGACATTTGGGGATGAGGCTAAATCCTGGAGCTCAGTTCAGTGGTTAGTGTTGTTTGGCTGCAGCCTCCTCCTCCTCTTCCTCCTCCTTCTCCTTCTTCTTCTTCTTCTCTGTTTTGTCTCTTGTCATCCACCATTCAGACAGAACAAGACGTTCTGACCCTCCAGGAATGTGGTTTTGGTTTATTGAAGACCTAAAATAAGTAACTACTACGATCAGATTTCTCTTAACTCTAATCTGATCAGATTAGTTTAAGTATACCTGGGCTGTGCCTAATATCTCTGCCTGCTCATTCCTCAGATCTTATCACAGTCCAGAGATGCATTTTGTTTTATTTTTAGTAAATATTTATTAAACCTTTTTACAGTCTTCAGACGTGAGTGTGCACCGTGCTGCGGATTGTCACCACATCTGCTGCTGCTCCTTCTTCCTGTTTGCGTTTCATTCCAATATCTTAAAAAACACGACCATTAAACTCCTACGCTCTACCTGAGCAGAAACCACAGCTCTCCACAGCTAACAGCTTCCTCTTGGCACTGCCGTCAGCATCCACGTCAGGTGGGTTTGTGGCAGGTTTTCCTGTAAGAGCTGCAGGAAAAACTCAGGAATGCTCAGACCTGAAATTGTGCCAAGGAGTCGTGGAAGCAAACGGTTATCTCTACGACAAATCTGAATCGCAGTTTAATTGATGATGAGTGGTTTGTCATGAACGATTTAGGTTCTGTTTCCTGGTTGTTGTTGAGGTGATCTGAACAGCTACGGTTGTTTTAGGGACAAGCGTTCGTGTTTCCATAGAATTATGTTCACGAGGACTATTCTGGAGAAACGGTATCTGATAGAGACGTGCAGGTAGGAGCTGGGTCTGATCCAGGTGCTGTTAAAATGATATCATATGGTGTCAGGTTACAGCCAAGGCTGATGTTTGTAGTTAATAGTTTTAGGTCTGCTGGAAACTAAAGCCACGTCCCTGGAGCTTCTTCTTCTTCTGTTTCAATAACGGTTAATTAGCGCCAAAGCAAAGAAGAAGAAGCAGAACATTTCTGGAGTAGAGAACACAAGGTACCAGCTAGAAGACAAGGACAGACTTTAGGAAGACACAGGAGACCAACTCAAGGACAGACGTTGAGCATTAGCTTCACCTTTAGCATTAGCATTGCCTGGAGAAGCATTGAGCGTCTCCGTTAGCATCTTCTCAGTGGATCAGACCACTAGCATGTGGTCGGTGTAAACTCCGAGGAACAGTCCAAACTGTTCTTATTTCTTGTCCGACCTCAGCGTTCGTCACCTCCATGCAGACGTTTATCAGCCGTGCCTAGGAAGCTTCCTGCGCTGCGACACGCCGTCACACGTGTGGGTGGTTACACGTCATTCAAGCTGAAACAAAGACGCGAAATGAAACGAGTCCAGCAGCCTTTTGTTTGCGCTCGGCTGCAGCTACGGCTGCTCTGTGATGAAATGTTCCCGATGTTGCATCACTCGCTGCTGCAACCCTGATGGCATCTTTGGAAAGTCAGCAGTCTGTAACTTTCCTCGGTTGTGATGTAAAAACAAACAGAAATCCTTTGACGGTCTGTGACTAAAGGCCGCTCGCATTCTTCCTGAGGTTTGTCTCTATTCACGGCTTTGGTTTTGAAATTGTGGAACTTTTGATTGTTTTACAGCGAGTGACAAAGGAAAGCCCACGCCCAGGTTTGGTCATTGTGACGCAAGGTGCTTAGGAAACACGACCCACCTGAGCTGTGGGGGAAATCCTCCTGCTAGGAGTTTTTAAAATAAATCATCAGACGTTCTATTGATTTTAGGACGTGGTGCTTGAGATTAAATGAACCATCAACGTTTAGTAAACACACAGTGTAGGAGGAAGCAGACCAGTCATCACCTTGAACATGTTCTAGATTAGTATTAGTGTCATCACTGGAGCTTCACAGCCAGCAGAAGGTTCTAGGTTCTAATCCATGGTTCTCCTGGTTCCTTTCTGTGTGTAGTCTGCATGTTCTCCCTGTGTCTGTGTAGGTTCTCTCCAGGTTCTCCAGCTTCCTCCCACCGTCCAAAGACATGCTGCTTAGGTTCATAGGTGATTCTGTCTCTCTGTGTTAGCCCTGAGATAGACTGGAGACCTGTCCAGGGTGGACCCCCCTCTAGACCAATCACAGCTGAGATAGACTGGAGACCTGTCCAGGGTGGACACATGAAATCTATACAGTGGAAAGTGAGCCAATATTACATATCAGAGAGGTCTATCATTGACCATAAAATCAATTTGTTCTCTGTAAACAAGCTTTTATTTAAAAACCAGACTAAACAAAGACAAGCTCTACTTATTAAAATAAATAACCTAGTGTTTATACAGTCACATTAATATCATCCGTCTCATTCAGCCTGTGTAGAACGTGCTAACTTCTAATTATGTACAGTTTGTGTTCATAGAGGAAGTAAAACTAGACTCTTAAATAATTTCACGCCGTGCCTTTTCCTGAACGTTTGATGCACGTTAAGTGCAGGAAGAAACAGCGAAAAGGAAAACGCTAGCAAGTGGAGAGCAGCTGTAAATAATGTAAATAATATGCAAATACATTTACTGCTTAGATTTACATTACATTCATTTCTAGAAATGATTCGTTAGACGTGTTTATGGTTTCAGCCGAGAAGAAATAAAGCTTTTCCTGCTTGGATTTTATGTTTTTAGGTCCGCTGTGTTAATGTCTGAATGAATAAATAACTGTAGAGTCACATACGTGAGGCTGTGCTGAAAAGAATGACACCAAACTGTTTAAATGAAATATAAAGGTCAAACTAAAAGCAGTCAAAAGCTTAATGTTTTATAATAAACATAGTCTCTGTACAGATCAGTGCTGTAGAACAAAGAAAAACTTATTATAATTGTTTTAAATGATTAAAATCAAAAGTGAACTTATCCCAAATATTAATATATTTACATTTAAAGAAATTTTTAAAGAGATTTGTCAGTTTCTACCTTCATTAACAGTTAGGTCATTAAATATTTGTTCTTTCAAATTAAAAGACACATTTTCACAATAAAACGCCGCATTCTTAGTAAAACTGAGCCAAAGTGATGTCTAAATGTTAAAATGAGTGGATTGATCCTTTAAGTAATAAACGTTGCCATATGGCGACAGAGTGCAGAGCGTTCTTTTAAAACGAGTTTATCTGCTGAATTATTTACTCGTGTGTTGCTGTTTGTCATCATCGTCCATGTTTGACATTTATTTAACCCCAGGAGGAAACAGTTGAGATGAGCTGTAATAGTTTCCTTCAGTGCAGTTTAGTATGAGCCAGTTGCATCATTTGTCCTTCTCTCCTCAGACGATGCACCTTTTTTACGCATGTCCGTGATATTACATTTCTCTCGGTGACGTCATGGTTGTGCAAAGCGTAGCTTCAGTAAAGTTAAGATCAGCTGTCCGTCCACCCACCAGACTGACTGCTGTCTTTCCGGGGCTGAATCATTAAACCTACAAACCCTGCAAACATCCTTTACCTTTCGTCATCCTCCTCAGGCTTTATGGTTGTATTTACTCTACTTCCCTCTTTTTCTGTTCCTTCCTCAAAGGAAACATTGACTTATTAAGCACACAAACGTTGAGGAGGTAAAAATAGCTCCTGCCTGTTATTATGTTCTATTTTCACTTTTTGCGCTGCTATTTTTAGCTCCTCAAGTTTGCACGCTGATGAGTTCATCTGTTTGCTCTTGCATCACACCTCTCAGATTTCTCATTCAGCTGGAAGTTTGCATGCGACAATAGCCGCCCAGCCCCGGCTGTAAACGTAAACCTGCTCGCCAGCTCACACAAACACTGCAATCCTTTCAGTGTCACAGCTTCTGCAACTTTGGACAGAGTTCACTGACACTGGGAATATACGCTCAGAGACTTCATTTCCTCCAATAAATATTTATGGTACACACTTGAAATAAACATTGATCTTTAAGCCTGGGAAAGTCCCTCACATGTTCAGCGTACATGTAACCGTCAGATATGTCCGTGACGTACTGAGGCACAATGTTATTACTATTAATACTCAGCTACACTGTTTACAGATAGAACTGATTCAACTCTAATGTGAAGGCTTTCCTCAAGGTCTACGACTGTTTTTAGATTTCTGATCATTCTGCTAGAATGGACATCAGTCATGATGGAACAGGACGGGTCCATCCTCAAACTGTGCCCCCAAAAGTTGGGAGCATGGAGTCATCCAGAACCTCTTGGTCTGATGAAGCATTCAGATTTCCTTTCTTTGGAGCTAAGGGGCCAATCCCAGCTCCAAGCCCCCCCCCCCCCCCAAACTTTGATTGTTCTTCTTTTGGGATGACTGAGAAGTCCCCGATGTTTCTCTCATTCACTCTTCATCGCAGTTCAATCTCACTCTGGTTTTCATCGTCCTTTTTAAATCCAAATAATGGAGGACCATTTATGTTTTGGCACCAAATCAGATTCTGCACTAATGACACGGTAACCAACGGTCACTCTCATCCCATCCAACATACATACTCCCGTCATACCGCGATCATGTGACTGCGACCATGAAGCTCTGGAGCTAATCTGAAGGACACATGAAGCTCTGGAGCTAATCTGAAGGACACATGAAGCTCTGGAGCTAATCTGAAGGACACATGAAGCTCTGGAGCTAATCTGAAGGACACATGAAGCTCTGGAGCTAATCTGAAGGACACATGAAGCTCTGGAGCTAATCTGAAGGACACATGAAGTCTGGAGCTAATCTGAAGGACACATGAAGTCTGGAGCTAATGTGAAGGACACATGAAGTCTGGAGCTAATGTGAAGGACACATGAAGTCTGGAGCTAATCTGAAGGACACATGAAGTCTGGAGCTAATCTGAAGGACACATGAAGCTCTGGAGCTAATCTGAAGGACACATGAAGCTCTGGAGCTAATCTGAAGGACACATGAAGCTCTGGAGCTAATCTGAAGGACACATGAAGCTCTGGAGCTAATCTGAAGGACACATGAAGTCTGGAGCTAATCTGAAGGACACATGAAGTCTGGAGCTAATGTGAAGGACACATGAAGTCTGGAGCTAATCTGAAGGACACATGAAGTCTGGAGCTAATCTGAAGGACACATGAAGTCTGGAGCTAATCTGAAGGACACATGAAGCTCTGGAGCTAATCTGAAGGACACATGAAGCTCTGGAGCTAATCTGAAGGACACATGAAGCTCTGGAGCTAATCTGAAGGACACATGAAGCTCTGGAGCTAATCTGAAGGACACATGAAGTCTGGAGCTGAAGGACACATGAAGCTCTGGAGCTGAAGGACACATGAAGCTCTGGAGCTGAAGGACACATGAAGCTCTGGAGCTGAAGGACACATGAAGCTCTGGAGCTGAAGGACACATGAAGCTCTGGAGCTAATCTGAAGGACACATGAAGTCTGGAGCTAATCTGAAGGACACATGAAGTCTGAAGCTAATCTGAAGGACACATGAAGTCTGGAGCTAATCTGAAGGACACATGAAGCTCTGGAGCTAATCTGAAGGACACATGAAGTCTGGAGCTAAGCTGAAGGACACATGAAGCTCTGGAGCTAAACTGAAGGACACATGAAGCTCTGGAGCTAAGCTGAAGGACACATGAAGCTCTGGAGCTGAAGGACACATGAAGCTCTGGAGCTGAAGGACACATGAAGCTCTGGAGCTAATCTGAAGGACACATGAAGCTCTGGAGCTAATCTGAAGGACACATGAAGCTCTGGAGCTAATCTGAAGGACACATGAAGCTCTGGAGCTAATCTGAAGGACACATGAAGCTCTGGAGCTAATCTGAAGGACACATGAAGCTCTGGAGCTAATCTGAAGGACACATGAAGCTCTGGAGCTAATCTGAAGGACACATGAAGCTCTGGAGCTAATCTGAAGGACACATGAAGCTCTGGAGCTAATCTGAAGGACACATGAAGTCTGGAGCTAATCTGAAGGACGCATGAAGCTCTGGAGCTGAAGGACACATGAAGTCTGGAGGTCTGCAGAAAGCTGGTGACGTCTCCACACTATGCTCCTCAGCATCCTCTGACCCTGCTCTGTCATTTTACATGGCCTGACTCTTTGTGGATGACTGTGAATGGTAATCCAAAGAAGACGTTTCACCACTCATCATCTGAGTAGCTTCTTCAGTTCTGGGCGACTGGTGGGAAGTCTGAGGTTCCTGTTTAGAAACTTTTTTGGATTCTTTGTGGATGAGTTTGTGTCGTTCCTGATCTCTTCCTCTTTGTTATAAAACCACTGACTGTGGATTATTTAGCAGAGAGGAAAGTTGTACAGGTGTCATCGTGTCACAGCACCACGCTGGAATTCACCTGAGAGCGACCTGTTCTCTCACTAATGTTTGTGGAAGCAGTCTGAATGCCTCGGTGCTGTGGACGTGGAAGTAAAGGAAAATGAGCCAATATTACATATCAGTCAGGCTCAAAACTTGATTTAAAGACCAAATTAGAGTCCAGCTGTTCCACTGATGTTTTGAGTCAGTTTAATGCAGAAGATAAGAACATAAAGCAGCACTGTGTCTGTGTATGAGCCCAGTCAAAGCTGATGCAAATTTCTCTCAGTGCTGGTAATCTTATTAACACGTATGTTCTGTTATTATTACATCAGTTAAAATCAGAGTGTGGGAAATCAGGAAGTGATCCAAGCAGCAGCTGTGGACAGAAACCAGAGTCTGAAGTTTAACTTAAAGCGTCGGTGACGACACAGTTGCTTCAAGACTCTTTACAAAACCAGGAGTGAAGCTGGAGTGTCTCTGCAGTAAATGGTTGTATCCTGCAGAGGGCAGTAATACGCCCTGCAGCGTCCAGACTGACAGAAGAACAGCTTGATGTGATGAGGAAGTGAGACAGCAGACGCTATAATTAAGACCTGCTCATTAACGGATAAACACAAACGTCTCTGCTCCAGACCGACTTTAATCTAGAAGCTGATGTGATGCTGAGACGTCCTCACAGTGGAAGACACTTTTTACAGCAGGATGACAACTCACTTAAAGCTGAGTCAACGGACATCCCACACATCTGCACTTCTTCTAAAGATACTGCAGAGAAAGGGACAGTGGACAGATACTGAAATGTCCAGAGTGTTGTTCTCTGCCGCTGTGACGCCCTAATTTCCCCTCAGGAATAAATAAACAAATAAAATCTTATCTTATCTTCCACACCAGTGGTTGTACACACTAGTAAACCTGTGTCATGATGATTTAAAGGGAAATTACCTAGTTTTACAACCTGGACCTCATTTAGTCACTTATAAAACTTAACCAGTCATTCAGATGACATTTAGATCAGCGTATATCCATATAATGGGAGTGAATGGGGCACCGAGCAGCCTCTAAATAAATCATTATCTTATGCACTAGTGCTGTTCCGCGCTGAGTCTGGAGTTACCTGTCTGTAGATTGACCTACTGACCTACCTACCTGCTTTACCTGTAACTTGCTTGTTTTTTACAACGTGGCTGAATGTTTCTCTGATTCTTGTTTATGATGGACGTCCTTACCGTTTACCGCTGGTTGAAAGGAGGATGCAGAGGCAGAGAGAGGAACAGCTGCACGTCCGCTAGAGCTGGGCAATAAATAAAAAAATAAAACGGTAGAATGTTTGACAATTACGCTTGAGCTTCGTTAGAGGAAAATAGGAAGAAAACCCAGAGCCAGAACTGCAAGTCATTCTGGGGGATGTAGGCAGAGGAAGGTTAGCTAAAGCAGGTTAGTGGCATCAACAACAACAGAAAAGAACGGCGTGGAGTGAAGGGGAATGAGCGACGGCACGAGAGGGAATTGTAGATAAAAAGGAAAGTCGATAAGTTTCGTTTCTCTGCGGCTGCTGACTCAGTTAATCAGGAATCTACGAGCAGCGGTTATGAGTCGGTAAAGTTTCGTTTCTTTGAGTATTGTGCATCAGGTCGTACGTTTAGTTTCTCTGCAGAGTGAGATGAAGATGTTTGAATGGAGCCGTTTATTGATTATCAATCAAACGTGATAGGACTCAACTGAGCCGCTTAAATAGACTCTAGATTCATGATTCATGAGTCTTCTTTGATGACTAGTTATACGAGCTGAATCTTTTCCCGATCACAAATCGTGTGCTCGCAAGAAAATCAAACTTGTTTGAAATCCTGGTCGCTCCTCGTGAAGGTATCTCACAGTAGAAGCAGCCACGATATATCGCACAGTGAATGCCCGGCCCCAGTCACTCCCACTATACGCGGCGCTCCACTGGATCTAAATTCAATTCAAGCAGTAAACATTCTATATAGAAATAGCACAGAATAACATGACTAGTAGTAGATAGGAATTTAGAGGCAGGAGCTCTGTGCCAGAGAAAAGAAAGTGGAGGACATGTGTTTGGTGCATTGTCCCCCAGCAGCCTAGGCCTATAGCAGCATAACTAAGGGATGGTTTAGTCCAGCCCTAACTATAAGCTTGATCAAAAAGGAAAGTCTTAAGCCTGACCTTAAAAATAGAGAGAGTGTCTGCTTCCTGAACCCAAACTGGGAGCTGGTTCCACAGGAGAGGAGCCTGATAGCTGAAAGCTCTACCTCCCGTTCTACTCTTTGAAATTCTAGGAACCACAAGTAGGCCTGCACTTTCAGACCGAAGTGATCTGTTGGGATAATATGGTACAATGAAGTCTTTAAGATATGATGGAGCTAGGCCTTTGAGGGCCTTGTATGTAAGGAGGAGGATTTTAAATTCTATTCTAGACTTTAAGGGGAGCCAGTGAAGAGAAGCTAAAACTGGAGTAATATGATCTCTCTGGTTAATTCCTGTCAATGCTCTGGATGCAGCATTTTGAATCAGTTGGAGGCTTTTTAACGAGTATTTGGATCCAGACAGTAATGAATTATCATCTGAACGAATCCAAATGACACCAGAGTTATATGTGAGTAAACGATCGTATTTTATGCCAGAAATAAGAAATAAAAAACACGTAATTCCCCTTTAAGAAGGAAGTTAACGAGTTAATGATCAAAATGACTTCACTAACGATGATACTACCGTGACCTGAAATGCTACCACTGCAAAACAGGCTAACGCTAGCAGAGGAACAACCTGACCAAACGTCCTGTGGTTCTACACATCAGCTATTAGCTGCTACTCTATCCCATCTAACAACACGCTGTGCAGTGCTATTAAATGCTGCTGAGGTGCTGCATGTTTTATACAGGCTATACATACCTGCAGCTAACATATTTGTTTTTTCAAAACATTTCTTAAGCAAAACGTATTGTGTGGGCGACAATGTGGCAATCGATACGCCGTCAAAGAAAGTTGTGAAAGATGGTGAATAACTTGGACAATTTGCAGAAGTAGAATGATGCAGCTGTTGATGGAGGTCATTATCTTTTGTTGAATCATAGCTGTGAATCATTAACAGGAAGTATTTACACTTTTATTTCAGTTGTAGTTTCGTGTTTTGTTGGGTTTTTGTCATTGTTTGGTCCCAGATAACATTCACACGGCACATTGTTCACCCCTGACTCAGCACGCCTGACCTTTCTGAGAAACGTTTCACTGAACGTTCATTCACCGTCTGTTATGACTTCTGTTGTCATGGTTACATCTACCTGTCCAGTCTTCACGTCCTCCTGCAGTTCTCCACAGTTCTCCACGCTGCCTGTGGTTCCTCTTCTCTAACGGTATCATCATCTGATTCTCCACATGAGCTTAAGGTTCAGCTCCAGGTTTCTTCCTGTTAAAGGGAGTCTGTCATGTCCTGCCACCGTCTCCTTCAGGCTGGACACCAATTATATTCTTATAGACGCTATGTCAATAAAACTGAATTGAACTGAAAAGGATAAATTGCAACACCAGAAACAGAACTACTGGCTCTTCAGGTACGACCGGTTGACATTAAATGACCTTTCTTTCATCACCACCTCCTTTCTAACTCTTCTCAGCAGGCCAATGGAGCCTCCTCTAAAGAAGGACGTGGTTCCAGTCATGAGGCGACCAGACGAGTGGAAGGACCCGTGGCGAAGGTCCAAATCACCAAGAAGACGCCCAGGGCTGGGCTCCCCGCCACGAGGCCGCCGGCGACACCGGCCCTCGGGCTCCTCCGTCTCTCTGTCCAACTCCTCCAGGTAGGAAGTAGAACTGTACCTGAGAAACCATTAACGTCCAGCCAGGATCAGCCTGGATCAGCCAGGTCTCACCAGGTCTCACCTGGTCTCACCTGGTCTCACCTGGAGGAATGTTGATTTCCTGAGCTGATTCTAGTTCAGATTAGTTTCTAGTTTAGTTTGGTTCTCAGAATCTTTTAAAGGCTCTGATTACTAATGAACAGACGTCACTGATTCATGTGATCACTCTCACTCTGCAGAGAAACTAGACCAGACCTGACCAGCAAACAATACGGAGAGAAACCAAACTTAACCGACTCATAACCGCTGCTCGTGGATCCCTGATTAACCGAGTCAGCAGCCACTCACTCGGCCGCAGAGAAACCAAACTTAACCGACTCTTACACGACTAATCAAGAGAGACAAGAGCCAGTTAATCTGCTCACTCACCACCAAGTTAGAGACAACATCGGTCTGACTCATGTCTGACTGAAAATAACCAAAATATTTTCAAACTGGTAACGTGATCTTTAATTTTTATCTATAATTTCCTCTCACGCTGTCGCTCTCATATTCTCCTTTCACTCCACGCCGTTCTTTTGTTGTTGTTGTTGTTGTTGTTGTTGTCTTAGCTGGGCCGTGATAGGTCGAGAGGCTAAAGCCTACATCCCCCAGAATGCCTTGCAGTTGTGTCTCAGGGTTTTCTTCTGTTTGTCTCTAACAGAGTTCACGTTCGACCACGTGTCTATGGTGATATTTATCGTTTTATCGTCCAGCCCTCCACGTGTCCCAGACCACCTGTGATTGTCCCTCAGTCCTGTCTCCATGTGCTCTGTGTTTGCTGCAGGTCTTCATCACGCTCTTCGTCCTACACGGGTTCTGGCTCGTCTCGTTCTCGGAGCCGCTCCTCCTCCTTCACCTCCTGCTCCAGCCACACCTCCCAGCACAGCTCCTTCAGCGGCAGCCGCTCCAGGTTTGTTTGTCTCTGAGCTGCGTCGTCCTGCAGACGTCCTTCAGCTTTCTTCTTCTCCTGTAAAGACTGATCGAGTTCATGTTCAGTGACTCACTTCCTGTTTTCCAGGTCTCGATCTTTCTCCACGTCTCCTTCTCCGAGTCCAGCGGTGCCGAGGAACCCTAAGAACAAACCAGACCTTCATCCTGTGTTACCTAAAGGGTGAATCTGTTTCTTCTGTCTGCCTCCGCTCATGTTTCTAATCATCTACTCTAACCTCAGCTTTCATTGCTTTCGTTATCGCTGCCTACATGTCTGACAGAGGTGTCTTTCCCTCCCTCAGGATGCCACTGAAGCCGGGTGCCATGCCCCCTCCTCGCAGGGAAAAGCCTCCCATGAAGAAAGCGCCCAGTCCCCCTCCACCTGGCGGGATGCAGGGCCGGCCTCCCAAACCCATGCTAGAAGGAGGGAAGCCCCCGACTAATCCCCGGGAAGCTGCAGCTGCAGCCGGAGGTCCGGGCGCTGGTGGAGTGGGACGACCGCCGCCGCCGCCACGGGAACCTGGAAAACCCCCCAACCCGAGGGAGGGCAGGCAGAAAGCACGGCAGCAGCATCCTCCACGAAGGTGAGTGGCATCACAGCATCACGATTATTTAAAGAGGAAATGAAACATACACGTGTTAGAGCTGCAGACTGGATCAGATATGACTCCTCTGCTGGAGTCAGACACTCAGAAGTTTACTTTTCATAGTTTGTATGAGATGGACAGACACGTCTAGTCCGTACATCCACTCGAGCAGTGGTAACGCTACGAGTAGAGGAAGCAGTAGAGTCTGTGGTTTGGGTAAAATAAACTGAACTGACTGAAAAACACGATGTGCATAAACATTATTCGCTCTGATGCAGCTGTCGTTCATTTAGGATTAATTCTCTGTTGTCATTGAATAAAACCAGTGAACTGTTATAGTTGATGCAGACCAAGATAAAATCTTTCTGATCGATCAATTCTGGGTTGATTTAAAACAAAGTCCAGCCTGCAGGGACCTCCTTATCGTATCTACATCTAGATATGAACATTCAAGATATTAATATAGAAAAAGCAGCAAGATAAACGAACTAGACCAATGACAAACATATGAGACGCACACACACGACAAAGAAAGAAAGTAAAGTGACATGGAAGATAATGCGGCCGGTGGCGGTGCAGAATAGTCACGGTAGTCCTGCAGTACGGGAGAGTAACGTGATCGGGACGGGATAAAGCAAATAATCAACGGAGCGGGACGGAGCCAGAGATTAAATTAAAAAGTGACGCTGCAATGAGGTGAGTGCGCCCAACTTTAGACAACAACACAGAGAGCTGGACGGGATTTAGATTTTTTCTGAGAGAAACACCGGGGACGTCTCAGTCGTCCCAGAAGAAGAACAATCAAAGTTTGATGCTGATGCGTTCAGTAGCGTTTCACCGTATGAGTGGACGTCCACCAGAGATAAACACATTACAGACGCTAGAACATAGCACACTGTACAGACATGGTACCTGTGTTAAACAATGGTTCAGACGCTCGATATGAGATATCTGGAATAATTATAGAGATATGACATGTTGTCCATATCGTTCAGCTCTAGTTGTGCAGTGATATTGTGAAGACACGACCTGACGACAGTAACTGACCTGAGGATAATATATGTGTGACACAACTACAACAAACACTTTTCTTTTGATGAATCATAACCGTCTGAATGAGCAACAGGAAACTCAGAAAGAAAACATCTTAAATTTCAGCTGTAGTTTGGTGCTTTCTTTAGTCATTGTTCTCTGATTTAATCTGTGATGGTGATAATAAATAAATCACTGCTACGGCTGTAAGACAGTGATGGTGGTTTATTAGTGTAAAAAACAAAAGGGAGGCCAGATCCAGGGTGAAGGTCCCTGCTGACTCAGCCAGGTGGTGTTCAGGTGGTGTTCAGGTGGTGTCCAGGTGGTGTCCAGGTGGTGTTCAGGTGGTGTCCAGGTGGTGTCCAGGTGGTGTTCAGGTGGTGTCCAGGTGGTGTCCAGGTGGTGTCCAGGTGGTGTTCAGGTGGTGTCCAGGTGGTGTCCAGGTGGTGTCCAGGTGGTGTCCAGGTGGTGTTCAGGTGGTGTCCAGGTGGTGTCCAGGTGGTGTCCAGGTGGTGTTCACTGTTCAGGTGGTGTCCAGGTGTTTTACATCCAGACTAGCGGCTGCAGTAGTTTCATTTACATGTGGTTGATCAGAGCAGATCTCCGTCTATCAGACGCTCTTTACTTCATTGATGCTTCGTTTCTTTTTTAAGTTTCTCCAGATGAAGGAAACAAACCTGTTGTGTTTGTAGAAGATGTTTCATCCTGACGTTCAGCTCTAAACCAGCCGTGAGGAATTCAGGTTTTTATCAGGACATCATGTGACCTTCAGGTGGACGCCACCCATAGATGATCCTGATGAAAACCTAAACTTCCTGTTAGGTGGGAAATGAATGAATGAAACTAAGTAGTGAGTCAGTTTTAGCTGTTATCTCAGGGTTTAACCTCCAACCTCTCACAGAAACTAAAACCATGTTCTGATTTGCCGGCTGATCATAGCGAAACTAAATTCTTATCAGAGACGTTTAGCTGGAAACCAATTCATTTTACTTTCACCACGTTAACCTGCTACGTGTCTGTCTGCACATTAAAATCAGCTGATATTACTCTGAGCCTTTCTTCTTCTAATTATTAAACATTTCGTTTTAACTGATCTTAAATAAACTGCCGTGTAGAAAGAGGTTTCCTTGTCTCTGTTTGCTCCTAAACCATGTCCCTTTAGGGTCCAGACTTCTGCTGCTGCTTTAATGGTGGGAGGAAGAGGAGACTTAGAGAAACTTTATTTTAGTTTGTAGCTGAGCTGCAAAGATTAAATAAAATAAATGAAGAGAAGATGATTTATTGGAGTGAATCCAGTCGACTGTAGGAGAAAACCAGGAAGATCAACCTGCCTTAGTCACAAATGAAAGTGTGATGAGTGTTTGTGGTGGTGATCCAGACTGAGGTCCTGTTCCACATCAGCGTTATGAAAGCCTGAATTGAAGGCGTGGGTTTGATGCCAGCACAGCAGGACGTCTGTTGTGTTGGTGCTTGTGTGTGGGAGGCACCGTGTCGTAAACATGCCCCTCTGTGTTTCCTAACACATTTGCATGTCGGTGTGTTGTGTATTCCACCGCCGGGCTCTTCAGGGGGAAGACCGCCGCCGCGCCGCGTGGGTGACGGAGTGGGTGGACGGCTGCAGGACAAATGTCTCTTCTTTATTAGCTGGTCTGTGACGGACGGAGAGGAAGAACAGTGAGAGTGTGAGAGGCTGTTTACATGTGTGTGGGTGGGTGTATGGGACGGTGGGATAGCACGTGGAAACTATCCAGGAAAACCAGTTCAGCTGTTCTGTCGCTGACATACTTCCCTCCGAGGACCGATGTAACGTGATACAGGCCGCTCTACTTCCTGATTTCTGCATTTCTAGACACCAAAGAACAATGAGGGCACACGTGAAGACGGAAAAAACTCTTTAACAAGACTTCACAAGAAAAGAGCCTGGTCCTGAGACGACATGTCATCAATCAGAGCCGCTGATGCGTGAGGGACTCAAACCAGTTTGTAACCGCTACAGGAAACCCACATGATGGGAAGATGTTGTTATGTGTGCCAGCGTTAGATGGAAGTGAAGTAGGAAAACATTCAGCACAAGGAGGGATGGCCCGTCTTTTACCCTCTGACACAGTCTGCTCTGTCCTTGTCTTCTTTGTCTTCTCCTTTGACTGAGTGGACTCCATGGATCCTGTTTAGATGATCAGCTACTACCACCTCACCACATATCCATGTGTGGTGAGGTGGTAGTCCACTAACCTTTTCCAGAGTTCCTCTTCTTCTTCTTCTTCCTCTTCTTCTTCTTCTTCTTCTTCTTCTTCTTCTTCTTCTTCCTCTTCCTCTTCCTCTTCCTCTTCCTCTTCTTCTTCTTCTTCTTCTTCTTCTTCTTCTTCTTCTTCTTCTTAGTTTTTTAGAGGAAGCTTTGTCGTTACAGAGTTGTGGTTTTAAAATAAATGACTTTAAAGGTCATCCTGATACCGACCAGGACGACGTATGCACACGACGTATCTCTAGAGTCCAGGTGTGAACTCTGATCTGGTCTCTAGAGTCCAGGTTAAACAGGTCCAGGTCTGAACTCTGATCTGGTCTCTAGAGTCCAGGTTAAACAGGTCCAGGTGTGAACTCTGATCTGGTCTCTAGAGTCCAGGTTAAACAGGTCCAGGTGTGAACTCTGATCTGGTCTCTAGAGTCCAGGTTAAACAGGTCCAGGTGTGAACTCTGATCTGGTCTCTAGAGTCCAGGTTAAACAGGTCCAGGTCTGAACTCTGATCTGGTCTCTAGAGTCCAGGTTAAACAGGTCCAGGTGTGAACTCTGATCTGGTCTCTAGAGTCCAGGTTAAACAGGTCCAGGTGTGAACTCTGATCTGGTCTCTAGAGTCCAGGTTAAACAGGTCCAGGTCTGAACTCTGATCTGGTCTCTAGAGTCCAGGTTAAACAGGTCCAGGTGTGAACTCTGATCTGGTCTCTAGAGTCCAGGTTAAACAGGTCCAGGTCTGAACTCTGATCTGGTCTCTAGAGTCCAGGTTAGACAGGTCCAGGTGTGAACTCTGATCTGGTTTCTAGAGTCCAGGTGTGAACTCTGATCTGGTCAGATGTTACCAGACCCTGGTTCTGACAGGTATCTGACCCAGTTAGCCGTTCGTCCGTCTGGCCTCTGTCTCGTCTTTATGTCTCTGAATAATCAAACCAGCTGATGTTGTGTGTCTGGTCTCCTCCAGGCGAACCGTCAGTGGCAGTGTCAGTGGAAGTGGCAGCAGTTACACTGGTTCTAGCTCCAGATCCAGGTCCTCCTCCAACTCCCTGTCACGGTCCCGCTCAGGCTCCAGGAAGTCCAGGTACCCGTCCACACCTGTTCCTTCATATTCTGACTGAACAGCTTCGTTTATTATGGTTCATTAAATACAGTTGATGGCAGCACGCTCCCTGGCCACTTCATTAGGTACACCAGTGAACCTGGTCTCCATGAAGCTTCTGATGTTTCCTGAGAACCGATAGATGTTGATTCTACTTTTTATTGTTTCACTGAGGCAACGGTGACAACAGCTGCTGCAACAACAACAACCACAAACTGCTGCACCCTGTCTACGCCTCTGCTGGCACCAGCCAGAGTTTCAGCCGTCCCAGGTTTCCCATGGGACAAATGAAGCGTCTACTTATCTAGTGTGTGTTTGTGCTGCGTAACAGAAACACTTTAGAGTTTAATTCAGTCCAGGTTAACAGCTCCACAGCCTCCATCATCAACGGTGGAGTTCTACGTCAGCATCAGAGCCGGCTCTGTTAGGTCTTTAGAATAATAAAACAACATTAAAGGAGAAGCTGTGTCCATTTACTGGTGATTATTTTTAACCGTGTGTGATCTGGACCTTTAGTGACGCTACGTAAATAAATAAAGGTGAAATAAATTGATTTAGGTGTCACATTCAGTCTGTGCTCAGACTAATGTCAGTCCAACTCTTTCATGTTTGTGTTGATGTGTTGCCTCGGGTTCAGACTCGTTGCCTCGGGTTCAGACTCGTTGCCTCGGGTTCAGACTCGTTGCCTCGGGTTCAGACTCGTTGCCTCGGGTTCAGACTCGTTGTCTCAGGTTCAGACTCGTTGCCTCAAACTCGTTGCCTCGGGTTCAGACTCGTTGCCTCAGGTTCAGACTCGTTGCCTCGGGTTCAGACTCGTTGCCTCAGGTTCAGACTCGTTGCTTCAGACTCGTTGCCTCGGGTTCAGACTCGTTGCCTCGGGTTCAGACTCGTTGCCTCGGGTTCAGACTCGTTGCCTCTGGTTCAGACTCGTTGCCTCTGGTTCAGACTCGTTGCCTCTGGTTCAGACTCGTTGCCTCGGGTTCAGACTCGTTGCCTCTGGTTCAGACTCGTTGCCTCTGGTTCAGACTCGTTGCCTCGGGTTCAGACTCGTTGTCTCAGGTTCAGACTCGTTGCCTCAAACTCGTTGCCTCGGGTTCAGACTCGTTGCCTCGGGTTCAGACTCGTTGCCTCGGGTTCAGACTCGTTGCCTCGGGTTCAGACTCGTTGCCTCAGACTCGTTGCCTAAGGTTCAGACTCGTTGCCTCAGACTCGTTGCCTCGGGTTCAGACTTGTTGCTTCAGACTTGTTGCCTCAGACTCGTTGCCTCGGGTTCAGACTCGTTGCCTCAGACTCGTTGCTTCAGGTTCAGACTCGTTGCCTCAGGTTCAGACTCGTTGCCTCAGACTCGTTGCTTCAGGTTCAGACTCGTTGCCTCAGGTTCAGACTCGTTGCCTCAGACTCGTTGCCTCTTTGCCTCCTCAGGTCTCTGAGCGTGTCCTCGTTGCCTCATACTCGTTGCCTCAGGTTCAGACTCGTTGCTTCATACTCGTTGCCTCAGGTTCAGACTCGTTGCTTCATACTCGTTGCCTCAGGTTCAGACTCGTTGCCTCGGGTTCAGACTCGTTGCCTCAGACTCGTTGCCTCAGACTCGTTGCCTCAGGTTCAGACTCGTTGCCTCAGGTTCAGACTCGTTGCCTCAGGTTGAGACTCGTTGCTTCAGGTTCAGACTCGTTGCCTCAGGTTCAGACTCGTTGCCTCAGGTTCAGACTCGTTGCCTCAGACTCGTTGCCTCTTTGCCTCCTCAGGTCTCTGAGCGTGTCCTCGTTGCCTCATACTCGTTGCCTCAGGTTCAGACTCGTTGCTTCATACTCGTTGCCTCAGGTTCAGACTCGTTGCTTCATACTCGTTGCCTCAGGTTCAGACTCGTTGCCTCGGGTTCAGACTCGTTGCCTCAGACTCGTTGCCTCAGGTTCAGACTCGTTGCCTCAGGTTCAGACTCGTTGCTTCAGGTTCAGACTCGTTGCCTCAGGTTCAGACTCGTTGCCTCAGACTCGTTGCCTCTTTGCCTCCTCAGGTCTCTGAGCGTGTCCTCGTTGCCTCATACTCGTTGCCTCAGGTTCAGACTCGTTGCTTCATACTCGTTGCCTCAGGTTCAGACTCGTTGCTTCATACTCGTTGCCTCAGGTTCAGACTCGTTGCCTCGGGTTCAGACTCGTTGCCTCTGGTTCAGACTCGTTGCCTCAGACTCGTTGCCTCAGACTCGTTGCCTCAGACTCGTTGCCTCAGGTTCAGACTCGTTGCCTCAGGTTCAGACTCGTTGCCTCAGGTTGAGACTCGTTGCTTCAGGTTCAGACTCGTTGCCTCAGGTTCAGACTCGTTGCCTCAGGTTCAGACTCGTTGCTTCAGGTTCAGACTCGTTGCCTCAGGTTCAGACTCGTTGCCTCAGGTTCAGACTCGTTGCCTCAGACTCGTTGCCTCTTTGCCTCCTCAGGTCTCTGAGCGTGTCCTCGGTGTCCTCTGTGTCCTCGGCGTCGTCCAGCAGCAGCTCCGTTCGCAGCGCCGACTCAGACGACATGTACGCCGACCTGGCCAGCCCCGTGTCCTCCGCCAGCTCCAGGTCACCCACGCCCAACCAACCCCGCAAGGACCGGGGGCCCCCACGAGAGCGGCCCCCGCACCCAAGAGACAAGAACAGGGGTTAGTGCTGGACATCATGACGCTGCAGGGACGCTGGACACTGTAGCTTAACATACACATACTGGCCACTTCATTAGGTACACCGGGGAAACCAGTCCAGATCTAAATCTGGTCTCATGAAGGTTCTGGTGTTGATTCTTAAGATCAGATCAGATCAGACTTTCTTCATCCCTGTGGGAAAGTTAGAGCGGTTTAGTTTGTAGTGACTGATGGAGACGTTAGCTGGAGATCGTCGTCATGACTTGAGGAGATGATACGTATTTTAGAACAAGCTGTAAAGTCTCTGACTCACTGAGAGCAAAGACATGAGGAAACACACTCACTGGCCAGTTTATTAGGTACACTAGCAGCATTAGTTTCATTTAACAGAGAGGTGTGATGATTTCATATCTGTTCATAAAATCCAGATTTATTTTTTATTATCTAACATTTCCTGAATCGTCTCGTTAGAAACTCGCTGTGATCCTGCTGGACTGGTTTTTCATGTCCGATGCCACAGGACGGTGAGAAAGCAGAGGAAAACGAGTGTGGAGATGCCATTCATGTTTAATACCGACACATGTTCCTGTTATTTATAAATCAGTTTGATTTTCCTGCAGATTATTTGATCTCAGTTTAATCTTATTTTGTACATTGCCATTAAACCTCTGAGGGAACACACGGACCTATTTATCCATCCAGACACGTTCATTAGCTTTTCTTCAGGACGACAGTGACTCACTAAATGTTTCTCCTCGTCACAGAACGACCGTCAAAGAAAGACGAGCCCTTCAGGGAGGACCGCAGGAAGATGGACCAGTCCGGCGCCCCCCCTCGAGGAGGCAACCCCATGCCCAGATCAGGACCTGGTAACCGGGGGGGCCACCCTCTGCACCCTCCACCCTCTGGCGCCATGGGCCCTCCAGGGAACTATGGAGGCTCCGGGTCCCACAAAGACATCAAGCTGACCCTCCTCAACAAGGTAAGGACCCTGAGACGGACCACGAGACACGAGCAAAGACAGGAGACAGCGGACACACGCTGAGAGCAGTGAATTAATAAAACTGGAAGTTGACATTTAGCCTGAGGTCTGTCCATCAGTCCTGTGGGTTCAGTGTTGAAGCAGCTCACGTGGCAGATTGTTATTAGTCACTGAACGTAGGGGGAGGCCCAGATGTATTTACTCACATGTAAACAGCATGTTTACACCGTCAGCTGTGCAGGAGAGGATGTTCAGATCAGGAGCCGTGTCTGGTCTTTGTACTTATTTGTTTCAGGTCTGTCATGAACCGAATCCAAAGCAAACCACATCCCTGTAGAGTCACGACTTCTTCTTCTTCTTCTTCTTCTTCTTCTTCTTCTGTTTTAATGGTGGCAGGCGTCAAAGGATAATAACGACTAATCACTGCAGGTAGCCAGCTGTCAGTCAGGACGTTTGGTGAGCTGCTAGTAGCTGATCACCATGACGACGGTTAGCGTAGGACACGTCAGCCATGAATCCAAACACGGCGTGTTAATTAGCACATGCTTAAAGGTTAAAGGTTAAAGACGACCTCATGACATGATGATGAAGACGATGCTGCTGCTGCTGAGGCTGGAGGAACAGCTGATCGTGACACTAAACAAAGACGATGCTGCTCAGGGATGAAGCTGATTGGTTCCTTTAATGTAATAACTTTATTATTATTTCATTTTCAGCAGCAGGCAGACAAAGGCAACAGGAAGAGGTACCTGCCGTCAGACAAAGAGCGGCCTGGTTCACCTGTCAGTAAGAGAATGGCCATGTCTCCAGACAGAGGTGAGGGACGAGCTAGCAGCGTTAGCCTCTTTAGCTCACTGCTTCAGTTTAACAATCAAATGATTCAACGCTGCTGTTTGTCAGGTCGTGATAAACGGATGCTCGGTCGACCCCCGCTGTCCCCTCGCATGGATCGACCCAGAGGCCAAGGGCCCCGACCCATGCCCCCCCAGGGAGACAGGTTGGTCATGTTTGGGTTTTTTTTGTCCTTGATTGCAGCTGGAAGTGTGGAAATGCCTCATGGTGTTGACTCTGGCCCAAACACACCAGGGTTTCCAGAGAGTGAAGTTTATCTGACCACAAGAGGTTTGGACGAAATGAGGAAGATGCCACAGAAGTGGAAGCTACAGAAATTAAACCATGATCACGTGTCCTCATATTCACCAGCTCCTGCACAAAAGCCCCAGAGTGAAAAGAGCTGAGCAGAGAACACTGATCTGGTCTCTAGAGTCCAGGTGTGAACTCTGATCTGGTCTCTAGAGTCCAGGTGTGAACGTTGATCTGGTCTCTAGAGTCCAGGTGTGAACGTTGATCTGGTCTCTAGAGTCCAGGTGTGAACACTGATCTGGTCTCTAGAGTCCAGGTGTGAACACTGATCTGGTCTCTAGAGTCCAGGTGTGAACGTTGATCTGGTCTCTAGAGTCCAGGTGTGAACACTGATCTGGTCTCTAGAGTCCAGGTGTGAACACTGATCTGGTCTCTAGAGTCCAGGTTAAACAGGTCCAGGTATGAACACTGATCTGGTCTCTAGAGTCCAGGTTAAACAGGTCCAGGTGTGAACACTGATCTGGTCTCTAGAGTCCAGGTTAAACAGGTCCAGGTATGAACACTGATCTGGTCTCTAGAGTCCAGGTTAAACAGGTCCAGGTGTGAACACTGATCTGGTCTCTAGAGTCCAGGTTAAACAGGTCCAGGTGTGAACACTGATCTGGTCTCTAGAGTCCAGGTGTGAACGTTGATCTGGTCTCTAGAGTCCAGGTGTGAACGTTGATCTGGTCTCTAGAGTCCAGGTTAAACAGGTCCAGGTGTAAACTCTGATCTGGTCTCTGGAGTCCAGGTGTGAACTCTGATCTGGTCTCTAGAGTCCAGGTTAAACAGGTCCAGGTGTGAACTCTGATCTGGTCTCTAGAGTCCAGGTGTAAACTCTGATCTGGTCTCTAGAGTCCAGGTTAAACAGGTCCAGGTGTGAACTCTGATCTGGTCTCTAGAGTCCAGGTGTGAACAGTCAAACAGTTCCGTGTACCAGGGGCAGTTAACGTGTTTGTCTTGGTCTCCAGGAGCAGGAATCATAAACAGGAAGTGATGTCACTGTTTTATTTGTGACTGTCACGTCTTTCACTTTCCGTTGTTCTCTGGTCGTGTTATTGTTGTTTTAATCACCGTGGAGATAAAGCTCTGAGGGCGTAAACATGTACATATGATTATTTTTATGTTCTGTAGTGGGACTAGTTTGTGCGGTTCAGCCTGTTTCTGATTGGCTGTTTACTGCCTATTCACGCTGGAGCTCATCAACAGCTGGAAGCAGCTCTGACATCTACAGCTCCTCTCCTTCTGTCTCACACCTGGTCTCTAGTGGAAGTTACAGGCCCTGGCCACTTCATTAGGTACACCAGTACACCCCCCCCCCCCCCCCCCCCCCATCTAAGGAGCTGGTTGATTATAATCACTAACACGGCTCAAGGCTTCAGGTTATGTGGATGTTAAAGAACTGGGTCCAGTTTAGTGAGAAAACAAGTCGTCAGATATGTAAATGATGCGATTAAATAATAAAAAAACCATAAAAGAAGAGTTTAAATATCTGCTGCTCTTCATTAATTATTATTATTGTTAGTCTTCAGTCATGTGACTCGTCGAATGACCTTTAACCTCGTCTTTTTGTCTCTCATCAGGAAGCGTCCTCTGTCTCCTCCCCTCAAATCGTCTGGGAAAGGCCCCATGGCTCCGTCTGGTAAGCCGGCCCCCCCGGGTTCGGCCCCGCCCGCCGGCTCCGGCTCCGGCTCCGGCTCCGGCTCTGGTAAACCCAGCAACACGTTGTCCCGCCGCGAGGAGCTGCTGAAACAGCTGAAGGCCGTGGAGGACGCCATCGCCAGGAAACGAGCAAAGATCCCCACCAAGTAGCTGAGGAGGTCTGTCTGCCTGCCTGCCTGTACGGGGGGACGGGGGGCGGGGGTCCTGGGACGGAGCGTCTTTGCCCCCCCTCCACAAAGGACGTGTATAAAATGTTGTCTGGTTGGTGTATAAACGCTGTAGTGTGAGTTAACGGGAAGAAGCCGCCACAAAAAAAACATCGATGAAGATTCACTCTGCTGTTCATTCGCTTCATGCCCCTCCCTCAGCGGCGGTGGCGGGGGGAGGCGATGAGGTCATGTGGCGAGGGAGGCAGCAGAGAGAGAGATGAGGCGTCTTCCCCGTGTGATGAAAGCAGATTTATATCCTGATCATGCTTCTGTCTTCTTCTGTCTTTTTATCGTCTTCTCACGCTGTAAAGATCCACAGGTTCATCCTCTGGTCAGGTCTGGTCTGGTCTGGTCTGGTCCAGTCCGATCCGGCCCGGCCCGGTCCAGTCCAGTCCAGTCCAGTCCAGTCCAGTCCAGTCCCGCTCCTTGTAGAATAACAGACGGTGGTTTGGCTCTAGGCAGCAGTGATGTGAAGTATTGTTTCTGTTTTTTTATTTTTAAACCCTTTTTTTTTTCTTCTTAGCTCTTCAGTGACGTTTCAGCCGATGTTTTTATTTCTGTCACACTTTTAGTTGGAGGAGTGTGAGGAGGTGCCGCGGGGACATTTAGAGACAACATGTGTCTTTGCTTTTGTGACAAAAAGCCTTGGAAATAAACTATTTTGATAAAGAGAAGGTGTGTGAGTGTGTGTTCTCTGTCCTGTAAATCATTCTCCTGTCCACTCATCAACGCTGGAGTCTTTTCTCGTTGCATCAGCCTCTGATGAAACATTTGTTCCACTTCATCAGACGCCGTCACTTCCTCTTGGCCCGGTCAAATGTGCAGACGACGTCTCTATGAGTTAATAAGTTATGCTGCTATAGGCCTAGGCTGCTGGGACCCTTACAGGTCAAACCAGGAACGCACCAACAATGAAGCAGAAGAAGAAAGTAGAAGTAAGAGAGTGAGACACAAAAGGAGAACAGAGTTAGTCAAAGGGAAACTGGACTAAAAGAGCACGAGGAAAGATTTAAACGATGGAGGAGCAGGAACCTCGGACCTGGAGACAGCGTGGGATCAGGACGCTGGTGATGTGGAGCTGAACCGTTTAGGGCTTTAAAACCAGTTCTTCACAGGGATCAATCAGAGCAGCAGTGATGTGGTCATGTCTCCGTCCTCTGAGCACTGGTCTCCGTCCTCAGAGCACTGGTCTCCGTCCTCAGAGCACTGGTCTCCGTCCTCAGAGCACTGGTCTCCGTCCTCAGAGCACTGGTCACCGTCCTCTGAGCACTGGTCTCCGTCCTCTGAGCACTGGTCTCCGTCCTCAGAGCACTGGTCACCGTCCTCAGAGCACTGGTCTCCGTCCTCAGAGCACTGGTCTCCGTCCTCAGAGCACTGGTCTCCGTCCTCTGAGCACTGGTCTCCGTCTCCAGCTCCTTCACTGATAAAAACGACTCAGTTTAGTCACCAGTTCTTTCAGAAGGTTGAACAAAGTGACATTAGAGCATCACATGAGTTATTTCAGCTAATTCTCAACACTAGCCATGAAGGGGTTAATGTGACTGACGCAAACACGGGTGAGATGTTTAAAGTACAGACAGAGCTTTGAGTCTTTGAGTCGTCATCGTCCCGTATTTAGAAACCAAAGTGTCCTGAGCTGAAACAGGAAACACTTTGTCCCGTTTACTGTGAGAATCAGAAATAGTTTGTAAAATGTCAGTGGAACTAATGAATAACAGGACGTCAGCTGATCACAGGAATCCCTCTGATTGGTCGAAGACGATTCCAGAAGACAATAAAGAAACTCAAGATATTTAGTTTATTCTGTTTATTTTGTATTAAATTAGTTTCATGTATTTAAATCACTCAGAAAAAATGAATCTGATTCAGTTCAGGTTAAAAAAATGATTTCACACCACGACAGGAAGATGAAAGCAGCAGAGTCAGCACTGATGTGTCTCTTATTCATTATTCAGGGGGATGACAAAATAAAAATAAACTCTGTCATGTCCTCATTTAACTGAAGGAACCAATCAGAGAGCGTTAGCAGAGACAGAGACAAGCTCCAAAGCTGAGCCCTGAGGGACGCCACGTCTGATGCTTTTTGATTTTATATTTTATTATTGTGTCATTAGTCCAGCCCCCAGACAGACCAGAAACCAAACATAGACGTTAAAACATTACTAACATTAACCATATAAACTATCCTGACGTCTCATCCAGACTAACTTAGAAACATTTAAATAAATAAACTCATTCACAGCAGCTGCTCTTAGTTGTTTCTTGGTAAATTTGTTTTAACGTATAATTCTGTTTCATAATTATGCTTGATAATTTCGGTTTCCCATGATGCACCTGTCCTCTTCTTGCTCTTCATGTGCTACTAGCGGTTAGCTCGTTATTAGCCGAGTGACGTCTCATTGTCAGTTTGAGCAGCTGAAGCTGATTAACAGACTCCTCTGCTACTGATCAGCTGACTTAACGATCGTTAAATCATTTGAGACGAGGTGCAGTAGAAATCTGTTTAGTTAATGAGCTCAGGGTTTCTTCTTCTCTGTTCATCCTCGTTCCTTCTGTCAACAGAGTCTAAAGACTCAGGAAGTGATGTCGGGTAAAGCTTGGTCTGTTCTCCCACGGTCTACGCTCCAGGAGGCTACGCCAACGTGGTGTTGGACTTCATCCAGGCCGTAATTACAAGCTGAGACAAAGAGTTTGGGTTTTTATCAGGAACATCTATGGGAGGAGTCTACCTGGAGGTCTGACCTGATCCTCACCTGGACCCGGCTCCAGTGTTGTGACGGTTGTCGTTAGGTTTGTGTTTTGTTGTGTTGCTGCTTTGCTTTAATTATGTCTCGTAGCTGTGTGCCACGCCCGGGAGGGAAAGTCCAAGTCCTGGCTCCTCATCAAGCCCTGGGATAGACTGGAGACCTGCCCCCCCACCCCAGACCAGTGACAGCTGGGATAGACTGGAGACCCCCATGACCCCTCACAGGACAAGAGGTTACAGAAGATGAATGAATGACATTATCTTTCTTGATACTGGTGGCTGGGGGGAGGGGCCTAATCCTGTTGCGTAACGGTGAAAGGTTAAAGGTCGGTGTCATCTGCAAACGATTACACTTTCACTGACAGACGCTGGTTTAGATTTCAGAGTTTAAAAGTCTCTCAAGGTCTGGAAGTAGTCTCCATGGTGACCTCTGGTCCAGGTCTCTCTGGTCCAGGCATGGACTAGTAAATGAACCTGGTATTTGAAGACTAACAAGTCCCCAAGTCCTCAAACCCCAGATCATGATGCAAGGCCAACACACTCCAACTCCAGGCCTTCAAGTCCCCAAACCAGATCTAGACCAATACACATGAAGTCCAGACTTGAATGAAGACCTACTCAAGAAACCAGGTCCCAGATCAAAGCCATCATCTGATCCTGGACGCTGAGTCCAGTCTTAGATGAAGACCACATCTAGAAGACGTTGTCCCGGGTCAAGTCCTCCTTGAAGACCAACTCTAGACCTGCAAGTCACAAATCAGCTGCCATCTCAGGATGCTCATGGTGGGTCCAGGTCTGAATGAATCCAGACTAACAGTCCCAGAGTCAAGTTATCT
This sequence comes from Planiliza haematocheilus, assembly GCA_005024645.1. Taxonomy (NCBI): domain Eukaryota; kingdom Metazoa; phylum Chordata; class Actinopteri; order Mugiliformes; family Mugilidae; genus Planiliza; species Planiliza haematocheilus. The sequence goes on along the minus strand of SRSE01000353.1, from coordinate 198,721 downwards.
CATCTCAGATTAGTGCATCCCAGACCTGGTCCTGCTAGTCCCAGACCAGCCATGATCCTCTAATGATGAGGCTTCACTAGGACCAGAACCCAAACCAGGACCTGGCCGGCTGAGGTGGTCTCAGAGCTGAACCTTTGCTCCTGAACCAGTTTAGCTTCACGGTTCATTAATGACGAGCAGAGACGAGCGGATTGTCTTTCAGCTAAAGGTTAAAACTTTCTGCGTCTCCAGGTCAGATGCTCTTCCTCTTCACTCTTCCTCTTTCTTTTATTTTCTGCCACTTTTCATCTTCTTCGTGGACTCGTGCTTCTTGGGGAAGTGGTTTTGTTTGGGTCAATCTTGAACCAATAAAGGAACTTGATCAGACTTCTGCTAAGTCAAAAGAGTTCATTAAGAGACGAGTGAGTTCATCACCTGCAGGTTAGCCGCCGTGCTTTACTCCAGTCACACGGCCTTTACCTGAACCTCATATTTGCTTATTTTTCCGTAACTTGTTGAATGAACCGTCCTGAGAGCGGACACGTCGTTACCACTGGAGGCCCGGCGGCCAGGCTTTTAATCCGTCATGTGGTTTCAGAGCGATGGGCAGAGGGCTCAGTCTGACACATGCTAAAGCTCCACAGGTGTGTTTGACCTTTAACTTCAGCTACAGTCTGTGACGGCGTCCTCAGCTACAGTTCCTCTCTTTGTCACAGAACAAGCTTTTAAAATTAGAAATGTCATTATTACTGAAGCCACTGACATCTGCTTAGAAAGTTCCAGCTTCTCTCTTAAAACACGGCGTCAGCGTCGGAGGGACAGGACGTCATGTTTCAGAAAAGCACAGAGGAACTCGGCAACACGCTGACTACATTAAAGACCAGAGTCACAAATCACAAGACCAACATGTAACAGGCTGGACGTCCCAAGTCATCGAACCCTGAATCATCATCAACAAGAAAAGAGTCTAAGTCAAGACCAACGTGTCCTGGGTCAGAGGTCACAGGTCAGAGGTCAACAACGTCACCAGTCCAGACTCAAGTCCAAGTCCTAGAATATATTTACAGTCTGAAGTGTCTTCAGTGTGTCCTGACTGTCCCTCAGAGAACCAGGTCCTCCTTCCGTCCTGGCTCCGTCCGGGTCGAGGAAGAACTCTTTCAGTTTTCATGTGATGTGAATCAAACCAGAGACTGAAGTAAAGACAGAGCGGTGGAAAGTTAACTGTGAATGTCCCTAAAAAGCTTCCGTTGATAAGAGGACATTCCCCTCCGCTGATAGATGACCACCCCATCAGACAAAATGTCCCCGTCTGCTCAGGATCCCTGCCAGCGGCGGTACTTTCTGCAGCGGCTGGTTAATCTACAATCACCTTAAAATGTGGACACGCCGTCCTCCGTCCTCCGTCCTCTCTTCACTTTATACTGACTGCACATTTTTGTCCTTTGAGTTTGACGTCGACCGACGATAAGAGTCACATGAGCTGCTGGTTTAATATGATTTAAACTGTGATAAGAACATGAGTCAGTCAGAGTAAAAGCAGAGAATCCGTCTCCACAGCTACTGGACGCTTTCATTTACAACACAAATATTACATCAGGGAGCTGAATGAACGTCAAGGTCAAAGAGAGAGATGAAGCATCAGAACCTCATCCCTCCATCAAACATGGCTGAAGCTAACGTCCTGGTTTGGGCCTGTTCTGCTGCGTCTGGACCAGGACGGCTCGGGAGGCTACCCTGGGACATGTTTTCTTCTTTACGGCTCAGCTGAAGTCATCGAGCACAGAATCAGAAAAACACTGGAAGTTTTGTGAGTGAAGCTGGAGGTAAAACTCCTGGAGGAAAGAAAAAGGAAGCGTGGAATCCACCAAGCACATGGCTGCCAGCCGTTCACCGCGGCTCAACAACAATAAGAGGCCAAGAGGAAGCGACGGCGCAGGAGGAGGAGGAGCCAGCTGCAGGTAAACTCCAGGTGTTTGAATCCACCTGCTTCTGTCTTTAACTCATATTTTCTGTTTTGTCTCATTAACGTTTTCCTCCACAGTCTCCTGAAACACATCTGGAAATCCAGATGCAGGAGATGTGAGCTCATTTAAAAAAAAGCTTTTTCTTTTTTCTTTATGCAAACAGCTGATTTCCAGTTCTTCCTGTTTTACTGTCGACCTGCTTCCCCTTTAATGGCACCTCATTGTTTCAGCCTGACTCTGTTTTCATCTTTCTTTTCTTTTCTCTGTAAATAAATAGGATCACACAGTGCCCCCCCCCCCACCCCATCACGAACATTTGTATTGATTACTTCTATTTTTTATTTATTTTATCTTAATTGTTTTTATTTTATTTTATTGATTATTTATATTTTTTATATATTTTATTGTAATCACTTTTATTTTATTTTTATTGATCATTTATATTTATTTTATTTTAATTGTTTTTATTTTATTTGTATTGGTTATTTCTATTTTTTATATATTTTATTTTGTTTATTTGTATTGATTATTTTTATTTTTTATTTTTTTTTATCTTAATGGCTTTTATTTTATTTTATTGATTATTTATATTTTTTATATATTTTATTGTAATCACTTTTATTTTATTTTATTGATTATTTTTATTTATTTTATCTTAACATTTTGTTATTTTCTTGTTATAGATTGTTTACATGTTTTATTTCATTGTGTCCGGTGCCTCGTCTCCGTCCTTGTCTCCGTCCTTGTCTCTGTCCTTGTCTCCGTCCTTGTCTCCGTCCTTGTCTCCGTCCTTGTCTCATTGTTTTCCTGTGACTTTCTTTCATCACTGTAACATCAGAGCAGCTGATCTGGCATCAGTGTTATTTTAGGATCCACTGAGGTGACCTCTGACCTCTGACCTCTGACCTCTGTGGAAACTCTGACTCCTCAGCTCTGAGTCACAGAAGAAGAATCATCAACACATTAAATGTTTAAGATCAATGTAAACAAACGCACAGAAAAGCTCATTGTTTTTATTTATGAACAATAAATAAATAAATAAATAGAACTGTGTCCCATAAATGCCTCCGTCGCCTTCAGGCTGCTCTGGGGGTTTGTAAAGCGTCTTGAGACGATTTGTATTATTATTGATGCTATAAAAATAAAACTGAACTGAATAAATAAATAAATAAATAAATAAATAAATAAATAAAACAGTCAGTCATCTTCTAAACCCGTTTAGTCTTGTTAGGGGTCACGGGGGTCTGCTGGAGTCTATCCCAGCTAATAAATAAATTTGCATCTTAATAAAGAAATAAATAATTAAAATAATTTGATATTTTATTCTATTTATAAATAAATCCTATTTAACCTGATGAACAAACAAACAAACATGTGCAGTTGTTTCCAGTTGTGTCTCTGTTTGTTTGTTTCCTGAGCCACAGAGAAACACTTCCTCTATGTGACATGATTCACCATCAAAACACTGAGTTCACTTAAAAAGAACACATGGAATTTATCAGAGCAGAGGAAGCAGGCTCCTCTGCTCCTCCTCTGCTCCTCCTCTGCTCCTCCTCTGCTCCTCTGCTCCTCCTGCAGCGCCCCCTGCTGACAGCTAGAATCATTGTAAGTTATCATAATAATAATAATAAGGACTCAGATTCTATTACATTTAACTGAATTAATGACGTCATTTTATGAGTCTTTTTAAAGTTTGTGTTTTTATTTCATTTCTTTTTATTTAGAGTCACGTGCTGCAGGTGAAGGTGTGTTTTCATTCCAGAGCTTTGGCTCCACTTCTTCTTCTTCTTCTTCTTCTTCTTCTTCCAGTTAAACCTGATGTGATTATTGTGTGTGTGTGTGTGTGTGTGTGTGTGTGTGGGGGGGGGGGGGGGGCTCTGTCTGTGTCTGTGGGGCTGTTACATGGTGACTCTCTCTCTCTCTCTCTCTCTCTCTCTCTCTCTCTGTTTACCTGCTGCACTTTCACTGAGGAAAGAGGAAGTTTAGCAGCGTTTCCATTTCCTCATGCCTCCGGTTTTTCCCACCTGCTCTGCGGATAAATAGAGCCGTTAATGAACACACAACTCAGAGACTCCTCTACACTCCTCCAGACTCCAGACTCCAGACTCTCACACCGTCACAGAGACGCAGAGACGCAGAGGACGGACATGAAGCAGGTGAGTGACCCGGACCCGGACCCGGGACCTCGGCTCGGACCTTAGCGCTGCGCTCTGCTCCATCACTCACCACCTCCTCCTCCTCCTCCTCCTCCTCCTCCTCCTCAGATTCTCCTCTTCGCTGTACTCCTGGTCCCGGTCTGGACTTGTCAGGTCCAGCGCTGTCACAGTGAGGATGCGCTGGGGCAGCTGGCTCGGAAGAAGCTGGAGGGCCGGTTCCGACAGCCCCCAGACCCCTCACCTACATCAGCCCCGGGATCCCCGAGGACCTGCCCGGTGGAGCTGTACCGGCACCAGGGGAAGGACATCAGAGACAGGTCCCTGTCTCCATGGAGATACGTGTAAGTGTCAATCAAAGGCTTCAGGTCAACGATCAGCTGATCACACAGAGACAGAGGGTCCTCATGGATCCATGTTCATCTGTTCATCATTCATTCATTCATTCACTTCATGCTGCACTCAGTGAAGGAATGAATGAGAAACTGAGATGTTTGATGTTTTCACTAAATGATTTGATAATAAATGACCAGAGGCTGATCAGCTGATCCTTCAGGGATTCAATCAAAGTAAATGACATTTAGTAGAAACCAGAGTAAAGTTTACTAGAGATAAGATCAGAGATGTTTATTAAAGCCACGTATGAGACAGAGATGTGGTGTCACAGTAGCGGTATATGTGTGTATGTAGTTATATATATATATACACACATATATAAATATCCAGAAAACAGTGACAACTTCAAAAAAAAGTTACAAAACAACAGAAATACAAAACTTTTTGAAAAAAGAAAGAACAAATAAATAGTTTGTAAAAAAGGCTGAATCCAGGTGAGCTCTGACTGGTCTCAGGTGAACACATGAACACATGAATGAACACGTGACTCCGGTTCTCTGCAGCACCGTCACCAATGAGGACTACTTCCCGTCGTCCTACGTGAAGGCGGAGTGTCTGTGCACCGGGTGCATCCAGGTGGAGCAGAACGGCTCCGTGAGGGAGAGCATCGACTTTAACTCTGTGGAGGTGAACCAGACCAGGGTGTTCCTGAAGAGGGAGCGCTGCTGCGGGGGGGGCACCTACCACCTGAAGCCCGTCAACGTCAACGTGCCCGTGGGCTGCACGTGCGTCAGGGCGATGTCCATCGAAGTCTAGAGGAGGACATGGATCTGTTTTAAGATGCACCAAGTTAAACTGGAGACACGAGTCTGCACGGCTGCTCCCTGGATCCTGGACCCGCAGCAGGCAGCTGGACCTGGTTCTGGTCCAGACTCCTGTCTCTCTGTCTCTATTTATTGTCTCAGAGTCACCGTGTGTCTCTGGGCTGATGGACTGTCCTCACTATCGTATAGTTCGCTTTGTCTCATGTATTTATTGGTTTATTTATTTCGGAGCTTTCGTCCTGATGGGACGTGATGGATCAGCTCCTCAGCTTCATTGAAGCTAAACATTTACACATCATTTATTATTTATTTCAAATAGAATTCATGTTTTATTATTTATTAACTGAACATGTTTGATGTATATTTTTTTATTATTTAAGAACAAATAAAATCAGTTCATTGTATTTGGAACATTTCTGTTGTTTTTTTTCTCAAACAGAATCTTTTTATTTTTATCAGTTTGTCTCATAATGATCAACATTAGGCTGAAACATCAGAGACATCGATGATTAAATGAGATAAAACCAGACAACAGGGAGCTGCTAGAGGAAATAAGATAAACTCATTCATCTTAAATACATGTTTATTCCTGTTAAAGGTCAGAGAGAAAAATAAATATTAAAGAAACATTTAGTCACTGAATGAGACGGAATAAATAAAGACTGATCAGAAAAACATCTTTAATGTTAGAATAAAAACTAAACGCTTTATTTTAGAGCCTGGTTTCAAACATCCAGCTCAGTGGCGCCCTCTAGCGGCGCAACACCAGCTCTACACATCAGACTGAAGCCTCAGGGGCCTCAGGGGCCTCAGGACAAGAAGTCAGAGCTCAGTTAGAATATAAAAGAAAGAAAATGTCAATTCATTTAATCATTTATTAATCTGAACTAGAGTCTGGATAAATAAATAGATCACATAGAATAGATTTATTTATTTTATTCCTTCTTCTTTCTCTAAATAACATCAGAAATAAAACAGAACACGTCCAAACACAGAATAAATGATCAGAGTCCAGCTACGAGTAAATACTTTTATTACTTTATCAAAACGTCTCTTACAAAGTGAAGCTGAACTAACAAACGTTGTCCAACGTTTATGTGGCAAACTTCTTCTGACGGACGGGCGCAGGCAGCTGAGACATGATGTCCAACAGGGGACGCTCCACCACCACCAGAGATAGGTCGTCCAGCAGGCGGACGCCGAGGACGTGCTGAGAGACACAAAGACAAGACGAGGATTCATTTAGGACTGAACAAAAAGAATAAACAGGGGTCAGAGGTCAGGGGTCAGGGGTCAGCCTGGACCCAGATAACGTCTCCCGTCCTCCTCTCGTTGTCCTGTGGACGACCCTGGTTCAGCTGATTGTGCTCCAGTAAAGACGTGAGATGATCAAACCTGGAAAGTCTTGCAGATCTTGAAGGCGTGGCTCTGGCGGCTCCTCTCTGACGCCGGGAGGCTCCTCAGGGTCATCTGGTTGTAGAACGTCGTCTTTGCTTCGGGGAGCGGCTGCAAACAAACGCACAGATGAATCAGATCCACGTCGTGACCTGGACGACCGACCAAGCTTCAGCTGCAGGACGAGGACGTACCAGACTCTGGTCGATGATGCAGAACATGAAGGCGTCATGGAGGACGATGTGAGACGGGTTTTTAGGGTTAAAGGTCACATGTGTGACCGGGGTGTCCCGCTCCAGCCACAGAGAGTGTAGACCCTGTCTGTGCAGCGTCCGACTCCACTCAGTGTATTCCTTCTGCTGCAGCGAGTACTCAAAGATCTGCACCAGAGACAGAGACAGAGACAGAGACACAGAGACACAGAGACACAGAGTCAGAGACACACAGAGACAGAGACACAAAGAGACAGAGAGAAAGAGACAGAGAGAAAGAGACAGAGAGACACAGAGACAGAGACACAGAGACAGAGACACAGAGACAGAGACACAGTCAGAGACAGAGACACAGAGACAGAGAGACAGTCAGAGACAGAGACACAGAGTCAGAGAGACAGTCAGAGACACACAGAGACAGAGAGTCAGAGACAGAGTCAGAGACAGAGTCAGAGACACAGAGACAGAGACACAGAGACACAGAGACACAGAGAGAAAGAGACAGAGAGCGTCAGAGAGTCAGAGAGACACATATAGAGACAGAGTGAACCAGGACCAGGTGTTTACCTGCTGGTCAGCGTGGACAGAGACCAGGTTGCTGGTGGTGGGGTGGATGGCGAGGGCGGTGGGACAGGAGCTGTAGACGGGGACGGTGCAGTGGAGCTGGAGGACAGAGAGACGGTCAGAGCTGCTGCTTTAGTCTCTGTTACATCAGTCAAACGTGGACTCACCTTCATCTGGGGGACGCTGTAGACCTGGATCTCTCCGTCTGTGTTTGCTGTAGCCAACCATTTACCGTCGTCACTGGCAACCAGCAGATGGACCGCCCCTCTGGACCCTGGACGTCCCAAACGCCGTTAACACCATTAGTTTATTGTTATTAACCTCAATCAGCACATGAGACCAGACTCTGCCCCCCCCCTCTGTCCTGACCAGATGAGAACAGAGGACAGTGGACTCTCACCTGTCTTATGTCTGAGGGTATGAACGTGTTTACACTCCAGCTGATCGAGAGCAACGACCACGACCGACGACGGACTGGAGGACGAGAAGAGTCTGGAGGAGTCTGAGGAGAAACACAGCTGAGAGGATGGACGCAGCTCTCTGGGGAGTCTGGACACCTGGAGGAGGAAGAGGAGGGGGAGGAAGAGGAGGGGGAGGAAGAGGAGGAGGAGGAGGAGGAGGAGGAAGAGGAGGAGGAGGAAGAGGAGGAGGAGGAAGAGGAGGAGGAGGAAGAGGAGGAGGAGGAGGAGAAGGGAGAGGAGGGGGAAGAAGAGGAAGAGGAGGAGGGAGAGGAAGAGGAGGAGGAGGAGGAAGAGGAAGAGGAGGAGGAAGAGGAAGAGGAAGAGGAGGAGGAGGAAGAGGAAGAGGAGGAGGAGGAGGAGGAGGAGGGGAGGAAGAGGAGGAGGAGGAGGAAGAGGAGGAGGAGGAAGAGGAGGAGGAAGAGGAGGAGGAGGAACGAGAATAAGGGAGAGGAGGGGGAAGAAAATGAAGAGAAAGAAGGAAGAAGTAGAAGATGGACAAGAAGAAGAGGAAGGAGAAGACGACGAGAGGAGAGGAAGAGGAAGAGGAGGAGGAGACGAGGAAGAGGAGGAGGAGGAGGAAGAGGAAGAGGAGGAGGAGGAGGAAGAGGAGAGGAGGAGAGAGGAAGAGGAGGAGGGAGAGGAGGAGGAGAGTAGGAGGAGGAGGAGGAGGAGGAGGAGGACTGAGGCGAAGAGAAGAGGAAGAAAGAGGAGGAAGAGGAAGGAGCAGAAGAAGAAAGGAAGAAGAATGAGGAGGAGGAAGAGAAGGAAGAAGAGGAGAGAGAGGAAGAAAATGTGGCAGAGGAGAAGATGTAGAAGGAGAAGAGGAGGAGGAGGAGGAAGAGGAGGAGGGAGAGGAAGAGGAGGAGGGAGAGGAGGAGGAGGAGGAGGAGAGGAGGAGGAAGAGGAAGAGGAAGAGGAGGAAGAGGAAGAGGAGGAAGAGGAAGAGGAAGAAGAGGAAGAGGAGGAAGAGGAGGAAGAGGAGGAAGAGGAGGAAGAGGAGGAGCAGTTTTAATTGTCTAAATCTAGTTGAAGCATTGATTCTTAAACTATATTCTACATGTTTGTTTATACGTTAAATGTTAAAGTGATTGACATGTTAACGTGCTCATTGATTTATTCCGTCTTGTTGGATGATGTTGACCTTGTTGATGCTGATGTTGTTGTTGTCGTACTGGAGCCTGTAGAGACGAACGCTGGAGACGGTGGAGTAGACCAACCAGCCTCCACACGGAGACAAACAGCTGCAGCAGATGTGATCGTCTCCCTGCAGGAAGTAAACCAGGACAAGAGTTAACTCGTCTGCTCAAAGACACGACGTCAAACAGGTCTTTGGGTCCCCGTAGAGGAGCGTCTGGTTTTCAGATTAAAAGCTTTGCTCACCTTCCTCTTCAGCTGGATGAGTTTCTCTGGTTTCCTCTTCACAGACAGACTCTCTCCAGGACGTCCTGTTAAACAAACGAATACCATCAGCTCCATGACTGAGGACGAGGTCAGTCCTGGTTAGAGCTGGACAAAGGTCAGCAGGTCAGGCTCCAGGGACGTTAGCATCAGCGTCCACTCACCGTGTCCGTCGCTCTCTCCGAGCCTCCACAGCTCCAGATGATCAGGGAACTGGAAGAGCAGCAGCCCGGCTTTCCTCGCACATCCCACCAGACTCCTCTAGAGACAGGGACAGAGACGGAGACGGGGGGGTGAGCACGTCGTCATGGCAACGCAGTCACAGTCAGACGTCACTGCTCATGGACTCACGTGTGGGAACGTTATTCTGCGCAGCGCTGACTCCTGCGTGTTCTTCTCCACCTTGTCCAGCAGAGGCCTCACCACCAGCTGAGTGTCCATCCCTGACAGGAGACATCAGCGTTCACTCACACCTGTCCCCCTGAGTTAAATCAGAAATAAACCCGTCTCTGTCCCACTGACCTCCAGAGACCACGGCGGTGTCGGTGTGAACGAGCGCCCTCACGTCGTGCGAGTGGTTTTTAAAGGTCCTGGTTCTGACCCACTCCTTCTCGTGCCGGTCCACGGTGGAGGAGATGAACTGGAACTGGACGACCGTCCCCTCTGAGGTCCCAGCGATCACACTGCTCTCGTCCTGTCCAACGTTCAGAAACATCAACATCTGTGCAGGTAGCGAGCGTCAGCGAGGAGCTGTGCAGCCACGGGGCTCACCTGTGAAACGCACACAGCCAGGACGTCCCACTTAGTGACCAGGTGAGTCCTGACCAGCGTCCCCGTCCGTCCGTCCCACACCTGGACCTTCCCTGCAGAGTCTCCGCTGATGATGGTGTGATCGGACAGAAAGGCGACGCTCCAGGCCACCACCTCTTTACTCTTAGACGCACCCACGCCTCGGTCCACCAGCAGCCTGTGAGTGGCATGACCTGAACCAGAACCAGAGAACCAGAACCAGAACATTAGAACCAGAACCAGAGGATCAGAACATTAGAACCAGAACCAGAGAACCAGAACATTAGAACCAGAACCAGAGGATCAGAACCAGAGGATCAGAACATTAGAACCAGAACCAGAACATTAGAACCATTAAGTAGATCTTAGATTAAACCAGGAACACTGTTCACATTAGTCCAGAAGAAGACGGAGCTTTCCTCCGTGTGTTGGTGTCTTCAGACAGAGTCTCTGGTCTCTAGTGACCCAGCATGGCAGAGTGGAGCAGAGAGGATTGTGGGTAAACAGTCTCTCATAAACACACGGTCCTGTGACGTCTGACTGGTCGTTGGTGAGACATTATTTTTCTTACCGGTCTCAGCATCAAAGACTCTGATCATGTCCATGGTTCCAGCAGCGATGTGTCCTCCAGACGGATGCCAGGACAGAGATATGATACGACCTAGAAGACAAACAAATGAAGCCAAATCAAACCATGATGCAGTTTAACACGAGGATGAAATGTGAAGGAGGATCTGGACCTTTCTGCCTCTCCAGGTTTCTTTGGAACTGAATCTTCTCGTCCAGTATCTCAAACATCTTCACCGTCCCGTCCTCACATCCAACCTGACGCAACAAAGCACAGAGTTAAAGTCACCTGTTCAGCTCAGGAGTCATCAAACCCAACAAACACGAGGTCACGACCGACCGCCAGCTGTGTCCCCTGGCTGTTGCTGCTGAGGGCCCAGATCGGCCCCCCGTAGGCCTCCACGCTGTACCGGGGCCTCAGGTTCTCCAGGTCATACTCTGTGATCTCTCCGTTCAATCCAGCGCTGAAGAGACGCCGGCCCACCCAGCACAGAGCCTCCACCGCCCTGCCGTCCCGTCCGGGGATCACCTGGGACAAAATCAGGACATTTTAAAACCGTCTCTGAGACGACGTCAGTGGGACACAGCACAGAAAGGGTTAAACTTTAAATCAAACGGCACATCGTCCTCTCTGTGATATCAGTATCTGTCAGTAATAAAGTTCAAATGGGAGGTAGATTTAAAATGGGCCCTAAACTTTTCAATCTGGGGCCACAGAGCTCTGAGAGAATAAGAGAGTCTAGAGCTGAGTTTAGTAAAGAACCAGAACTAAAAGTCAGAAACAGTCCAGAACACAGCCGGGGCCCGTCCCTTCACGGTCAGCCGGGACCCGTCCCGCTCACGGTCAGCCGGGACCCGTCCTCCGCTCACGGTCAGCCGGGACCCGTCCTCCGCTCACGGTCAGCCGGGACCCGTCCTCCGCTCACGGTCAGCCGGGACCCGTCCTCCGCTCACGGTCAGCCGGGACCCGTCCTCCGCTCACGGTCAGCCGGGGCCCGTCCCCCTCGCAGTCAGCCGGGGCCCGTCCCCCTCGCAGTCAGCCGGGGCCCGTCCCCCTCGCAGTCAGCCGGGGCCCGTCCCCCTCGCAGTCAGCCAGGGCCCGTCCCCCTCGCAGTCAGCCAGGGCCCGTCCCCCTCGCAGTCAGCTGAAGGCTCCTCCTCCTGTCAGATCTCTGCTCCGTCTCTTTCTTCTTACCTTCTCTTGGAAGTAGTTGTCAGCGAAGTTGAAGATCTCCAGCGCTCCGTCAGCCCGGGCCACGGCCAGACGCTCCGTGCTGCTGTTGAACGCCATGGCTCGGATGGCGCTGGGCATGTAGTCAAAGAAGCGAACGCGGTGCACCTTGAATTCCCCCATCCTCCACCGTCAGCGATAAAACACCACCTGGCAGGTCAACAGGGACGGAGTCGGTGAATTCAGCAAAAATACCCAGAGATGATGATACGATACGATGCTGACTTCCTCCAGGTGACCACTTCCTCATCACAAACACAGAGCGTGTGATAGTCTCTCAGAGCCTGGAGCTGACATGAAACCATTTCCACTGATGCGTATCGTTCATCTGGGGCCACAGTCCCTGAAAGATGCTTCAGGAATAATGTCACGAAACATTTCAGCAGCACCTGCTTCACCTCCCACTAACAAATGTGACACCTGAGTTCACCCTGTTATCATTCATCCTGGTCACACAGCAGCGAGGTTTAAATCAGTGACACTTATTCTGAAGTCATCTCCCACATCCACAAAGACTCCTCCAACCATCTGGATCAACAAACATCCATCAACAGGAAACTAACAGATTTTCCTCCAATGTTTGTTTTGATCCTGAAACTTGGGGAAAGCGCTAAAATTCATTTATATGTTTAATTAATCTGAGATTTCTCATCCGGATAGTTAGGAAATACCCAGTGGTTACAGCTACATGTTAGCAGCATGTGTTGACGTTTTAAAAATGAACTTAAACCAAACGGCTAGCTCTGATGCTAATCAACTAGCAGAGCTAACGGCAGCTAGCGGTCCGTTAGTAAAACTAATCACGTCACAGTTTCATTAGATAAATAATTAAACGTCAACAGCATCATTTATCCAAAGAATTCATTATTTACCAGCTGCGTTTCTTCACACGTGTCTAACTTTCCTCTAGACTGGAACCACACGCCTGAAAACACGGGACCCACGTTGATGACCTTTAAACCGGAACTGAACCAGCAAACGGAAATGCGTCATCACGCTGGGAGCACGTACGGCGCTGGCGGGAAGTTGACCTGAACGGAGCTGGTTTGTTATTGAAGCCGCTGCTCTGGGATCATTTAACATGAATAAGCTGATCATTTAAAGTTTATTAGAGCTAATTTGAGACATTTCAGTTGTCGGACGAGACCATGGTTCAGATTGTCATCAGGTAAGAAGTATTTATTATTATCTCGTTTCCTGGGAGAAAATATGTATTTACGTTTTATAGCCAGGTTTAATAAATCATTCTGAATTAAAATCAATACATGCCGAACTGTAAAGTAGTTCATGGTGATAGTTAAACATTTTGTTATTTTATATTGTATGTCTACTGTTACTGTTATATACAGTTATATCGGAAGCTAACAATATTTGAGTGGAGTCTGGTGTGTGAAGGCTGCTGTAGAGTGGATATGGACTTTTAGCTTTTATTTTAGTTTCCTCTCACACCTTAGACCTTATATAAACATCTTTTATTTAATATACAAATGTCTTATGTGTATTTTAGCTCAGACTGTCTCAGTCAGACCTCAGATTAATTATATTTAAACATTTCTGCTGCTCTGTTAAATAAATAGCAGGACTAGCTGTTAAACATGTGTGGTTGGTGCTGTTCCTGCAGAGGCAGCGTGGACGGCTGCAGTCCTCCAGAGTGGCTGCTGGTGGAGCTGCAGGGAGAGATGGTGTCCAGACACAACACTGGTCTGGAAGGAAAGGTGATGGGAGACCTGCTCTACACCAAAGAGGTAAGTCTGCAACAAATCCAGAAAAGATTAATCACATCTAACACGTTAAGAAAGAAAAGAAAAAAGACTGGAATGAAATCAGTAGTGATACCCAGCTGTAGTCCTCATGTAGATGTTGTTATTGTCCAGTAAACAGTGATCTGTAAAGTCTGTGTCTGTTCTTCCTCCCCTCCACCAGGGGGTGCCAGTGCTGATTGTTGGACACCACATCCTCTACGGGAAGCAGGTCAAACTGGAGAAACCCTTCGCCGTCCTCACCAAACATGCAGTCCACAACAACGACGACGATGTAGCCATGGAAACGGACCAGCAAGGACCCGCCTCCACCTCTTACTCCGTGACTGCACTGATCAAACGGAAGCTGATCTTCAAAACACGCCCCAAACCCATCATCACCAACGTACCCAAGAAGGTGTAGATCCTGGCTGAGGTCCTGTCGGTCCGATCAAAGACTTTAGACTCTGAGGAAGAACTCAGAAACACAGAAACAGAGACTGGAGGAGGAGGAGGAGGAGCAGGTCAGGGTGGATAACGGGATGGACAGAGCATGTCTGGTGTCTGCAGACCATCTTTAAAGTTTCTTATGTTTTTGTGGCAGATGGAGAAATGATTTAAAAGTTGTGTTTTCAGGGACGTTAATATAAAATAAACTTTTCACATTTCTACATAAAAACGACTCAAACCTTTAATGAATTTTCACATAAGTCCTGAACGTAGACAAAGATAGAACCTAATGTGGAAAACACTGCATCCTATGTGAAGGAGATGTTCGTCATCAGAGACCTGGATCCTCTGAGGATGAAGCTTCAGGGTTCAGGTCTAATCTGAGTCTTTGTCTCTAAATAAATCAGATGTTCTCATGTGAGAGTGTTTCCATCTGGTTCCTAAATGTGGATCATGTCTCCAAGTCACCAAGCAGCTGTTGATGGTTCTGATCCAGTGGTAGGTAGAGATCCATTAATATTCTACTGACCACATGATGGCAATGCTGCTCATTTACAGACACACACACTGAGATCACATCTACAGAGCTGGCTGGGGACGCATGTGGAGACACATTTACATTAAGACCAGGTGGATGGACAGGTGAGACCAGGTGAGACCAGGTGAGAGCAGATGAGACCAGGTGGATGGACAGGTGAGACCAGGTGAGAGCAGGTGTTGACGTGAGGTCTGACCCAGTGTTGGATCTTGTGACCATGTCTCCAGGATATTTACAGATTATTTACATTAACCTCCGCCCACCTTCTGACAAACTGTGACTGAAAGGACTGATTCATGGAAGCTGCTGTAACGTTTCAAACACCTCACTCTCTGTACTCGACATGTTTTTAAAGTCAAACATAGAAGCGTGTGGTTAGAGTCAGTCCAGTCGTTTTAATCAGTGACTTCATCAGAGAAACATTCACGCTGCTGCACCAGGAACCAAACACAGAGAACGCAGTAGAGTCAGTAGAACCACAGAGGCCTCAGGACGACTGCTTCACTCCACAGGAAAAGGCTATGTCGCATTTAAAAGCTGTTTAGATGGATTATTACCGTCTCTATAAAATGATTCACAAAAACATCTTAAAAAACATGTGAATCACAGAGCTATGACGTGACTCAAGGTTTTCTCTTAATTCAGTAAATTTCATTCAGTCATGAGAAAGAAGGAGGAGGTCAGGGCGGATGGTTGGGTGGACAGAGCATGTCCGGTGTCCCTCAAGATATTTTAGTAACTTAGTAAATAAAAGACGTGCTGGAGATTTAATGTCTGGTCACGATTCCCTCGATTCAGAAACAATAAGCTTTTAGGAGGAAAATCACAAAATGAAAAAGTTTTAATTATTAAATACGTCTGAGTGGAAATCAATACACGCTGAACAGTGAAGTCGTTCATGGTGATAATTAAACATGGTGTTATTTTAAATGTTATGTCTGCTTTACCTCATATTAGCATGGTAATGTTTGAATTTAACAATATTTGAGTGGAGGCTGGTGTGTGAAGACGGGATACTGTGGTTTTTAATGAGCTGTGTCCCTGTACTCAGCTGTAGCTCTTTGTTCCTGAGCTCAGAGTGAAATAAACTGATTTTAATTCTTTACTGCTTCAACCGTTATAAAGAACATTCTTCTTCTTCTTCTTCTTCCGTCCGACACAGCAAACACAGCCTCACTATGAAGGGCTGCATGAGGGGAAAATGTCGGTGGAGACGTCCTCCGTCCGGTCTGAATGAGAGGATTGTGTCAGAAACAGAAAAAGCATTTTCAGCGGCTCTGGAAAGTTCCAGCATCAAGAAACAACAACAGCTGTTCTGGTCAGAAAATGAGAAATAAAAAACCCTGAGTCGACCTTCAAACACGTTTCCTCTTTAATGAATGGGTCTTTTTTAATCAAGTTTAAACTTTTACAGCCAGCTCCAAACCAGACAACAGGAACATGAGTTAAACTGTAGAGATGTTCACAGTTAAAAACCAACAGAAAATGAAACAGTTTTTTTTTTTGGAGCATACCTTCAGTCATCTCTTTGGCGTTCAGTCTTTACGTCTCTGCTGCTGATGGAGGAAACGAACAAAGACGACACAATCGTAGGAAAACGTCTTTTGGCACCTTTACAATATATATATTTATATAAAAAGCAACCTCTGCATTGCAGACGCTCCGGTGAGCGTTGGTGAGAAGTTTCTCTCCTCATTGACACCGTTCAACAGCACCAAGGACTCAGCTGCATGTTCAGAAAGGTCTGGGATTGTCTGTGGATGGTATGATGATGGTAGCAGATGATTGTGCTGTTCATGAGACGGGATGATCTCATCTCTGTGCAGCAGCAGGAGGTTCAGGTCGCTGCACTTCCTCCTGTTCACACCAGACGACCCAGAACAGGCTTCAGTCAGACTGGAAGCTCTGCTCACAGGGACCAGTTTAAGCTGCAGACGTCACAGAAATAAATAATTAACTCTGTGTTTAACTCTGATTTACTGACTTCATCTCTGCTACTAGAACCTGATCAGACTGATCAGATAATAAAGAAGACGGACGGTGGAGTGAAGCCAAAACAACTAGAGCTCCCCCTGGTGTCTGGCTGCAGTATAGGCCATAAGCCCCACCCCCTCTATGTTAGTGGGCGGGGCTTGGGCCAAACTAAAATACTAAAATACAAATAATTTTAGGTAGTTGATGTAATATTGATGAATGTTTTGTGTCAATCTGGCGCCGCCCGTATCCCCGGGAACATAGAGTCAGTTTGACCAATGAGAGGAAGAGGAGACGTGGTGTCCATGTTTATATACAGACTATGCTCTAAACTGATCTACCTGTCATGTCCTTTACTGATGAACACATGAATCCATCACTAAATAAACTCCATCATGGGTCTGAATGCTGCAGAGACAAACATCTGTCCAGATGAACAGCTGTAGAAACATGGCTGGTGATCAGTGGTGTGATTTATAAATGACCTCTGACGTTATTACACATTGTTCGAGGTCACCAGGTTAAACTGGTCCCTGTGAATCGTCATTTAAAACGTGTCCATCAGCAGAACCCGTGTCCTCCAGAGCCGGACACGTGTGAAGATCTAACATGTCAGAACATCTGAGTTTAACGCGTCACTAAAAAGCAAACAACACATTTTCTAGCTGTCCCTGAATCAGGATGTGGCAGTGAACGATAGCAAACGTCCAGCTGACTTTACACCAAGCTAATAAACCCTGGTGGACGCCGGACGTTGTCCCTAACGCAGTCAGCATGGATCCAGACTGACGATAAAAACCTCTCTATAGCTGCAGGTAACTGCTACTGACGCTGTTCTCTACTCTACTGGAGTTTATGTTCCAAGCAGTTTCTGAACTTGATGAACTTAACCTGATCTATGGCTTTAAATATTGTTATTATTATTATTATTTCTATTATCTGAACAAAGACTGTGTCATGAAACCTGACAGCTGATGACAAAGGTCTACCAGCGTTTGGGTTTTTAAGCCAAAGCCGACGCTGATGTTCTGTATTTTTACACACGTCAGTCTGAACAGGAGGAGCGACTACGAACTGAAAGTCTAGACTGCTCATCCTGCTAGCTCCGTTAGCCGTTAGCTTCCTGTCTCCTGCTCTAGTCTCTCGTCTTTTCTCGTCTCAGATTTGTTTTGCTGCTCTGACTGTAGGATCATGTTTACCCTTCGCCGTCTTCCTAATGTTCTTCGGAGCGTCAGTATGAACTCTTAACACCCTGGATCAGTCCTGCTTGGTTCGTTGTTTTGTATTTCAGTCTGAAGCACCTTTGAGCCTGATAATAAATGGGGAGCTGTGTGGATCCCGTCACCGCTGAGGATTCCTGCCGCCCAGAGTTCAGATTCACGACTCTTCTTTTTGTTTTGTAGCACCACTGATGAAGGTGTGATCCTGGTTTCCAGCTTGATCCTTCTAGCGGTTCGTGGGGTCCAACAAGAACCTCGCCAGAATCGGTGAAAACCCCGGCGCTAACGTCCCAGGGCTGTGTCTGCTGACGGGGCTACGCCTCAGCGTACGGCAGGTGATACTGCTCCTCCCTCTTGTTGCAGCGTTTGGCTACGATGGCCAGGTAGAGCACCAGCAGAATGACCCAGTAGCAGGCGTACAGGATCGTCCCCGCTATCAGCAAGGCTTTCTCCGTCTCACTGAACGGCTCTTGTGTTTCACAGTAGACCGTGTAGGCCACGCCCCCGAGCAGCACCATAGCCCACACTGTGACTGGAACGGCGCCGATGAGGTTGACCACGATCTTCCTGCGGCCCGAGGTGCCCCACCCGGCCTTGTTGATGGTGAGCAGGGCAAATATTTTGGCGGGGAGCAGGCTGGACATGTAGAGCAGGGAGTAGAGCGACATGAAGATCATGACCAGGCTGCCCCGCAGGAAGCAGGCGTAGGTGGCCTTCACCATCCCCACCAGCTGCACCGTCAACAAGAAGAGCAGGATGTTCCAGAGCCGCCCCCGGTAGAAGAGATGGATGACGGTGGCGACCAGGAAGAAGGGGAAGAAGCCGGTGACCACGGACTCGTAGGTCATCCAGAGACTGTGCTTGTGGAACCACAGGGCGTTGTAAAGCCACTCACGGAAGTACGACTTGCTCCATCGAGTCTGCTGGTTGAGCCAGCGCAGGTACTGCGTCGGCGTCTCCGTCTGGCACTGCGAGCGCGCCGTGAACTTGGTCTTGTAGCCGAAGCTGAGCACCCGGTTGGTGAGGTGGCGGTCGTCTCCGAAGCTGCACTTGGAGCCCAGGAAGGTCTGGTGGTACCAGGGCTCCAGGAAGCGCTGCAGCAGGGAGTTCCTGTACATCCCCAGGGGGCCGCTGATGCACTGGACGCAGCCGAAGTAGGACTGGCAGGCCCGCTCGATGTTGAAGGCCATCCAGTAGCGTACGCTGCTGAGGAAGGAGATCCACGAGTCGTACTTGTTGAGGATCTGGAGGATGGAGCAGAAGAGAAAAGAGTCAAAGAAAAACCTTGGACTTTTAGTGCGAGCACATTTTACAGCATCTTGTCTGTGAAGGTTTTTATTTATGAAGGAACAAGCTGAAACAAAGACATCTGGACTTTTAGGTTTTTTCAAGACGTTTCATCCAAGATTCCAGATGAGTCTCAGGTGGACTCCACCCAAAGATGTTCCTGATAAAATCCCTAACTCAGTCTTTTTCTGTCTTGAAAAGAAACTTCAGGATCCAGCCGTCCTTGTTCAGCTTTTCATTTTGGATCTGCAGCATCTTTGTAGTTAGAACTCAAACAAGGAGCAGAGTTATGAAGCCACGTTTACACCAAAAAAAGAAATTAGAGCCATAAAACTTTCCAAGAACCTAAAAGTAACTTCAGGTTTCCAGACCCAGAGAGAACAAATCTGATGTTTCAAAAAGCTCAAAACAAAACTTTAATGTTTTATCTCATTGCAGATCCAGAACTCCTGCTGGAAAAATCTTCTCTGCAGAGTTTGAAAAAATATTCAAAGTGAAAAACAAACCGTCCAGCAGAGATTATTCACCTGAGTCGTCCTGGTTTTACAGATAATAACAGACTCTTTCTTCCTGTGGTGGAAACGCAGCTTTGATGAGTAAAACGATAACACTAGACCTGTACGTCTCCACCGACCCCTCCCACCATCGGGTCTTCCTCCAGTATCTTCAGCATCTCGATGGTACAGGCCGGGTCCAGGACGGTGTCAGAGTCACACACCTGAAAGCAGAGGAAGGAGGTTCAGGCTGCAGCTGGTGCAGAACGCTGACTGGTATTAAAACATGAGCGGCTGCTGAAAGACGTCCCCGCTGTGGACATGACCTTTGACCTGCAGCAGGGACCAGATGGTGGACAACAGCTGGGGAAGAAGACCGAGCTGGTGCTTTCTGAAGGTCAATGGGTTGTGTCTTCATAGCAGGTTAAACGTTTAGAGTCACTGCTTGGTTTAAATCTAAAGACGGAATCAACTTTATGTCTTGATACAACGTTTTGTGGAGACTCAGGTTGGCTACAGCAGTAAAATAGAAGACTTGAGGAAATTAGAGCAAACCAGGACTGTTGTAACTAGTGTACCTAATGAAGTGGCCAGTGATCAGTGGTGCAGATGTTCTTGGTACCTGCACATAGTCCACGCTGTCGCCCAGAGCTTTGAAGGCGGTGTACATCACCTCCCTCTTCCCTCCCCACTCCTGCATGACGCAGGAGTAGCGGCAGCCTCTGACCAGCCGGGCCACCCTCGACGCCTCCTCCATGTGCACCGTGCTCCTCCCCCCTGCTCCGACTCCTCCTCCTCCGCTGCCATCGCTGTGGTAGTTTCCCTTCCACACCATGCTGCCGGCCTGGTCGGCCCCGCCCATCACCTCCTGGAAAATGTCCATCATGTAGCGGTCCTCGGGTCGGTTCCCATCCACCACCAGCACCACCTTCAGGCCCGGGAAGGAGATCCGGCGGATGCTGCGCAGACACTTCCTCAGGTAGTCCGGGTCCTCCTGGAAGGCCGCGATGCAGAGGGCCACGGAGCGGCGGAGGTGCTGAGGCCTGGCCGGGTTCCTCATCCGCCGGTGCTCCAGGAAGGCAAAGAGGCTCTGGAGGAACAGGTGGAGGGAGAGGAAGGCACCATAGAGGCCGAAGGAGAGGTGGTGCTGCTCAGTGTGGATGAACTGGTAGCCTTAAAAACAAAGAGGAGGAAGAGCAGTGATACGACCAGACACAGACCAGAGCAGAGGCTAATGGAGAGGCTAATGGAGAGGCTAGTGGAGAGGCTAATGGAGAGGCTAGTGGAGAGGCTAATGGAGAGGCTAATGAAGAGGCTAGTGGAGAGGCTAATGGAGAGGCTAGTGGAGAGGCTAGTGGAGAGGCTAGTGGAGAGGCTAATGGAGAGGCTAATGGAGAGGCTAGTGGAGAGGCTAATGGAGAGGCTAGTGGAGAGGCTAGTGGAGAGGCTAATGGAGAGGCTAATGGAGAAGCTAATAGAGATGCTAATGGCTCCTCTAGGTGGGTGTTGGCAGCCTTTAGCAGTGGTTAGCATGACAGCATGAAGGTTGTTGTTCACCTGTGACATAAGCCAGGAGGATGGTGAAGAGGACCACGGCAGCAAAGAGGGTGGTGAGCACGATGTTCACCGCATTCCTGCAGCGAGAGGGCATCTGGAGGACGGAGAGAACAGACGGGACAAATAAAAGATAAAGTCATGTGACCTTCAGGTGATGAAACCTAAACTCTCCACCATCATTTAGAGCTGAACGCTCAGAGGAATCGTCCTCTACAAACACAACAGCAGTCTTTATCTCAGCTTTGTTTTTCAGATTCTACCTGGACAACGTCATCAGGTCAGTGTACAGAGGTCTGTTCAGACTGAGAGCTGGACCTCTGGACTCTCACAGAGGGAGACTGTAAGTCCTCGTTAACTGACCCACGTGTCATTTCCTGTTTCATCAGGCACCTTCAGCTGGAAACACACCAGCACTAACACCACAGCCACTCTGAGTCTGTTAAACTAAGAACATGAACCTGAGCTCTGTGTTATCATATGAATATCTATCAGGTGAGAGTGTTTCCATCTGGTTCCTAAATGTGGATCATGTCTCCAAGTCACCAAGCAGCTGTTGATGGTTCTGATCCAGTGGTAGGTAGAGATCCATTAATATTCTACTGACCACATGATGGCGCTGCTGCTCATTTACAGACACACACACTGAGATCACATCTACAGAGCTGGCTGGGGACGCATGTGGAGACACAGGGACATTAAGACCAGGTGGATGGACAGGTGAGACCAGGTGAGACCAGGTGAGACCAGGTGAGAGCAGGTGAGACCAGGTGAGACCAGACAGATGGACCGGTCAGATGTTAACAGAAGGTCTAAGCTTTAAATTCACAGTATAGTCCTAGTACTCTAAGTCCACAGCTACTGTTGCTGCTGCTTCTAATACCTCTACTCCTGCCCCCTCCCACATCACCACCCCCCTCCCGTCCCGTTCCGTCCCGTGTCCCCCTCTCTCTCTCTGGG
Organism: Planiliza haematocheilus; assembly: GCA_005024645.1. Taxonomy (NCBI): domain Eukaryota; kingdom Metazoa; phylum Chordata; class Actinopteri; order Mugiliformes; family Mugilidae; genus Planiliza; species Planiliza haematocheilus. Next base: position 176,633 of record SRSE01000353.1, on the reverse strand, counting down.
TTAATAGCTCTAATTAAAGGCCAGGAGGGGCTTGGCCGGCTCTCAGGACCAGACGAAACGCTGGAACAATTCTGTCCTTTCATTCATGAAATTACCTCCTACACTGTAACCTCCAGGCCCCACCTTAGCTTCCACCCCCCTCCACCTACCCCACCCCCCCACCCCACCGTGAGACAAGCTAACATTTATATTTGGCAGTCAGCTCTGTGGGACCCTCTGGATCAATGTTCAGATTTTCATTCTTCCTCCTCAGAGTTCAGGATCAGTCTGATACCTGAGGTCCTGGCACAGAGGGCGGGGGTGCTGGAGGGGGGGGGGGGGGGGGGGGGGGGGGGGGGGGGGGTAAATTGAGGTTCTTGGATCGCACACAAAACATTTTTTCCTCCCGAGCACCGGTTTCCTGTGTCATGGCTGTCATTTAGATCTTCTTCAGAATAATTCCTCTAAATGATCGTCCTGATGATTCTGGATCACTGACTCCTCTTTAACCTCTTTCATCAAATAACTATCTCTGTGTTTTGTCTGTTTTCTGATTAGTTGAGTTCATTCTGAAACATAGCTCCCTGAAAAAACTACAAAGGTCCCCCCTGTGGTTCAGGTACCCTCTGGATGGGACCCTCTGATGTCCTCCTGGGATTATTATTTCAGCCAAAGACAACAGCTTCCACGGTGGATTATAGCGAGGCCAAGGCAGCGTGGTCTGAGCGCCCCGGGGCCCGAGGGCCAGATAACAAGCAGACCATCACAGGGACTGTTTGATGAGGGGGTTGCTGTCAGGTCAGGAGCTGGGATTAGGCAGGGAACTGAGGGGGGACAGGTGCAATTAGCCCTGAGGTTACGTCTGCTGGGATATCCTGACCAGTCAGTGGTTTGAAGGATGGAAGGTGGATGCTGCTGGATCCAGCCTGACGTCCTGAACCACAGCGGTGCATGGAGCTGAAGCACTGGACTACCAGGAACGTTTCAGTCAGTCAAAGATCTGCTAACCTGCTTCACAGAGCTAATCCTGTTAGCATGCTAAAGCTACTGGAAACCACCAAACTACTATTAATATCTGCAGGAATGTTAGCATACGGACTCTATGCTGTCGTAGCATCTGCTAACATCATGAGGCGTGATTCAGCTGTGTTAATTGGAGAGTCCTCCAGCCAATCACAGCGGTCCATAAACCTTTTTCTATTCCTGTTTCACTGAAAGAAAACCTGTCTTTCTGTTTTCAAAGGTGCTGTAAACATTTAGTTTGTCTCTGTTGTTTCTGTTGACACTGAATACGTCGTTTATACGATGACGCTGTAGGATGAACCCTGACATTAATTAATACCACTCCTCCTTAGACGTCTATCAGGAGACCTGCTGATGAGGAAGAAGCTGAGAAATAAATCCTTCTAATGAAGATCTCTACAAAACAAATGAAGATCCCAGAATAATCCAGGACTATCCAGTCCATGCTCCTGACCCTGGTCTCTATGGACCCTGGTCTCTGTGGACCCTGGTCTCCGTGGACCCCGGTCTCCGTGGACCCTGGTCTCTGTGGACCCCGGTCTCCGTGGACCCTGGTCCCTGGTCCAGGACTATCCAGTCCATGCTCCTGACCCTGGTCTCTATGGACCCTGGTCTCTGTGGACCCTGGTCTCCGTGGACCCCGGTCTCCGTGGACCCTGGTCTCTGTGGACCCCGGTCTCTATGGACCCTGGTCTCTGTGGACCCCGGTCTCCGTGGACCCTGGTCTCTGTGGACCCCGGTCTCTATGGACCCCGGTCTCCGTGGACCCCGGTCTCCGTGGACCCCGGTCTCCGTGGACCCTGGTCTCTGTGGACCCCGGTCTCCGTGGACCCTGGTCTCTATGGACCCTGGTCTCCGTGGACCCTGGTCTCCATGGACCCTGGTCTCTATGGACCCTGGTCTCCACTCTCCATCTGGACATGTGGAGAACCAAAGAACCCAAAGTGTTCCACGTTGGGTTTTTACCTCTTGAAAGTGAATCTGGCTCCAAAATCCTACTTATTCACTACAGGAGACAATGTCCACACAACTCAAGCTTTGGACATTTTATGTCTCCTGGACATCATCACATTCTACCATTGAGCTCATTATACAATCCAGGAGAAGACTGAGATTTCCTCCAAGGCGTGCTACATAGCATTGCTAAGCTAACTGTATTATCTGTAGTACCACCATTAGACCACTAGATGGAGGTAATGGGTCGTGTATTAACATACAGCGCTCAGATTCTATCAGTCCAGTCACCATGTGGTGGATAGTAGATTCAGACTCATATTAAAACAACGTCAGATGTTTTCTTACTTCTGCATTAAAGCATCAGCTTCACCTGAGGTCTGACACTGTTCACACTGGCTGATAAATAGCAGCAGGTTTTCTATAAAAGGCCACTAGAGCAGGCAGGTCCAGCACAGCAGTGATGCCATGGAAAATCAAACAGGCCAGCGTTTTCTTTAGAGACGCCAGAAGCCTCCAAACAGACGCTCTAACGGTCACTGTCTGCCTCCAGGAAAAAGCAGTGAGTGTATTAGATGCCAGCAGACAACGTGAAGACACAAAATACTCTGATTCTTCAGCTTTTATTGAGTCAACAGGACTGGACCTGACACTCTGCCTCACTCTGCAAACATTCACCGCTGTCCTGGGCTTTTATGTCACTTATTCCAGGTTTTCTAACACTTTCCATTCAGTCTGTGTGCTTCTTTAATTTACACCTTAATTCATTCAACATTTACAAACCTCAAACTAAAAGCCAGTTTGTTTTCTCAGATCTTATCCTTAAAGGCAGGGTTTATTCTGGTTAGCAGAGGAAGGATTAATCTTCTGTCTTAATGTGTCCGAGTGCAAACAGTACAATTAAAACTTTTACCTTCCTGATCCGGTGGACCCTCCGTCTTCGTCTCCCCCGTCGAGCTGGGACGTCCAGCTCTCTCCTCTCCTCAGCACAGCGCTCTCCTTGTTTCTGTCCCCCTCCTTCCTCCAGCTCACACTACATCTTTATTCCAGCTTGCTCGTTTAATTCAGGAGATCCCACATCCAAAAATATAGCAGGCAGTTTAAGGCACCACCCTCCAGCCCCGTCTTTGAGCCAGCCTCCTCCTCCTCCTTCTCCTCCTCCTCCTACTCCTTCTATCTCCCAGGACCGTCCCGGGGCATGAAGCCCCCAGCTGAGATGTGATCTGCGGGGCTCAGCCAGCAGCTGATGCTGGTGCAGTTTTTGCAGGTTTTGTGCAGGAGTTGGTCTGGTCTCTACTTGTGGTGCCGTCCATCTCTGCTCCTGATCGTCTGCAGACTGAAGGTGAAACAAACTCAGTCTCTGACTCAGGTCGGATTCCTTCTTGCCCCCCCAGGTTTGCTCAGCCTCTCATTCCTCTGTGTCGTGCTGCAGCATCAGCTCCTTTCTGCATCCTCCGTTTGCAGCAGAGTCTAAACCCCTGTCCTCACACCGTCCCGTCTGGCCGGCTGGCAGCCCGACTCTGCTCCTTCCCTCCCCTTCCTGGACTCCCCAACCAGCTCCCTGTCCCTCTGCAATGCAGCCAGCAGCCTCCAACAAGCCTGGGGACTGTTTGACTGGAGCCCCCTCTCCTCTCCACTTCTCTGCCTGACTCAAAGCATCCTTTATGGACTTATTTATCTTCCCACCCTCCCCTCCCCTCCCCTCCCCTCTCCTGCTCTGAGCCTGAGCTGCTGACATCCTGCAGGTTACGCCTGGGCCGACTGCAGTGTGCCTCGGAGAATCAATACGCCGCTGCCAAAGACACTCAAGTGCATTTTATTTGAGTCAGGTAACTAAACGCTCGTCACATAAATCAAACCCTTTTCATCTTCCTCTCAGACTCGGTGCGATGCTGTAATTACAGTAATAGACGTCTCCGGAAAAACACAGGGTCAAACTATCTGAACCAGAGATGAATGAACGAGAGGGTTTCAAGGGTTAAATAGGAAAGGTTGAGCAATAGACTTAAATAAACTTTATTGATCCACAAGGGACATCATTTGGTCACAGTAGCTTAGTTGCAAAAATAATAATAAATGCAAAAAATACACACATTAGCGCATGAACATGGGATGCCACCAGGCTCTATCCTCGGTCTTCTTTGACTTTAACTAAACTTCTTAAATAAACTCTTTAATGTCATTATTTTCTACGTCATGGACTCATTTTCTGCTCAGACTTTGCCTTTGCTGTGTTTTAAGCAATAATTCTTCATCACAGACTTGTTTCAAAAGCAGAAACAACCAAGTAAATGTTTCAAGGTTTCATGGTTTTTATTGTCATTACAACATGAGGTCCAGTCACAGCATGACAGAAAAAAAGACACCAATAAAACTAAATAAACTAAACAGTCTCAAGCAAGGATTAAAAACAGCAGCTGGTGTAAAGGTGGTATTAATAAATAAATATATGAGTATGTATGTAGGTGCTGGGGTTTCCTTGAGGCTAACTAGTCTCTCCACTTCTACTAAAGCCTCTAATGACCTAATCAACACATCACACTGAACAAAGTCAGGCTCAGTCTCCTAATAAAATCAAATCTGTCCTTCAAATCACAAAACGACTTTACTTTTCATCTGTAAAAAGGGCGATCAGCTGTTTGAAAGCATCAGTGGCCTTGGTCATAATGTTGAGTGGGTCTAACTCTCTGATCCGATTTAGGACGTGATCCATTCATCGTTTTTAAGCTCTTTTATCTTTGATTGAAGAAGTTAAAGGTAAAACCTGTATGACCCGTCAACAGACCTCCATCTGATGCACAGCCGCCATCTTGACCTTGACTGTGATCAGTAGCTGGAGGCAGAAATGATTTTCATGTGGCGTCTCATGGGACGTCCCCACGGTTTTCCTCTACCGTCTCCTTAGACTCTTGGAAGACAAAATAATTACCTGAGAAAACATCAGCAGCTCAAACACATCTGTTCTGTGAATTCAAAAATACTCAACAGATTTAGCTAAATGCCCGTTCCACTGTTTTTAACTATGTAGTACTTTAGCTAACCATTTACTCTAAGGACAAATTAGCTAAACGTAGTAAATAGTTGTCTGTAAACAGTAACATTAGCTGAGCGTAGCTACAGACAGCTACATTTAGCTCTTCACTAAACCCACTTACTGTATTTATGGCTAACTACTTACTTTTAGCTAACCACTTGACTGACTGATTAGTTTATTAGCTAATTACTTTTTGCTAACATTTAAGATACTCTTAGCTAAGAAGTTACCGTATCACACTTGGCTATTTTTAGTCACTTAGTTATTACTGGTAGCTAACGACTGAATGCTAAACTCTTATATCACAACAGTTACTTTAAGCTAACCATTTACTACATTATGCTAACTATTTGCAACATTTAGTTCGCCACTAATTTGCTAAAACTATCTAATTTGTTTTTGCTTTTAGCTAACATTTAAGCTATTACTGTTAGCTAGGTAGTTATTGCTTCAAACACAGGCTAACTGTTTTTCAGCTAATATAACTGAATGCTAAACATTGATTCTGTCACTAAAACCATTTATTACATCAAAGCTACTACTTTAAAACATTACACCTTCTAATTATGTAATTTAGTATGCTGCTAATTTGAACCAATTTGTACTTTTAGCTAATAATTCAATCAGTTCAGTTAGCTAGCTAATACATCTTAACCAAATATTACTTGTGAGCCTTTAGCTAAAGATTTAAAATACTAACTTTAGCAACATTTGATAGTGGTTGATTCCAAACACGTCATCTGAACGAGTCAACATTTAATTTTAGATTTTTGCAGCTGATTAAATCCAAAGAAAAACATCCATGGACTTTTGATGTTTGTTGTGTTGTGTTAATCTGGACTCTGTAGTCAAACAAACCTGCGTTTGTATGTGCAGTAAATATACAATCAGTGATTCACGGGATTAAACTGAGGGCATCAGAAGATGTTTCTGTAACTGGACATTTAAGGCACCAGTGGCGCTAAAACCAAAGTGAATTAAGATAAAAAGCTTCTAGTTTTGAAGTTTCTTGCCATTTTAAGAATCTGCACAGTGAACGGTTTAGTTCTCCATTTATGGCATCGAGTGACGTTTGGACCAAAATAACTCAACAGTACCTCACTGTGAAAACATCTGAAAACAATGTGTTCAACTGACATGAACCTAAAACAGACTTCACTTCTGTTAGCAACCGTAAAAACACATGATCTACAGTCAGCACTGCATGTATCTGAATCTGTTTAATCACCTGTTTGCCTTCACACTTAACACTCATTAGCTTTAGCCATTAGCTAAGTTACCCAACTGATAAGAAGCTAAGCAGCCAACATTTACTGCATCAAACCATTTATTCCATCACATTTAGCTGCTTACTCTGCTTTGCAATCATGTAAGTTGTGCAAAGCTGAAGTTTGCACTCAAAATAATGAATAAAAGAATACTGGCTACTAGAAAGGCTTTTAGTTTAAACACAGGTGTGTCATGCTCGGTGATGGTGCAGTGTAGAGGTCTGAGGAGTTTCCTGCTTCAGTGACGCCTTGACTCCACGCTCTGCAAACAGCCTGGAGCTCCTCGTCTCTGCCTGTTGTACGTTCTCACAGGGGGAGACGTGGAGGTCATGCCTCATACAATGTTAGCCTTTTGCTCAGTGCATGAAACAAAAGAAGGAATGTCTCATTCGTCTCCGTCAGCCTCGAGGCCGGCTCTGTTCAAACCCTCCAGGACCTCGTTGACATAAAGCCGTCCAGCTTTTGTCCGGTCTCCACGTCAGGGTGAGGTTAGTATGTGCTGGAGAAGAAATCATGTCATCTCCTGATTACCACCGTGTTTTTAGAGACGTAAAGACGAAGCCCCGACTCTGACAGGGTTCACACTGGACGCCTAGAACAAACCAGAGATTTAAGAGAGGTCCTGCTTGGCCTCGTCGTTCATCACTGAACAGATATCACTGAAAACAGGCAAAGAACGAACAGGAAGTCATTAACTGGAGACAAACGTCCTGCTTTAATGTCACGTATGTGTGAAGATGTAGAAGCAAATGTAAAGTAACAGAGGACAGACACACGCTACTGCGTCAAAAATGTCAGATTCTAAAGTTCCCATAATGCACCACTTGGTTTTCATCTCCTCGGCTCGACGGAGTTAAAGCGGAAACCAGATGAATCCTTGAAAAGTTTATTTTGGAAGTGAAAGTCCTCTACGTTAGTCCTCTCCGCTCTACGGCAGGACAACGATCTTCTTCTCCAGCTTCTGCTCAGGGAAGATGAACCTCCTCATGACGTCGTCCAGCTCCTCCAGAGCCAGCTGGGCGTGAAGCACCGCCACCTCGTCCACGTCACAGCGGACGACCCACTTCAGAGCTCGGTACAGGTCCAACAGAACGTCCCTGAGAACCTGGAGAAGACGGAGACAGAGGTTAGAGGGACGAATGTCCTCTGAGGACGGTTTGACTTCGTTTTATCACCTACAGTTCAGAATGTCCTAAAGTGAGCCAATATTACATATCAGAGAGGAGTACTGAGACTCAGGTGTGGTTCAGGTCCTGGTTTAGTTTCATTGTCTCAGTCTGATGTTTGTGGACAAAGGAGCTTTGTCTCAGAGCTCAGAGAAAGAGTCTCGTCCAGATCTCTGGTCTAACCTCTGCTCTGCTGTTCCCAGGCCTCTCGTGTATCATTAGATGACCTTCTCCAGATGTTCCAGTAATGACAGGACCTGGACTGGGACCAGCAGCTGGACTTTAAATCTGCAGCCGTGGCAGCGTCTCAAAGACCCACGTCACACCTGAGGCAGGTAGAGGACGAGGCGGAGCTAGAAAACGTGACCTCTCTGTTGTCTTTCTCCTCTTCTCTCTGTATCTTCATCCTAAACCCTGAAAACGTGTCTTCACTTTAAAGTCCTCGGTTAGTTTTTGCGCTGCAGGTCTAGCTGAGTACTTTAATCTGGTTAAACTGAATTCTTCTTCTTGATCCAGAGTCTGTTTATCAGTCTAAAGCATCTAGAGCCGATGCTGCGTGTTCATTTATTTCCTGTTTTAATGTCATTTAAGGCTCACGGGTTCTTCTGCTTCATCATAATCCTTATTCTGACTCGTTTCTATTGGTTCTGATTAACAGCTACACATCTGAGGAACTAATACAGGAGGAGGATGTTTAGGAGGAATATCAGCTGATCTCAGACCTCCAGCCAATCAGAGCAATGACAGCTGCCTCAGTCCTTTAAAGTGATGTCACTGTAAATATCCTCATGACATCCAGTCTGAATGTTGAATGGATGGAGGAGAGACCATCCACGTCCTAACTCCACCTACAAATATATTAATGGAAGGAGAAAGTTGATCTGGAGTCTCTCTGTTGGAAACTGATTCAGCTGCAGCACAGATCTGCTGGACCAATCAGATCGTTTGTGGGCGGGGCTCAAAGCATTAGCTTTTATCTAAATGTTGTGTTTGTTGTTGTCAGACTGAACCCTGAATAATTTTACCACCAGGTTTGTTCCTGGTCTTGGTGGTTAACCAAGGATTAGGATTACTAACTAATCTACTCAGGTAATAATCTGTAGTATTCATGAGTTAGGACATGCTGACGTGATGTGTGACGCCTTAGAGACGAGTGAAGGTGAAACCGTGAGAAAGCTGAAGCTGCAGCGTCTCTAAAGACGTCGCTGACGCTGATTCTGGGTGAGAAGCCAACATTTAGTCCATAAACCCAGAGAGGACGGCAGGTGGACGGGGGCTGGATTACAGGAGGGACGGAGACAGCCAACGTCCTCAGCGACCTGAAGTCTGGCAGACCACCTGGGTCCTGACGGAAAATTACAAGACGCTTCACCTGGAGCTCTGTGGAGGTGACGGAGGGACTGATCTGGTTTAAAGAGCTGCTCAAAGCTTCACCAGGCTTTTATTTTACTCACTGTGTCTCATAAGATTAAAACGTGACAAAGAAAAATGGTTTGAGCTTTAATTAGTGATGTGGAATCTGGATGTTTTCACTTTATTTAACCCTTAACACAAGTTTATCAAAGTATTATTTATTCCTCTGTCACTTTTATCCAGCTTTAACCTTTGTAGGTGAACATACACACGTGTGGTTTAGTTTGATCTCATGTTGTGTTATTGTCTCTGAGGATGAGGAACGTGTTGAGAAGTTTGTACCTGGGTGGTTTTATCGCTGAGGCCTCGGAGCAGCAGAGCGATGACGTGGACGGCAGCTCTCCTCACCTCAGCCTCCTTCTCTGTCTTTATCAGCGACGTCAGACACGAAGTCAGCTACACAGGAAACACAAGAAACGTTAACACACGCGTCCCCAGCCAGCTCTGGAGACCTGATCTCAGAGGAACCAGGTCTCTGGTCTTTAATGTGACCCAGGACTTACTGTGTGTTCACACCTGAACCTGTTTAACCTGGACTCTAGAGACCAGATCAGTGTTCACACCTGGACCTGTTTAACCTGGACTCTAGAGACCAGATCAGTGTTCACACCTGGACCTGTTTAACCTGGACTCTAGAGACCAGATCAGAGTTCACACCTGGACCTGTTTAACCTGGACTCTAGAGACCAGATCAGAGTTCACACCTGGACCTGTTTAACCTGGACTCTAGAGACCAGATCAGTGTTCACACCTGGACCTGTTTAACCTGGACTCTAGAGACCAGATCAGTGTTCACACCTGGACCTGTTTAACCTGGACTCTAGAGACCAGATCAGAGTTCACACCTGGACCTGTTTAACCTGGACTCTAGAGACCAGATCAGTGTTCACACCTGGACCTGTTTAACCTGGACTCTAGGGACCAGATCAGTGTTCACACCTGGACCTGTTTAACCTGGACTCTAGAGACCAGATCACTGTTCACACCTGGTCTTTAAGATGATCTGAACCAGATCTAAACAGGGTCTGAATTATTGCGTCTGGAACACAGAGACAACACTGACACCATCAGGTCAGAGTGGTTATTACAACATGACCTTCATTCAGCACAGAACTCATTTGAACACGTTTGATTCTTTTAAACATTCGCTGACAACCTGAGGGTTAATTTATCTGCTGAGGTCAACACCAGGACTAAACTGGACGGACTGAAGTCCAGGTTCATGAATAAGCATCCTGTTCCTGCTGCTGACAGAGCGGCTCTTTCACGCCATCAGGCTGCAGCAGCATGTTTCCTAGAAGCTGCTGACCGCTGCAGCACCAAGGAACACACATGTGAGGCCGTGGGCTGCGATCAAAGCTCATGTTTGTGCAGCCCACACAGGCTGTCCCACACCTGGACCACGTCCCCCTCAGATAGTTTGATGTGAACAAAGAGGACGCGGTGACACAGGGAACAGTCCACCTCTGTGACTCTATCGACTCAGCTGCTTCTAGTTGTTGCTTCATGTTCAGAGCTCATGTTGTAAACTTAAATAAATAATTATTTGACCTGTTTGGTTTTGTTTCTCTGCTAATGCTAATGCTAAGCTAATGTCGTCTTTGGTCTGACACCACAGATCTGTCCTGATATATGTATATATGAGTCTCTGGGAGTCGGTCTGATCCTCGTCCCCTGCCCCCTGGTGTCCGGAGGCTCCACTGCTCCACCTTATTAACGTAGCTCTGGTGCATCAGCTCTCACCTCCTGAGCCAGCGGTCCCAGGCCGTAGTCCAGCCTCTGACACAGCTCCCCCAGGTTGGACAGGCTGCTGGCTCGGACGCTCTGGTCCGGGTCTCTGGTCCCCTGCAGGAAGACGCCCACCAGAGAACGGCCGAGGTAGGGGGCCAGCTCACCTGGAGGAGACGGGTTTTACCAGATTAACAGGAGACTGAGAGGAAAACGATGCTGTAAGCCCCGCCCACACACCATCTGATTGGTCCAGCAGATCTGTGCTGGAGCAGAATCAGTTCCCAACAGAGAGACGTCCAGATAAACATTTGACTCTGAATACGTCGTCCATACGCTGACACTGAAGGATGAACCCTGACATTAATTAACACGTCTACCAGGAGACCTGCTGATGAGGAAGAAGCTGAGACATAAATGTTCAGATCTGGATCAGTAAAGAGACAAACATCTAAAACATGGAGATGATTCCATCCTTCTAATGAAGCCGTTCTGTCCATCACCTCATTAAGCTCTGGCTCCAAACGTGACTAAATGTTTCTCAAACATACGAGCACAAAGAGTCAAAGGGCTGCAAAATACTCCCGTCACATCCCGATCACGTGACTGACCCCCAACAAACATCCTGTCCCATAAAATCACCAGAAAAAGACTCTAAACGCCGTCCAGCTCCCTGCTGTCGTCTAAAGTTGGGCCTCGACGACGACGACGACAACAACATCATCATCATCATCATCATCATCATCATTCACGTCATTAAACCTTCCTGAATAGATCATAGATTTACTTCTGACTCTATTTCTTGCAGATCTGATCACATGCATGTTTATTTCTTCTTCTCTTTCTTTGACCTCGTCTAATCAAAGTGTCTCTGTCGTCACCAGCGCTGACTGTCTGCTAGCAGCTCGTCCTCTGTCTCACAAACACGGCGTCCTGGTCCAGCTGGCTCTCATGTCCATGTCTCAATAGACGTCTGTGACGGAGCTAATGAAAGAGGAACACTGTGTGTGTGTGTGTGTGTGTGTGTGTGTGTGTGTGTGTGTGTGTGTGTGTGTGTGTGTGTGTGTGTGTGTGTGTGTGTGTGTGTGTGTGTGTGTGTGTGAGTCAGCAGCAGAATCAGCCTGCGTCATAAACCTGCAACACATCCCAGCCGGATGCAACACCTCCACCTCCTCTTCCTCCATCATAAACGGGATCAGCTGCAGAGAGGTTCCCTGAAACACCACCAGAGCCAGACGTTCACTCATTCATTCATTAGCTACATTTACTCAGACGAGTCTGTTAAGAAGACCTTCATCTTTCCAAACAGTCTGGCAGAGGACAAACCTTGGCCAGCCACAAACACAGCAGCTCTCTGCTGAGTGTGACACTCGTCCAGTCTCTCAGCAGTGATATAAACCCCTGATTGTCCCAGAGAAGTGGTACGACGGCGACCTGGCGCATTAAACCAGAGTAAAAACCCAAACAGACGTCTGTATCAGGGACAGGGTCTCCTGTGACGGCCTGGGCCTGGAAAGAAGCCTCCACTGTGCCGATCAGCTGCTCATCTCCAGCGCTGTTTACCGCTCACACAACGTCTTCTCTGTCCGTCTGTGGCAGATTTACGACAAACATACGTTATCTGAGAGAAAGCTGCTCCTGTGAATGGACCTGCAGCTGCATGTAGAGCTCACTCATCAGGAAACAGATCACAGGCTGAAGGGTCAGTGAGACGCTTCAACATCTAGTTTAAAGCTGCAGAATAAATGGCTCTGAACACTAGGGGGCAGCGCAATAAGAGCAGACACAAACACTGGCTCCAGGTTTGGTCACCACCAACTCCAAAGACAACGGGCCCCGGCGAGGACGGGATCACCACGGATACACTGGACTAACAATGCACCGTCTGTGCAACTCAATGTTTTATAGAACCAATCATCTGTGACAGATGTACGTCATTACAAGTTTAACCAACACACACAGGCAGCCAGACACCAGAGAGAAATGATCTGACTCCATCTGATGGACAGCTCACTACCTGAAACGATGATGGAATCATAAGACACGTAAGTCTGTCCTGACAAAATCTGAAGAGAATCCAAACACCCTGACAGGAGCAGCAGGTCACATTAATCAGACGTTTCCTGTTCACAGTAGGTGGCGCTATAATAACTGTATGAATATTAACATGTGGATGTGTTCAGTTAGGGACCAGTAATAACACTGTAGAGTCTGATGCACTTTGGACTGAATTAAAACACATTTAATACAACTTCCTGTTTGATGGAGCGTCATGAAACTTTGAGGGGCCAGACCACCCACACCACGTCAACCAAAAGTCAATAAACATGTTTTTATCGTTCATCTACTTATCGACTACCTAATTCCACATTTTGAAGTCAGTCTGATGAGGTTTAATGCCTGATTATTCACAGTTTTATCCCTTAGCAGACTTCCTGTTGGGTTTAGATTATGGCTCCAAGAGACTTTTTCGTGCGTCTTGGGACGTTACATATATGTGACATATTTACAGATTTTTAGATGTAACTTGCTTCAGGCCCTGGTCCATAGATGGCGCTACAGAGCCTTTTTGCTACGCCCCGTACTCAAGGCACTTATACATTAAAGTTTTTGGCCGAACGAACATTTCTGCACATTTTCAGGACGTTTCATGGATGTTTAGACGTGCTGAGGATTATCAAAAGACCCAGACAAAGAATAATAATAATAAAAAGAACGAAAGGGTCCTTGCAGCTTCGTTTCTCGGGTCCTAATTAGTCAGCTAGTCTCCAAGTGCGTCTACCAGTAAATGAACTCATTCTGAAACCTGCTGAAGGAAAAGATAAATCCTAAACTACAAAGATCTAAAAGATGTTGAACAGCTGTTTCGTGACTTAGAGACATGATGCACATTTAGGAACAAGATGGAAACATTCTCACATCATAACATCTGATTTATTTAAGGAAGGAAGAGATGAACCAGATTCCCCCAAACACTGGACCTTTCCTTTCTGTAACAACATGGACGTTAATCTCTAATCTGCTCCCACTAACCCAGCTATGGACCAGGACCAGGACACGGTGCTCACCCATCGCCCGGCTCGCCCTCATCAGGACCTCGCCCACTTTCAGCCGGGTTTCCAGGGAGCGCTCCTTGTTGGAGGAGGGGAGGGAGGGGCCACGCTGGAAGTCTTTCAGGAGCCGCTCCAGGATCCTGTCGGGGTAGGAGTCAGCCAGAGCAGCCAGACCTGAGGACAGTTTATGATCAGGTAACGCTGTATCAGTGTTAGCATCACAGCTAGCATAGCGGGGCGTTACCCTGAATGGCTGACAGGTAGACGAACGAGTCCTCGTGCTCCAGGTTCTCCAAGAAGAGCTGCAGGAGACATGAGAGCATTTATTTATCACACAGTCTGCTTGTGCTGAATCAATAACTGGAGCAGGGAGCATGCATCAAAGCAGCCATCAAAGGGAATCATCCACATGGACACAGTCTGTCTGGGGGGGGGGGGGCTCAGGTAGAGTGACGAGGGTCTACTGATAATCAATAAAAGGGGGTCAGTGCAGAAGCAGCAGGGGCTGAAGCTTCTGATGACAGAGAATAGTAAATGAGCTGGAGTCCCTAACAAGACCCAGGGGACGACCGTCTCATTTATTAAACATGTCCCAGGAGACATGTTTGACTGCTGGGCCTGGACTCACCGTGAGGACCTTCTCCTGGGCTTGGACCGCCTCTGGGTCGCCGTGTTGCACCATCTGGGTCAGGACCCTCAGGGCGAACGCTTTGGTCGGTACGTCCGGGTCACACGCTTCCAGCAGCCAATCAGAAAATGGCTTGGTATGAGGGCGAGGACTCACTCCAGACCCTCCGGAGGACGGCGGGACTCTGCGGTGGACGTTAACAGGTGTCTGTGAGTGGTCTGCTTTAGTCTGAGCCGGCGTTTCGGGGTCGTTCCTGGACGCGGCGGCCGTGAGGTTTTCAGGACAGTAGGCGCCGTGAGTGGCAATGACGGCTCTGAGGCTGGACGCCAGCTCCTGGACGACCACGTCAGGATGCTGCTGAGAGAGTGTCTCCAGAGGACGGAGCAGCCGCGACATGGACGAGTAGTCGTCTGCAGAAAGCTGTGAAATTAGAGACGACATGTGTCCAAAGACGCTGATAGAGGGACGTGTGGACATTTTATGTCTCCTGGACATCATCACATTCTACCACTGAGCTCATTATACAATAAAGAAGAAGACTGAGATGTCCCCATGGAAACCAGACACAAAGGCATGCTACATAGCAATGCTAAGCTAACGGTCACCACTAGATGACTGTATTATAGTAGCACACCATTAGAACACTAGACTGTGTGTGAAACAGATGTAAAGGGCTCAGATTCTATCAGTCAAGTCACCATGTGGTTCATAGCTGATGTAGAATGTGTTAGCTGAGGCTAGCTGAGGCTAGCTGGTTAGCTGAGGCTAGCTGTTAGCTGAGGCCAGCTGGTTAGCTGAGGCTAGCTGGTTAGCTGAGGCTAGCTGGTTAGCTCCAGGAAAGAGCAGCGTCTCCAGTCTCTAATGACACCATGCAATCCTCTCTGCTTCACAGAGAGGATTGTGGGTAATGAGTAAATACCTGAGGTCCAGAGAGCAGCGTGGCCACCAGGCCCATCCCCATGCTCAGAGTCTGACCCTCCACTGGGTTCTCAACACCTGGTCCAGCAGCCTGACTGAGGCCCACACACGCCCTCTGGAGCAGAGACACCATGAAGTCCACCACCTGCAGAGAAACCAGCTCGTTACCAAGACAAACACGAGCTGCTGCTAGCGCTGTGGCTACAGATGAGGAGGAAGGAGCATCACTGTGATACTGATGCAGCCTCCATCACGTCACTAAGATAAATACGACGACTCATCTAAGAACTTTACTAGTTACATGAAGTCATTGACCTCTGACCTTTGACTGACGTATTTAAATCAGTAGAGTGGATGATGGATTAGCATTTAGCATGTAGCTAAATGATCCAGCCTCATTAAACTGGTCTAGAGACAGAAACTCTGATTAATGTTTAGCCTAAAGACGACAGATTAAATGTTGTTAGTGTCAGTTTGACTAAATATAATAATTAGAAGCTGATGAAGATGAAAAGACTTTTAAAACTAGACTAAAACTATTGAAGATAAAACGACTACAGCTGCATCTCTCAGCGTTCAGTCCTAATAAAGACTAAGACGTCATCCAGTGCAGTGAGGTCAGTTTATCAGAGACAGATGAAGCACACGGCCTATTTTACGTGGCCTGCTTCCTTTAGCAGAGCTCCCTCAGGACCACCGACCGATTTTTTATCTATGCTGTAGGTGGTAGAAGTGTCCTCAGGAGACTGAGCGGAGACCTGTCTCATTAAATGTGTCCCTTAAACAAAACAACATGAATTCAGGACGTCTCCGTCTCACCTGGCTGGTCTTTCTCAGCAGCTTGCTGTGCTCCAGAGACTCAACCATCGCCGCCAGCACCTGCAGCAAAGCCAGCCTCTGGGCTCGTCTCTCAGCTCCACCCACCAGACGCTGCTCCACCTCCAGCAGCGTCATGGCCGACACGTCCACACGTCCCTCGTCCTGCGTCTCTTCGTCTGCTGCAGCGGCCCAGCTCGTCAACTCCTGCAGGAGGAGCAACGTCAGCGGAGGTTAGAGTCCAGGTTAAACAGGTCCAGGTGTGAACTCTGATCTGGTCTCTAGAGTCCAGGTGTGAACTCTGATCTGGTCTCTAGAGTCCAGGTGTGAACTCTGATCTGGTCTCTAGAGTCCAGGTTAAACAGGTCCAGGTGTGAACACTGATCTGGTCTCTAGAGTCCAGGTGCGAACGCTGATCTGGTCTCTAGAGTCCAGGTGTGAACTCTGATCTGGTCTCTAGAGTCCAGGTTAAACAGGTCCAGGTGTGAACACTGATCTGGTCTCTAGAGTCCAGGTGTGAACTCTGATCTGGTCTCTAGAGTCCAGGTGTGAACTCTGATCTGGTCTCTAGAGTCCAGGTGTGAACTCTGATCTGGTCTCTAGAGTCCAGGTTAAACAGGTCCAGGTGTGAACACTGATCTGGTCTCTAGAGTCCAGGTGCGAACGCTGATCTGGTCTCTAGAGTCCAGGTGTGAACTCTGATCTGGTCTCTAGAGTCCAGGTTAAACAGGTCCAGGTGTGAACACTGATCTGGTCTCTAGAGTCCAGGTGTGAACTCTGATCTGGTCTCTAGAGTCCAGGTGTGAACTCTGATCTGGTCTCTAGAGTCCAGGTGTGAACTCTGATCTGGTCTCTAGAGTCCAGGTTAAACAGGTCCAGGTGTGAACTCTGATCTGGTCTCTGGAGTCCAGGTGTGAACTCTGATCTGGTCTCTGGAGTCCAGGTGTGAACTCTGATCTGGTCTCTGGAGTCCAGGTCAAACTGGTCCAGGTGTGAACTCTGATCTGGTCTCTAGAGTCCAGGTTGGTCTGATGGTCCCTGGTTCTTTACCTGCAGCAGGTCCAGGAAGAAGTCTCCTGGCAGGTCACAGTCTTTCAGTTCACCCAGCAGATGCATCAGACACTCCAGCCTCCACTGTTCTCCTGACAGCTTCTCGTAGAGCTCGTCATCCTCGTCGCTGGGAAGCAACAGCAGAGAGAAGTTAGAGTGAGAGTCTCAGGAGCTCTCAGAGGATCTGTGGCTGAGCGTCGTCACCTCCTGCAGTCGTCTCTGGAGCTCAGTCTAACTCCTCCATCGCTGCCAGGGATGAAGTGGAAACCTGCCGCCACCTCCTTCCTCCGCCCCTGCAGACCTGAGAGCTGCCTCAGAGCTGACAGGGCTGCAGACGCATCAGCGTGGCTCAAGTACCACAGCAGAATCTCCTGACAGGGGGCGCTGTGGAGCAGAGACGCACTCAGACACGCAACCTAGCCTTTACTCAGCCTGAGCTAGCTAACGTTAGCCGTCAGGGACTATCAGAGAGCATCATTTACCGGAGGTGGGAGACGTTCTGTCTGGTGAAACAGAAGAGTGTGAAGACGACAGGAAGCAGTTCTTCTAGAGCTGTGAGAAGAGACGATGATGGACTGTTCCCAACCACAAAGATCTGAGAGCATCAGGAGAAGGAGTTAGACATCTACGGGTCTGTAGACTCATTTTAATAAACACTGAGTTCATCTTTACTTATAATCCTGAAGTATAATCTCACACACTGCTGGTTAAAGTTAAAGTTTAGTTCATGAATGATTTCAGATTCATTAACTGTAGATGAGAGGAGGAAACTAGTAATTATTCATTTGGTTTATCTGGTTTAAAATCAATTAAGACTAAATGTGATGAGCTGAAACACACTGATGATAAAGGAGGAGACAGAAGTCTCAACTGGACAAAGACTCCTTGTCTTCATAGTCCTGGACGTCCTCACCTTGTACACGTCCTCCACACATTGAGTCAGCTCAGACTCGTCCACAGCAGCTGGAGAATCACCGTCATCTGTAAACACACACTGTGTGAGCTGGATCAGCTATGAACCACGTGGTGACTGGACTCATAGAGTCTGAGCTCTGTGACTCACTGGAAGTGACGGTGCAGCAGCGGAGCAGCGGAGCCAGCAGAGGGCTGAGCAGGTACTGCTGGGCGAAGCTGGGCCTCTCCTGCACCATGGATAGCGCCGCCCTGGTGGCCACGCGCTGGAACTGTCGGGCCGTCAGTTTGTCTTTAAAGTGCAGGAGGTCGAGGATCTGAGGATCAAACACTGACTTTAGCTTTTTAACACAAACGAAGACGGAGACGGACAGGACAGGAGCTGACCTGAGGACACACGAGTCTGAAGTAGACGTCTGCTGAGGACTGCTGAGGACACGCCACCAGGATCCGAGCTACAGCGTCACATTTCCTCCAGTCTGACTCTCCCCCTGCAGGACAGACGCTGAGCTTCAGGTTCTGCTCATCCAACGCTGCCATAAACTCTCTAACCCTCAACTACTCAACTACCACCTCACCACACATCCACAGACACTAGATACTGACTGACAGAGGACGACCTTCATCTACACACTGGGGTCTTTCTCTGCTTTGATTTGTGACAGCTTTGACTTCATGGAGCCACCATTAAAGCTGCTACAGGGACGAGGTTCCTAAAATAAACAACCACAAACATAATAATAAAATCATTTCCACAGGTGTCCTCACCTGTCCCTCCCTCCAGGACGGCTCTGACCACAGCCCGCACGCCGTTAGCCTGCATCAGACGCTCAGACAGCAGCTGACCGCACAGACGCCTCAGCCAGGCTGGAGCTGATCCCAGAGCTGCTCTGCTGCTGGAGCCAGAGGATCCACCAACGGGACCAGACTGACAGGACACAACGCAATGAAGGAACACGCAGGTTTATCAACAGTCACACAGACGTTTGAACAGATGAAAACGCTTCATCAGCACCTGCTTGGGTCCACCTTGGAGGATCAGCAGCTCCTTGATGATGATTGGCTGGTAGACTTTCCCCAGGAGGTTTCTCAGGGCGTCTCTACACAGTCGACATTCCTCAGCAGTGAGCGGCTGGAAGGTCCAAGAAGAAAACAGAAAGACAAAAACACCTTAGTACAAAAATAGGGATGTGCTGATGGGTAGGGGTAAGGCTGGGCAATTTAAAAATGATAAATAATTATTTATTTTAGGTTTGACAGAAACCAAGACCACGTCCCTCTCTTTAGCATCAGAGCTGCCAAACATCTAAGAGGAAGAAGAAGAAAAAAACGTCTTCTTCTTCTTCTTCTGTTTTAGTGTCTCCATCTTTCTACTTCCTGGTATGTTCACGTGTCCCGTTAACAGAGGGTGAATGCTTACCCTGTCCTCCTCTCGGTGCGGCTGGTGTCCCAGCTGACACAGTGCTGCCATCACGTCCCCCAGATGTCGTGTGAAGACCAGCGTGGCCAGAGAGGACAGCTCTGCCAGCTGCAGCAGGACATTAGTGGTGGTAAGAAGGCGGCGCCCCCCTGCAGGCTCCGCCCCCCTGCTCACTAGTTTTTCCACCATGGCCCCGAACGCTGACCTGCGGCCCAGAGGAAGCCCCACTCCAGGGGCCAGGTACGGGCAGAGCCCCAGAGACACCACAAACTGCAGAGCAGCCCCCAGCGTCTTCTGCTGGGCCACGCTGAGGACGTCCGGCGGTAAAGGTGGAGCCATCTCAGCGGTGCGACGGTTCGCTGCAGAGGAGGGCGGAGTCTGCTGGAAGTGTTCCAGCTCCTCAGAGAGGTGTCGCGCTAAGGCGAGGAGCAGGAGCAGACACTCCTGCACGAAGGCCCACGTCACGTCCTCCGTATCGCTGCAGAACCAGACTGCCTCCACCTTCACCTCCTCCCTCAGCCTCCTCACCGCCTCAAAGCTGCCCTCGCTCTGCAGCTGCTCCAGGAGAAGGGTCCTGTTGGCCCCCAGAGCTGCCAGCAGGACGTCCTGTTGGGAGGACTGAGCATCGTGCACAGACGGCTCTGCAGACAGAAACACACGGGAGTTAACTCTGAGCTGGACCTCTGATAATAGGCCTGTACTTTAGATGATTACTCAGTTTACAGATCTAAACACCAGGATCCATCTAGTGACAAACCCTGAGAAAAAAGTTCTTGATTTGTTTTGAGCAGCAACAGGTCTGCTTTAGATTTATTACTGAGCAACTACGTTCATCTTCATCTCGATTTAAAGTCTGACAAGGAGGTTGTGATCAGAGGATCCTGAGAGTAGACAAAGAGAAGCCAAATACATGACACTGAAATATTAGACTTATTTATTTATTTATCCAGCATGACATATCAGAGAGAAGAAGAGTCTCCATCAGTGTAATGAGACTCAGGTGTGGTTCAGCTCCTGGTTTAGTTTCAATCAAACACCTGACAGCAGAAACATGTAGTCCACTTAGTTTCTGTGAATCATTAAAATCACAATAAAATGTCGATTTTACATTATTTGCTCGTTCAAATCAGAACAAACCCCAGAATACACAGGCTCTGACTTAAAATGTCAAATATAAGGATCTATTTTAACACACAGGTGAACCCCGTGGAGCTAAAGCTAAAGCTGCTGCATGCTTTAGCTTAGCTTCGTTGTAAACTCATAAACTTACCGCCGAGTGGTCTGGTGAGGATATTTAACGCTGAGATGATACCGGAAGTCATCTCGCATCACACAGCCCGCTAACGAGTCTTTTAAAGTTTCTAAACAAGCTCCAACTCCCGTTTTTATCCAGAAACTGACTTAACTTTGAGCCGCTAAAGCTAAAAACATGTCGTAAGGAGGGCGCTGAGAGTTTACGTCATAGCGCAGCGTCCTCTGGGATTGGCTGACGCTGCGTTGCCTTCACAATCACGCAAAGAGCGTCGTAACTTTACCAGAACACGTACGAGCGTTTGTTTTCAAATCAAACTAAACAGATTTTTAATTACCCAACTGACATTTAATGAATAGGAATGATAAAAGTACAACTATTACACAGCAGATTATAGCTGAAGGTCATAACAGTCAGTACATCACCATAAAGTGAAAGTACACTACGTTTTATCGTCAGGATGTACGTAAAGTACCCAAAAATGAAACGTTTTAATGAATAATCAGTTTAAAATATACGTGTAAGTGTGGACATTTGATTCATTGTCTTACTACTTCTCCAAGATCCCTCTAAAGGAGTTTTAAAAAAATAAAAAGTTTCAACCATGTACAGCGGGAGCAGTATAAAATAAGTTAAATTGTCTTGCAGCAAGTTTTCATTTACTTCCATTGAATTTTATATGGTTCCAGGAATCATAACACTACATTTATATTGTGAGGAGCTGTGGTTGTGTAACTGGGTTACACTGACATCGTGATGTCCTGCTGTGAACAAGCCTTTGTGTTGAAGTCATCGCTGAAAACTGGAGATACTTGGAACAGAATGAATATGGTCACCATGCCCCAGTGATATAAGGGACTTTAAATCCTGGACGGTCTAATGGGGACACGTGATGATCAGAGACAGGTCAAGGACTTTAAGGTTTCTACCACATGGTTAGAGAAGCAGCCACAGGTTTGCCTCCTTCCCACAGATGTGTTGATTGTTAAAATAAACCAGTACGTTTCCATATTAAAGCCATTTTATTTGACATTAGAATCAGCTGCTCCTCAAGACAGAACCTACAGGAGTAAATCAGGAGTCAGATCAAGTCCTCATGATCACGCCCCGATATCTGATCCTCACCACAGAGCTGATCAGTATTTCCCTGGAGCTTTAGGTGGGCCCCACGCCGGCGTCTTGGTGTCCTGTCTGAACTCCGGCTCAGCTGCAAACACAGAATATATGGGGGTGTAGCGGGTCTGGGCGAACACAGCTCTTCCTCTCTGGTAGCGTGAACGAGAGCTGATGGAGAAGAGCGGCTCCAAGTCATACACGTCGCTGAACACCGGCTCGTCCAGGTCCACGCCTGCAGCAGATTCAGCGACCCAGGTCTCCTCTGCAGGGGCCTGGTAGTAGCTGGACCACTCGGGTGCAGCCTGAGCCACCTCAGGGCCGCCGTAGGGTCCAGACGGAGAACCACCACCTGAGGAGACACCAGCGTCAGTCGCAGATCGTTCAGATCTTTACTCTGGTTCAGAGACGTCTTACCTTTCTGGACAGGAACGCAGGAGACGCTTCCAATCAGCAGACACGAAATCCACAACGTCCTGCAAACACACACACACCAGCCACCGTCAATGAGACAGAAACCACCTCCACCTCTGAGACACTCAACACGCTCACCTCATCCTGCTGCAGGGGATTCTGGGTAAAGGTAAAGCTGACCGGTTGACCTGCTCCTGATAGACACACAAAACAATAAAGAGGTAAAGAAGCAGCTCAGAGAGGGTTCAGCTGAATCAAGAGGACAGTCTCTACCTGAAACTAAAGCTGCAGCTGATCCCAACCAGAGCTCCTCAGTGACTCCATCCTGCAGGAGCTGCTTTTATAGGATCCTCAGAGCACAGTCAGCTGATCACAGCTGATTGCTCATTGGGAACAGCTGCTGTTCAGTCCTCTCCACCTTCTCAACCTCACACCTCTTAGTGAACTGGACCAGACCAGCTGGTTTCTTTCTGTCCTTCCAGATCTGGTGTCAGTCCACATGTGGAGGTGGTCTGGGACACATATGACCTCCTTCCTTTGGTAGTGTGAACACACAATGAGTCCTGGGTCACATTAAGACCAGAGACCTGGATCCTCTGAGGATGAAGCTTCAGGGTTCAGGTCTAATCTGAGTCTTTGTCTCTAAATAAATCAGATGTTCTCATGTCAGAGTGTTTCCATCTGGTTCCTAAATGTGGATCATGTCTCCAAGTCACCAAGCAGCTGTTGATGGTTCTGATCCAGTGGTAGGTAGAGATCCATTAATATTCTACTGACCACATGATGGCGCTGCTGCTCATTTACAGACACACACACTGAGATCACATCTACAGAGCTGGCTGGGGACGCATGTGGAGACACAGGGACATTAAGACCAGGTGGATGGACAGGGACGTAGAGATGGACAGGTGTTTATCTGAGGTCTAAGTGTCAGCACTAGAACGTCTTCATGTGTCTTCTCCAACATTAAGGACAGGAGAGGACGACATGTCACCAGTTAAGCAGCTGTTCTAAGTGACAACATGACGACACTCGTAGAACCAGAGAGAGCTCTGATGCGGTTTGGTTCATGTCATTTAGTTTCAAATCTACTGAGATTAAGAAACGTTTTCAGACAGCACATGATCTTTATTGGTACCAGAGCAGGAAAACAGCTTGAAGAATTAAAACTCAATAAATAAAATCAGTGTCCAGATAAAGATGTTAGAGCTCTGGAATCAGAGGGAAGACACAGAATCACCTGCTGGTGGTTAATTAACCAAACAGCAGCTGTTCCCAATGAGCAATCAGCTGTGATCAGCTGACTGTGCTCTGAGGATCCTATAAAAGCAGCTCCTGCAGGATGGAGTCACTGAGGAGCTCTGGTTGGGATCAGCTGCAGCTTTAGTTTCAGGTAGAGACTGTCCTCTTGATTCAGATGAACCCTCTCTGAGCTGCTTCTTTACCACTTTATTGTTTTGTGTGTCTATCAGGAGCAGGTCAACCGGTCAGCTTTACCTTTACCCAGAATCCCCTGCAGCAGGATGAGGTGAGCGTGTTGAGTGTCTCAGAGGTGGAGGTGGTTTCTGTCTCATTGACGGTGGCTGGTGTGTGTGTGTTTGCAGGACGTTGTGGATTTCGTGTCTGCTGATTGGAAGCGTCTCCTGCGTTCCTGTCCAGAAAGGTAAGACGTCTCTGAACCAGAGTAAAGATCTGAACGATCTGCGACTGACGCTGGTGTCTCCTCAGGTGGTGGTTCTCCGTCTGCACCCTACGGCGGCCCTGAGGTGGCTCAGGCTGCACCCGAGTGGTCCAGCTACTACCAGGCCCCTGCAGAGGAGACCTGGGTCGCTGAATCTGCTGCAGGCGTGGACCTGGACGAGCCGGTGTTCAGCGACGTGTATGACTTGGAGCCGCTCTTCTCCATCAGCTCTCGTTCACGCTACCAGAGAGGAAGAGCTGTGTTCGCCCAGACCCGCTACACCCCCATATATTCTGTGTTTGCAGCTGAGCCGGAGTTCAGACAGGACACCAAGACGCCGGCGTGGGGCCCACCTAAAGCTCCAGGGAAATACTGATCAGCTCTGTGGTGAGGATCAGTCAGCCGGTGGTTCATGGACTCTTTGTCTCCAGGTTTAAGTTCCTGAGGTTCTGTTTTCTGCTGCTCCTGATGCAATAAAGGACTTTATGAACATGTATAAATCTTTCTGTCAGTTATGTCCAACTATTGGTTTAAATTCTCTTCAGCAGGATTATTGCAGAGATTTTAAGTTCAGCCTGGTGCAATGGTTTTACCTGCAGGATTATCACTAGAATAGAGTTAACTTTATAAACCTCTGGTGGCATACCCACCATAAAAGGTAGTAAAATAAAATCAAAGTAACTGCAGTGCTCAGATGATTGCATTTAAAAATTGTTTGCTAGAGTGGAAAATGTTTTGACTTTAAACAAGCGGTAGAAGATTTGCTAAATTAAACACAACTGGACACAAGTTAAACATTAAGAGGTTTAAAAAGTGATTAGTCTGGACCAGCCTGGTACGAAGAAGAAACTGCACAAGAGAAAGGATGAACTTCATCCCTGATATCTGATTAAACTGTCATCCTGAAAGTAGTTTGCTTTCAAACTGTGCAATGTCACTGCAGCAGCGTTTAACATAGCATACATATAATGGGAGGGAGCTGGAATTGGTCTTTAATTTATTTTACATAAGTCTCGCATGAGGTTTAAACTGTATAAATACAATATATACAATAAACGAGGATATAAATACGACATGGAATAAGTGTAAAATATAGTTCTCTACGTATAAAAGGTCAGTGTTATCCTACAGATGCTCTAAGTCTTTTATATTGTCAATAGTTATTGTTGTTCTTCGTCCTCTCTGCAGGAAACGTGACCCAGAGCTGCTCTCTGCCATTTACCGAATCAGCCAATCACAGCTCGCTTGTTTTATAATTCACGGTAACGCTTTGCGATCCGTCCAATCAGCGACGACACTCCATCCAGCCACGCCCATGGTGCTGTGACCACGCCCCCTGTGTCGTTCGTGCTCAGTCGGTGGCTGAAGTTGTTGCTCGGAGCCTCCTGACGCGTCTCTGTCTTCGGCCTCAAACCCGCTCGTTTCGGCGTCTTTTTCCGCCGCTCCCGTTGGATTCTAACTGAATGATGGAATAAGAAGGCGCCATGGTGGTAAATTCAGTCCACTGGTTCCGCAAAGGTCTGCGGCTCCACGATAATCCGGCGCTGCAGGAGGCCCTGAACGGAGCGGACACGGTGCGCTGTGTTTATATCCTGGATCCGTGGTTCGCGGGCGCCGCTAACGTAGGAATCAACCGATGGAGGTTTGTGACTCATTTAAACCCGGTTAGATATACTAACAGCAGCTCCCAGGTCTCCATTTAAATAATTTGTTTGTCTGATAAATATTCACTCTTAGAGTTTAGGTTTGGGCCTCCGCTGTACGTCAGTTAGCTAGCGCTAGCTTAAAATGGAGCGTTCCATTCCGAGCCTCATAGAAGAAACGTACAAGTTAATGTTTTCCTCATATATCAGCGAAGCGTTCCGGCTAGATTAAGACAATTTATTTAACTGAAACTGTGTTCAGTACTGGTTTGTTCGGCATACACGTGGACACTTTAGAAACGGTTAAATCAAATACAGCCTCTCTAGCCAACAGTCAATATACTGTCAGCTAGAGCCGGTTTACATGCTCAGTGTAAACTTTTCTCCCAGCAGTCTGGTGGAAGAGACACAAGAGACATGTAATCAAGCCTCAAATGATGTTTTACATTTGATTTAAGTTACTCCTCCACAGAAGTGTCTGCTGGACATTAAATACATGTTAACGGTGAAGTTTACTGTAGTTTTGTTCCACTACTCATTCAGTGACTTAGCACAATTAACATTTCTATAATCAATAAATGAATCAATAATAAAGGCAATCATTAGCAGCCATTACAGATTACACAGTGAAGTTTAAAGCAGCCCTACAGATCCAGCATGCCGTGCATCAGAGTTAATTATATAGTAAAAACACTCCCATCATTAGTGACACCAGTGAAACCTGTCCTGCTCTGGATCCACTCCTCTACAAGGTTTTAGCTTTCGCTTCTAATCACTGACACAGATGAGGAGTCAGCGGTTTTGTCGAACTATTGGACTGACATGTGTTCCTATCATTGTGCCGTTGTAGACATTGTACTTTACTGTGTTGGGTCTGAATATGCTTTTTGAATAGAATCGTCTCATTATGAATCATTTAAAGCTCCGAGCTGCAGCAGAACTGAAGTTTGTAATGTTTTCTGTGACTTACAGGGAAACATACATGTGCTGGTGTTATCAGAGCTGGGTACCTCCAGAGTCTGTGAATGTTCTCATCCAGCTTCATCCAAAAAAGATAAAGCAAAGACAGCTGGATGAAATGTCATCACCAGTCCCAACATGTTTATTCCATATACAGATGAGTCACCTTCACATTCCTAGATGCTCAGTTCAGTTGTGATACAACCCAGAAAAAAGTCCTCACCTCAGAGAAGCTGAATCCTCTGATAAGACGTCGTTGAGTTAACGTAGATCCTACTCTCTTTGACTTGTAGTGACTGATGTTTGTCTGTGTGCAGGTTTCTGCTGGAGGCTCTGGAGGATCTGGACAACAGTCTGAAGAAGCTCAACTCCAGGCTGTTTGTAGTCAGAGGGCAGCCAACGGACGTCTTCCCCAGGCTTTTTAAGGTCAGTTTCCCTTCTTCAACCAGGAATCACCATCCACAGAACCAGCCCACACGAGTCAGCTCACTGCAGGCGTAAGGGTACGGTCTTACTGAAGTAGCTGTAAATGAGACGCTTTATTCAGGACGACGTTTGTCTTTATCGGCTGTTTGTTTACTTTGAGAGATGATCCATGTGTTAAGTTCTTCTTTATTTTAGAGAACATAGGAAGGAAGGATGAAGTCATGAATGATGGATGGACAGAAGGAAGGGAGGTGTGTGTTTGTGTGCGTGTGTGTCATGACTTGAGGAGATGATCCATATTTTGGAACAGGATGTAAAGTTTCTCCCACGTTAAGTTCTTTGTTTTTTAATCTCTGCCCTGACGTTGTAAACAGACAGTAAAACGCTGTGAGTAGTAACACCTACGTGGCCCTTTCAAAATATAATAAAACAGAATAGCACTTATGTAAAAGCCGGTATTATCAACAGGGCTGGGTTTCACTGCTGGATCAAATCATGTCGGGATAGAAACACTTTAGATCCTTTTGGTTCCATATACTTTATTTATTAATGGTGAGAAGTGTCTCCGTCCTCTGCACGTCTGTGGTGGACCGTTGTTGTTGAGTCTCTCCGTCAGGAACTGATCCTGCTCCAGCAAAGATCTGTTAGCCTAAACATGCTAGTGTTGACGTTAACGTTGTGATGACGTGTCACTGATGAAGAAGTGGGTTGAAAATTAAGACGTCACTTAAACCAGAGTCCATGTGTCCATTAGTGTCTCCATCAGAGACTCAGGTGTGGTTCAGGTCCTGGTTTAGTTTCATTGTCTCAGTCTGATGTTTGTGGACAAAGGAGCTTTGTCTCAGAGCTCAGAGAAAGAGTTGTTGTTGCTCATCAGGCTGGAAAAGGTTCCAGAAGCATCTCTGACTCGTTTCAGACGCCGTCCGTTACCTCGCGTGTACACGGATGGAGTCACTGATGGGGTTTCCTTTGGGCTGTGACACGATAAGAATCATGATGATTGTTTGCTGGAGGCCACTGAAGAAACAGGAGAACCAGTTTGTCTTTTCAGGGATGAGGCGTGTTCAGAAATCGATCCTGTTTCACCTGAAGGAACGATCACCTCACAACAGACTGAACACACCTGATCATTCTTTAGGTTAATGTTGTTATTAAATCCACATGATCCAAACCATGAACTCTGCTGATTCTGAAATAAAAATCAAATCAATACGAGTTTAATTGAGATTTAATTTAAAAAGCAATAAAAAAGTTAAACCAGTAAATTTACATTTGATCCTTTAACCAGTAAAAAGGTAAAGAAGAAATCAGAGGTTATTAGATTCATAGAAGAAGAAGAAGAAGATGAAGATGTCTCCATCAGTGGTTTCAGATCGTTTCTGTCTAAAGGAGCATGGACACGACTCTAGATCAATGTTCAGATGTTTTAGACTTTCTGACTCAAGGGATCTGGAGAAGAACCAGGTTTTTTTAGAGCTGAACACAATGACCCATGGACCACAGGGAGACCTGGACCAGAGAGAGACCTGGACCAGAGAGAGACCTGGACCAGTGGTTCAAAGAGTTTCTGACAGGAAGCACCTGTAGCCTCAGTTCTTTCCAGAATCACATCTGAATCAAAGGAAAGAAAAATTAATGTTAACTTTTAAACTCTGTCCTGCTGCTTTTCATGTTAGAGACCAGATGTTCTCCAGCCATGGTTACTGTCGTGGTTTCAAATCATAAACCCCTCAGATAATAATGATCAGGTCCCAACAGAGTGACTCCAATAAACACTACAGCAGTAACCGTGTGTATATACATATTTCTATTTATTAACCGTGACCCTTTGTTTGCCTCTGTCCCGTCAGGAGTGGAACGTGACCCGGCTGACGTTTGAGTTCGACCCGGAGCCTTATGGGAAGGAGAGGGACAACGCCATCATCAAGATGGCCCACGAGTTTGGAGTGGAGACCACCGTCAGGAACTCACACACCCTCTACACCCTGGACAGGTGGGTGGAGCCGCACGGAAAATACACCACAGAGGAAAACATTTAACACTCACATTTATCAGACGTCATTTTGATGAAGATGTGTATTATTTAAAGGTTTAAGTGTCATGTTGGTGCTTATTTCACTTTGACTCTTTCTGGTCATTCTGAGTTGTGTTGTGACCGTCATGTTTTGTGTTGTGTTTAGTCTGAGGTCAGTTTGTGTTGTTAGGGTCTCTTCAGGGTCGTCTTGTTTGTTTTAGGTCACACTTTGTCATTTTAAGTGTTTTGTTCATCCTGTGTTGCACCGTTGCATTTATTCTCAGTCCCAGTTTTAGTAAACAGTCACTTCATTCAGAGGCCCCGCCCCCCAGGGCCCCAGGGCCCCGGGGTCTGAGTGCTCCATGCTCTGCTCTGGGTTCACTGGTTAATTTATTTTATCTAATGCTTCATTAAAACGTGCTAAGGCCACATATTAAACCACATCATTCACTTCAGTTCAGCTGAAACTCTCCAACAACATCCTGGAGGATCAGACATCAGCAGGGGCTGCAGCGCCCCCCGGTGGCCCCCGCGGCCCCTGCAGGTCACACCCTGGCCCATGTGCAGAGATCAGGTGGTTGAATGAATCAGACTGGAGGAGTTTTCTGTGAAGCAGAGCAGCGTTACGTAACTCTCTGAACATTACTGGGTGAACTGTACGCGGCAGGAGGAGCTTAACGCCGGGCCTCGTGGACATGTGTCCAGCTTGTTCAGCGCCACGACCAGCCGGCCAATAGGAGGCCGTCTGTGGGGCGGAGCCTCCAGCCAGCGCTCCTGAACGCCTCACAGATGCACACAAGCTGGCTGAGATGAAAAAACTATAAACACAGACAAACAGAGAACCAGTGAATCACAGCAGTTAATAGGTTAAAGGTTTGACAGCCTCCAAGGTCGATGGATACATCCCATAATAAAACACCTGTAGCTTTATGTGCCGTGTCAGTAAAACACTCTGAGGTTTGTGGTCTGTGCACCGTTTGAATCCATTCTGACTCAGACTGGACTAGTAGTGTCTGTTTGTGTTGCTCCTGTTGCTTTGTTCTTTCGTTTGTGTGTTTGTGTTCGTCTTTATTCGTCTTTATTCGTCTTTATTCGTCTCTAGTCGTGTTTTTATTTGTCTTTATTCGTCTTTATTTGTCTTTATTTGTCTTTATTCGTTTTTATTTGTCTTTATTCGTCTCTAGTCGTCTTTATTCGTCTCTAGTCGTGTCTTTATTTGTCTTTATTTGTCTTTATTTGTCTTTATTCGTCTCTAGTCGTGTCTTTATTTGTCGTTTTGTTTTTGCTTTTGTGCCAGTTTGGCATTATGCATCTTTTTTTTCTCATATTTTACTTTAAAAACCAAAAGATCTGAGTTTTAGCTTCATGGTCCCATGTTTGTCTTCAGTTTGTTCATCAGGATAAATCAGTTAAACACTGTGAAGCCATTCACATTTAGATTTATTCTGAGTTGTTCATGTTGCTTCGTCGTTTCATTTGTGTTGTTAGACTCCCTCCAGTGTCTCTTTGTGGGTTTATGGCTGCTAATGTGAAAGTTTGATGACATTTGGTCATTTTCTTTCCGTCTTGTTTCAGCTGTAGCAGAGGATCCGCTCTCGTTAGTTTAGGTGGTTTGTGGTTGTCTGTGCACCAGTTAAAGCTAATTTGATTTAGACTGGAATCATTTTGTGTCACAGTTTGAAGCCATTAAAATCTCTGCTCTAGGGCAGAGATGTGGCCTTTTATTAATGCTGTGATATATATCTGGATATTTTGCCTTGAACTTTGACGCATACAGTCACACCACTATGATCTGGAAACAGACGAGGTCAGATTCAGCTGTGTGAGCGCTGGTTGCTTCGTATTCTTTGATATTATATTATATATTACAGCGCTCTGAGATGTTGTCGTGCACTCTTCATTTTCTCGTTTCTTAAATGATGATATAAATCTGATGCACTGCTGCATTTTGAAGCTTTTGTGACATATTTTGCGTCTAAACCACCACCAGACGATGGATCCTGTGCTGTTTGTTTTTTAATGAATTCGTCCTCCTCCGTGTGTAACCGTTAGCACCTGCTGCCTTTGTGCCGGGCGAGGGCGTATGACGTTCAACATACGACAGACTGACGTTTGTAGCAAGTGGCGCTAGTTTTGTCTGTGAGAGGGAAAGACGAGAGAGTGAGAGAAGCCTGGAGTTAAACGTCAGCGGCTAAAAGCAAACGCCAGACAAACCACTGAAATATCAGATCTGAGTTTTAGCTTTAAGGTCCCATGTTTGTCTTTTCAGTTTGTTCATTAGATTTTGTTTTGTGTCTCTTTGAGTTGTTTTTGTTGCTCTGTCGTTTCGTTTGTGTTGTTAGACTCCCTCCAGTGTCTCTTTGTGGGTTTATGGCTGCTAATGTGAAAGTTTGTCTTGTTTCAGCTGTAGCAGAGGATCCGCTCTCGTTAGTTTAGGTGGTTTGTGGTTGTCTGTGCACCAGTTAAAGCTAATTTGAATTAGACTGGAATCATTTTGTGTCACAGTTTGAAGCCATTAAAATCTCTGATCTGAGTTTTAGCTTCAAGGTCTCGTGTTTTTCTTTTTAACTTTTCAGTTTGATTAGTTTAAATCAAATCATCTCCTGATCATTGTTCTACTTCCTCTTGTCTCGCGTTCTCAGGATCATCGAGCTGAACAACAACAGCCCTCCTCTGACCTTTAAGAGGTTTCAGGCTATCGTCAGCAGACTGGAGTTACCAAGGAGACCCCTGCCTCCCATCAACCAGCAGCAGATGGACAAATGTCGAACTAAAATAGCCGACAACCACGAAGAGCTGTACAGCATTCCCTCGCTGGAAGAGCTAGGTAGGATTCATGGGTTTGAAGGTTTAGTCTAGATGTAAATAAAGTCTTCACAGAGTCAGACTTTGACCTTTCCGTTTTCCTGGCGTGTCCAGGCTTCAGGACGGAGGGTTTACCTGCAGCTGTGTGGCGGGGGGGAGAGTCAGAGGCCTTGGACAGACTCAACAAACATCTGGGCAAGAAGGTGGGTGGTTGGTTCAAACACAAAGCTCCAAGCTGTGTCACATTAAACGTCGTCCTGTCTGGATTAAAGCTGGATGTGTCTGTTGTGTAGGTGCTGGTGCCAAACCTGGAGCACCCCCGGGTCAGCACACACTCTCTGTACGCCAGCCCCACCGGCCTCAGCCCCTACCTCCGCTTCGGCTGCCTCTCCTGCAGAGTGCTGTACTACAACCTCAGAGAGCTCTACATGAAGGTAGCCCGGACACCTGCAGGAATATTTATTATATATTTATTATACAGTAGAAGACGATCTGACCAGAAGAAAGAGGAAGACTGAAATCACTGCAACAGAAAGAGACGTCTGAGCTGCAGTTAAAGGAGTTAATTAATCATTTGATCACTAAACGATAAAGCTTGACTCAAACATGAACATCTGTGAATGAACCTGAGTCACCGTTCATCCTCAGGAAGCTCAGCAGACACAGGGCTGTTAGCGTTAGCATCACCTTTAGCCTCATCATCATTAGCTTCAGCTGTAGCACTGCTATTAGCATCACCCTCAGCGGCATCGCTAGCACTGCCATTTAGCGCCAATATTAGCATCTCTGTTAGCTTCGTCTTCGCCGTTAGCATCGTCAGTTCCCTCTAGAGGTAATTATTTTAGCCAACGTTTGTAGTGAAAGTTGAGCTTTAATTAATTAAACTTTCATGGTATTTTTTTGTCCTTTTAAAGTGATTAAATTAGTCTTTCCGTCTCTTCAGGGTTCTTAATCGTCCCGTATAAACTTTAGTGACTTGCTGAGTTATTGATCTGACCCTCAGCGTGTCCTCCTCTGTCCATCAGCTCCGTAAGCGCTGCAGTCCTCCTCTGTCTCTGTTCGATCATCTCTTATGGAGGGAGTTCTTCTACACCGCCGCCACCAACAACCCCAACTTTGACCGCATGGAGGGAAACCCCATCTGTGTCCAGGTGAGCAGTAACACCAGCCGACGGGGCCACGCTAACATCAGGGTTAATGCTGACGGACGTTTTTGATTCTTTAGTCCTCTGTTTAAATGTGTGTCAGTTAAAAGACAACAGCTTCATGTAAAGTAGACGAAGTAAACTCTTCATGTGTGTTTTATTATTCTCGGTTTGTGTCACGTTTGTCTCCAGATCCCATGGGACCAGAATCCAGAGGCGCTGGCCAAGTGGGCCGAGGGTCGGACTGGCTTCCCCTGGATCGACGCCATCATGACCCAGCTGAGACAGGAGGGCTGGATCCACCGGCTGGCCCGTCACGCCGTGGCCTGCTTCCTGACCAGGGGAGACCTGTGGATCAGCTGGGAGAGCGGCATGAAGGTGGGAGGCGTTCAGGCTTTGCTTTATTTAGGGACAGAGCGGCGATGCGTCATGACGCCGGCGTTTCTTTGTCGCTGCAGGTCTTTGAGGAGTTGCTGCTGGATGCAGACTGGAGCGTCAACGCCGGCAGCTGGATGTGGTTGTCCTGCAGTGCCTTCTTCCAGCAGTTCTTCCACTGCTACTGTCCCGTCGGCTTTGGACGGAGGACAGACCCGACAGGAGACTACATCAGGTATGTCCATTAGAGACAGCAGGTGCTACCGACCACATGGTGGCGCTGCTGATTGACAGACACACACACTGAGATCAGATCTCCAGACTCAAACCAGACGGTCTCTCCTGCAGGCGTTACATCCCCATCCTGAAGGACTATCCCAACCGGTACATCTACGAGCCGTGGAACGCCCCCGAGTCGCTGCAGAAGGCCGCCAACTGTGTGGTGGGCGTGGATTACCCCAAACCCATGATCAACCACGCGGAGGGCAGCAGGCTCAACATCGAGAGGATGAAACAAGTTTACCAGCAGCTGTCGCATTACAGAGGACTCAGTAAGTCAGCACAGCTCCTGTCGTATCGTACAAACACTACCGGTATTTATTTATTATCTCTAGAGTCTATCAATGATTCTACATCAGCTATGAACCACACGGTGACTGGACTGATAGAATCTGAATCATTCATGGTCCTCTACCTCCATCTAATGGTCTGATGCTGCTACTACAGATAATAAACACTTTGGGTTCTTTGGTTCTCCACATGTCCAGATGGTTCTATTGTTACTAGAACCTTTGGTCCAGTTCTAGTGAATGAGTTCAGAATGATGTCATTGCTATCAGGGTGTTTTCTACTCTCTCATCTAGAAGATGTTTTAGTTGATCACTAATTAATCAGACACAATGAAGTCTGACCTTTCAGAGAGACCAGGGTCCATGGAGACCAGGGTCCATGGAGACCAGGGTCCATGGAGACCAGGGTCCATGGAGACCAGGATCCATGGAGACCAGGGTCCATGGAGACCAGGGTCCATGGAGACCAGGGTCCATGGAGACCAGGGTCAGGAACATGGACCTGGTGGTTCTGGATCTAGTCCTGGTTTATTTTGGGTCTTTTCAGACTACCTCCCTTTGTCCTAGAACAGGAACCATTGAAAACATTTTCTTTCTTTCTGGATGTAATCACACCAGGGACAGTAGCCGTATCAGAGATCCTGGTCCTGTTCATGTCAGAATCAGGTTTTTATAGAACTGCTCTGCACATGAACAACCAGGCTGTAGTCAGATCATCTCTGGACGCTCTGAGCTGAGACGAGCAGAGATTCAGTTTCTAGTCGTATGAGTCAGGAGATGAACGTTCTCTTATGAGCTGTGTGTTTGTGTCAGGTCTGCTAGCATCAGTCCCGACGATCCAGGAGGAAGCAGAGCCACCGATGACCGACGAGTCCCAGACCAGCAGTGGCCCCGGTAGGAGGACACAAAGAAGACAGAAGAATCACACTGTCCCTTCCGAGACGTTTCTGACTCTTGTCTTGTTTCAGATTCTCCTCCCAGAGATGCGGTCGCCGACACTGAAGCCGCCGGCTGCTCCACGGCCCCCGACTCCTCCACCTGGGCCCCTCACCCAGACCTGGAGGAGGCCGACCCGAGCCGCCACCCTCAGACCGTCTCCACCTCCTCAGGCTCTCACCCGGGTCATCCACCCTCCCCGACCCCCAGCCCCCTGTCGTGGTCCAAACCCTCCTCCCCGTGCTCCTCCTGCCCCACCTCGTCTCCGTCGCCGACTCCATCCACCACCCAGACCTCCTCTCTGGGGCCCAGGAGGAAAGGCCTCACCCGGAAATCACGTCGCAGCCAGAGGCAGCGAGGGCGACACTGCTGCCCCCCGGTGGCCAGGGAGGGCGAGGGGGAGGAGGTAGCGGGGGAGGAGAGGATGGAGGAGAGGATGGAGGAGAGGATGGAGGAGAGGTTAGAGGATGGAGGAGGTTAGAGGATGGAGGAGGACAGAGGATGAAGGAGGAGGAGAGGATGGAGGAGGAGAAGACTTCAGGGGAGACAGGAGGACAGCAGCAGTGATTCAAGGTGAAACATCTGGATTTATTACCTGGATCCTCCTCCACCAATCACAGACATTTAAACTAGTCACCTGAAATGATTAGTGGTTAAACAGTCTCTCCTCCTCTGGCTTGTTTTTCAGGTACGAGAACGATCTGCTAACACCTGGACACACAGAAGACGTACGAGGAACCAGGTTCTGGGCTTCAGGAGAACGTGAAAACAGATGGAAACAGTTAAATAAACATTTTATTCACATTTACTCCAGAAAACCGTGGAAACACAACAGAGTCGCTCTGATGAGAACAAACACTCGGTGGTTAACAGGAAGTGGAGGCCGTGAGTATCTCAGGAGTAACGAGGCTCTGCAGCAACATGGCCGCCGCCGCGTCTCCAGGACAGAAAAGGAACCCGGATGTGTTTTCCACCGTTGTGTTACTGTCGTTTCTAAGGATTAATGAGATGTGGCAACAAGAACGGCGTTCACAAAGATGGCCGACGTCACAGCTTCCTCACGCCGGACAAATGTGAAGCTGAAATATGTCAGAAATGAGCAGTGACGTCGTTTGGCTGCAAGACAACTGCTGGTACCTATGAGCTACAGAGGCTAACAGCCAACACGCAGCTAGCTTAATGTAGAATGTTATATGTAGGATGTTTGTCACATGTGACCATAAGGGGGCGCTGTTCATACAAAGGTACAGTTAGTTTATCCCAGCTGCTACCAGCCTGATGCTAGCTAGCTAGCTGGCTAAATGTTAGCTTCATTCGTTTAACACTAAGCCATCATGGCGTCTCCAGCACAAGATGGCCGCCTCCGTTTCCACCATATTTTAGCTTCACTCCTTGTTTGGGGGTTGTCACGTTGTTTCTAAACCAGTTCACTCTGAATCAGAACAAGAACGTCTTTAGCAGCAGACGTCGGCTTCGGGATCAGATCATAACCCAACGGCTTTGTAACAAGTTTGTGACATAGATTGTTTTGATAAATTATACACAAGAGCTGGAAATTAGCGGTTAGCTTTAGCAAAAGCTAATTTAGCCACTTTTGTCCTGTTTCAGTGATACGTCTCTTATATTCACACTGAAAGTTGTTGAGCTTTGATTGGCCGTATACCAGGAAGTAGAACTGATGAGCCCGTGATCAGCTGATCTGACCCAGAAACGTCTGAACCCGGCGTTGAGCTTCATTCTTGTTGTCCTCTGTCAAATCTCAACGTGTTGATATGTACAGTGGTATGAAAAAGTATCTGAACCTTTTGGAAATCCTAACATTTCTACATAAAATCACCATCAAATGTGATCTGATCTTTGTCAAAATCACACAGATGAAAAAACAGTGTCTGCTTTAACTAAAACCACCCAATCATTTATAGGTTTTCATATTTTAAGGAGAATAACATGCAAACAATAACAGAAGGGGGAGGAATAAGTAACTGAACCCTCTACCTAAGGAGACTTAAAGGGCAATTGAAACCAATTTTGACCAAACTATTGAAGTCAGGTGTGTGCCCAATCACTGATGAGTTGCTTAAAGCTGCCCTGCCCACTATAAAAAACACACCTGGTAAGAATTGTCTTGATGAGAAGCATTGTCTGATGTGCACCATGGTTCGCTCAAAAGAGCTGTCTGAAGACCTGCGATCAAGAATTGTTGATCTGTATAAAGCAGGGAAAGGATACAAAACCATCTCTAAAAGTCTGGATGTTCATCCATCGACAGTCAGAGAAGTTGTCTACAAATGGAGAGAGTTTGGAACTGTTGCTTCTCTCCCAAGGAGTGGCCGTCCACCAAAGATGACGCCAAGAGTTCAGCGCAGACTACTCAGAGAGGTAAAAAAGAACCCGAGAGTGTCTGCTAAAGACTTGAAGGAATCACTGGCACAGTCCAATATCTCTGTGCACACATCAACTATATGTAAAACACTGGCCAAGAATGGTATTCATGGGAGGACTCCACGGAGGAAGCCACTGCTTTCTAAGAAAAACATTGATGCTCGTTTAATGTTCGCAAAAAGGCACTTGGACACTCCACTGAAGTTTTGGCAAAATATTTTGTGGACTGATGAAACCAAAGTTGAATTGTTTGGGAGGAATACACAACGTCAT
Organism: Planiliza haematocheilus; assembly: GCA_005024645.1. NCBI lineage: Eukaryota > Metazoa > Chordata > Actinopteri > Mugiliformes > Mugilidae > Planiliza > Planiliza haematocheilus. The sequence continues at coordinate 139,283 of SRSE01000353.1, read as the reverse complement.
GTGTGGAGGAAAAATGGAACGGCTCACCAACATCAACACCTCATCCCCACCGTGAAGCATGGTGGAGGGTGCATCATGGTTTGGGGCTGTTTTGCTGCCTCAGGGCCTGGACAACTTGCAATCATCAATGGAAAAATGAATTCAAAAGTTTATCAGGATGTTTTGCAGGAAAACCTGAGGCCGTCTGTCAGACAGTTGCAGTTAAAAAGAGGATGGATGCTGCAACAAGACAATGATCCAAAACACAAAAGTAAATCAACTTCAGAATGGTTTCAGAAGAACAAAATACACATTCTAGAGTGGCCAAGTCAAAGTCCAGACTTGAACCCCATTGAGATGCTGTGGCATGACCTCAAGACAGCGATTCATGCCAGACATCCCAGGAATCTGACTGAACTACAGCAGTTTTGTAAAGAAGAATGGGCCAAGATTAGCCCTGATCGATGTGCCAGACTGATCTGCAGCTACAGGAAGCGTCTGGTTGAAGTTATTGCTGCCAAAGGGGGGGCCACAAAATATTAAATGTGATGGTTCAGTTACTTATTCCTCCCCCTTCTGTTATTGTTTGCATGTTATTCTCCTTAAAATATGAAAACCTATAAATGATTGGGTGGTTTTAGTTAAAGCAGACACTGTTTTTTCATCTGTGTGATTTTGACAAAGATCAGATCACATTTGATGGTGATTTTATGTAGAAATGTTAGGATTTCCAAAAGGTTCAGATACTTTTTCATACCACTGTAAATGCCTCATGTGAATGTTTTTTGGAAGATATCTGATATTTTTGCTAGCAGCAATTTTAATTAGGGAGCGTAAAGTTTTTCTAGTGTGTGACCTCTCCGTCTGTGGAGGCGTAGCGGGATGCTAGCCGACAGGATGTAGATGGAGGAGGAGACGAGGGGGCGGAGCCTGAAAACGCTGCTTTGCGTGACTTGAATGTAGAGAAGAAACGAGACGTGTTGTTCTCCCCACATATTTATCAGAGTCTGTATATAAGATATGTAAATTAACCCCGTCCTGTTTCACTAAAGGGTTGGTTTGGGCCGTGGGGCGGGGGGGTTCACAAAAGCTCAGTCCAATCTTAATCCAAATAAATTAATAAATAAGAAGAGAAAGTAAAATCAGCCCAAAGACGATCAGTCAGTGTCTCAAACATCACTGGAAAGAATTCAGCTTTTAATCAAAACTACCAATTCTCCATCAGGAGGAGGTATGATGCAAACGTTTAGTAAAAGAAAATGTCATTTAGTAATTAAATATATATATATATATATGATAGGTATTGTTAAATTAGCTTAAATATTGTTAATACTGTAAAACTATGAGGATGACGTTGGTCAAACTAATTCAGTTAAAGACCAGAAATATCTGAGTCTGTTCAGGATCCCTTTACTTGGTTCATTCATAAAGTTCAAAAACCAGGTGAACCCATTAGAACCCAAACTCTGTAGAACCTGTTCAGGTTTAAGACCCAGACAGGTTGGGTTCTTTCTGAAGGAGCAGGATTATAAAGACCCTGCAGCAGATGCTCTTTGTGAACCCCCCGCCCCCCCCTCACTGATTCCTGGACGGCTCAGATTTCCTGCCAAGCGGGGTAAGGCAGAAACCCTGCAGCTCCTGAAGGCGTCGTCCTGTCGGTGGAACCCCCTGATCCTGAACGCAACACGGGCCTCAATCAGCGGCTCCTGGTCGTTCATTCGACCTGGAGGCAGCGTGATGCTCTCAGTGGGGTGGGGTGCCAGGGTGGGGGGGGGGGGTCTGTCTAATGTCGTGGGCCTCGTGGATATTTATTTGTTTTCTATTGTACAAAAAAAGAGTTTATTTTCATTAAAATTGCTGACGTTCATGGTGTCATTTCTCTTTATTCACAACAGAACTACACAGGAGACTGGGCTGGTGACACAATGCTCTGCTAGCTAAGCTATGCTAGGTGATGCTAACCGTAAAGTCCATTAAGTAAAAAAATAAATGGTTTTAAATCTTAAACATCCTGATGAAAGACAAAATTTGTTTTCTTCCTGGTAAATAATAGATGAAAATACTTTCAGCCTTTTGTGGAATCATTAACAACATGGTGTCCACCTTCTCTGGTGTCCTTGTCTTCTCTGATTGAGATGTCTTTCATTGATAGTCTGAACACATTCAACTAGAACTGTGTTGGTTTAAAGAATGAAACAGCTACATGTGGATAAATGCTAGAAAGGGCTGTTAGCTGCTAGCTAAAGGTAAGATGCTAATGCTAAGTTAGCTTGTCCACTAAGGGTCGCACCGTTTAGTCAGAGTTGTGATACCAGAAATAAACAGCAGGTGGCAGCAGGGCGCAATCTGGGGCCATAAATGACAGGTTTGTTTGTCGTGATTAAGATTAATAATGAGCGCGCGCTGTTTCTGTCAAGTTACCTTTTATCAAAAAGGGGAAAAGTGGACATAGAGAAGCAAGTCTCACAGGACAAGTGGACAGTTCCTGTTTATTCACAGAGATAAATGAGAAGCCTGTGTGTTTGGTGAGTGTCAGTGCTGAAATAATTTAATATTATACAACAAACTGAAGGAGAACTGAGAGAGAAGGTAAATGAATATTAGCAGGTCTGAGAAACAGCATTAGGTATATAAACATGGACAACACGTCTCCTCTTCCTCTCATTGGTCAAATTGACTCTATTTTCCCGGGCATACGGCGGCGCCATCTTGTAAGTTTGGATCCAGAGTCTGATCAGTACGGTCTGAGGGGGCGGAGCCATGTGGAGCCGTGATATTGATGCCCCGCCCACTCATGTTTTAGTTTAATTAATACTATGCTCTGCTCTACCTCCACCTGGTACAAGAGACGATGGATTATACTCTGGACTTATTAATTTATTATTTTTTAAATTGGCATGGCAACGGGTAGTCGCATGATGATGTCACATCCTGTTTCTATAGCGTCAAATAACTAAGTAAAACTTAGCTAAAAGATTGACTCTTGTACATTCACCAACATTAGCCTATATTAACTAGGTTTTCTAGCGTTTTAGTTTGACCTAAGCCCCGCCCACTGACATGGAGGGGGTGGAGCTTATGGCCTATATCTCAGCCAGCCACCAGGGGGAGCTCTAGTTGATTTGAGCTTGACTGATTTTAACTAAACAAATGGTTTGCTGACTGTTTTTTAGTTCATTAGGTGATCGTTAACTTGACTGACTGGATAAATAAACCACTGACTTATTTCCTGATGACTGGTTTTATGCTGACTGACTGACTGGTCCCTGTTAGCTGCTGACTAAATGACTGACTGGTTTGTTGACTAATTTTCTGTCTGTTTTCATTAATGACCTGTTCATTGGTTCAGTCAGTGTAATATTCAACCATGTGTTGACCGGCTGCTCCTCAGTTTACTGACTGCTTCACTGACTGATGCCTTTGTGTCTCCATGTTAGCATCTAATCTAATCAGCCTCTCTCGTGTGTTTCTATCTTTGTGAGGACCTTCCACTGACAGTCAGTAAAACACACACACACACACGTCCTCACAGTGTTAGTCATTCACACAGAACAGCCCTCACAGCCTCATAAAGCCACCACACACACACACTCAGTGTTTATTAGCTCCACTGGAAACACCTCGGGCAGATCAGCTGATGATGTCATGCTTCGCTCTGATTGGCTGGCCCTGACTTCCTCCTGCTCCCCCTCCTCCCTCCCTCCTCCCTCCTCTCTCTCCTCCATCTTTCAGCCCTCATTCACTCCATCACTGCTCAGCACCTCCTCTCCTCTTCCTCCTTCTGTTTGCTCTCCTCCGCTGCCAGGAACACGATGCTGATGCTGAGGATGAGGAGGATGACGGTGATGATGATGATGATGTGACACCGTGGCCAGCCAATCACCAGGCGTGCAGGAAGAGGAAGGGGCGTGGCCAGATCAGCTCGGAGCTGATCGATGCTGAGGAGACAGAGGAGGAGGAAGAAGAAGGAGAAGAGAGGGAGGTAGAGGAGGGTGGGGGAGGCCTAGTTCGAGCTGAGGAGTGCCGACGCTGGCTTCATAAAGGAGGAGGAAGAGGAGGAGGAGGAGGAGGAGGAAGAGGAGGAAGTATCAACCTGAGCTGTCATGGATAAATATCGACCAAAGAGACCGACCACCCTGGCTCTGTTCCCACAGCTGCCACAAGCTGGCACCCAGGTAGGCAAGACGGGGGGGCCCGGCCCCGACCGAGGGTGGATCCACCGGATGACAGGGTCTCTGTGGGTGCTGGGGTGTCTCCTGGGTGGATCTGGTGGGTAACATGGTCTCTGTGGGTGCTGGTCTGTCTCCTGGGTGGATCCGGGGCTTGTTGTGAGTCTGCTCGTGTTCTGGCTCTGGGTCAGATCTGGAAACGGTTCAGCTGCAGTTTCCTGTTTGTTGTTTTGTCCCAGAATATCTTGATTCAGTCGATGGATGCTCGTGCTGCTCGGGGTTAAGTGACTTGCTCAAGGACACTTGGACGGTGGCGGTGGGGATTGAACCTGACTCAGACATGAGCTGTTCTGCCATCTTGTGAAGTAAATACTAGTTTAATAGAGGATCTGTGTTCAGACACGACCAGCAGCAGGATACCCTCTATGTATACATCTAATATTACACCATAGAAGAAGAACAGCAGCTAAAAATAATAAATGACAAACACTTGAACCCATTTTCTCTGTTCTTCATTTATTTATTATACATTCATTTAATATACAATAAACTGTGTGATTCTAGGCTCAACAACATAAATAAATGCTAGTTAATTAGCCTTCAAACACATGAGCTTTCATTTCTTCAATATAATTAATTTAATTTAATACATTTGTTCTTATTTCACTTGACAAGATTTAGGAACATTACAGCTTCCATAAAACAGATAAATGTGTGAATGTTATGTTTAGCTTTAAGATGCTGGAGTGTAATGTGCACTAAGCTAGACTAGTTAGCTTTCAGCTAGTTTTCCTTCTTTCCCTGGAATAATTTACATTTTAGATTTGGTTTGTTTGTCACCATTTATTAAATAATAATAATATATCTAGGCCTTCTAAAAGCTAACTAGCCTAGCTGTAGTATAGCGACTGTACTGTGGCTAGTTGCAGCTAGTTACGTTTTAGCTAAAGCAAGGACAGACTCATTTAGTTTAGTAACAGGTTGATCTGCTATCAGAGTTTTTAATCACATAACTGAGACAAAATCTAATAATGTGGCAAGAAAAAAGCTAAATCTCTTAAAGCTAATTAGCTAACATTATACTCTAACTATTGTGAGTTTCATGTCATCTTATGTTATTATTAATTAGATATTTTAATGTATTTTATTCCAGGTTAAGATTTTGAATGACAGCTCAGTATATTTTGTCTTTAGATAATTTGTAGCTGGTTAGCTGTGGTTAGCTTTAAGAAGAAGAACTAGTTTAACTGGATTAGTTTCTAACATGTAATGTGTAAACCTAAGACTGGAGACTTGGAAAGACTCTCACACGTGAAGATGTAATTAGTTCCCTGAGTTGATTCTAGTTCAGATTAGTTTCTAGTTTAGTTTGTTTCTCAGAATCTTTTAAAGTCTCTGATCACTAATGAACAGACGTCACTGATTCATGTGATCATTTCTACCAGTGGATGAATGAATGAGTTCTCCTCCTCTTCCTCAGATCAGCCCTGGTGAGTAGCTGGTCTTTAATGTGACCCAGGACTCATTGTGTGTTCACACTACCAAAGGAAGGAGGTCACATGTGTCCCAGACCACCTCCACATGTGGACTGACACCAGATCAGTGTTCACACCTGGACCTGTTTAACCTGGACTCTAGAGACCAGATCAGTGTTCACACCTGGACTCTAGAGACCAGATCAGTGTTCACACCTGGACCTGTTTAACCTGGACTCTAAGGACCAGATCAGTGTTCACACCTGGACCTGTTTAACCTGGACTCTAGAGACCAGATCAGTGTTCACACCTGGACCTGTTTAACCTGGACTCTAGAGACCAGATCAGTGTTCACACCTGTTAATGAAGGTCTGAACTGACTCGTCCTCTATTCCAGAGTCAGGTGTGTTGACGGTGAAGGTGATGTGACCGTCACTGATCCTCTGTAACCTGATGTGGGACGCCTTTGTGCTGACAGGGAGATATAGAAGCTGATTGTGTCTGAGCTGCTGCTGAGAATCAGACTGAGATTCATCATCACATACGCCTCTCCATCCTGATCAGTGACAGGGCCCAGGGATGAGCCGTTACCACGGAGACCAGATCAAATGATGTGATCAGAGACATGAGTTTATGTCAAAGCGTCTTTACCGATGAAGAGGAGCATCAGACTCTACTGGAAACAGAGGACGAGGAGGAGGAGGAGGAAGAGGAGGAGGAAGAAGAGGAGGAAGAGATGAATGGGGAGGAGGAGAAGGAGGAAGAGGAGGAGGAAGAAGAGGAGGAGGAGGAGATGTCCAGTTGTGATTAGTCGAGGGACACAGGCTGACATGAACACATCTAATCTGATCTGATCACTCTGAGTGTTTGTTGTGAGGACAAGGAGAAAACAGCTGATCTCTGGAGCCTCCACTCTGTTTACTGCTGCTAACAGCATTAGCATTAGCATTAGCATTAGCAGCTAGCTGATCAGGATCCAGATGTGCTCGAATGTTTGGAAATGAAGAAGCTGAGGATTATTTAGAGGATGACATCATCACCTAAATCTAAACGTCTTTAGGATGAAACGAGACAGATCTGTGTTACTGGTCAACACACACACACACACACACACCGTTACCCTGGCAACAGAACAGGGAGAGCAGACGTATGATGGGATGTCGGTGTGAGTCAGCGTGTCTGTGTAGTTCCTTGCTGTCAGACACTTCCTGGCAGTGATGTCATCAGAGCGAGACAGAGGCTGACTGTTAGCGCTGCTGCTGCTGCTGATGATGATGATGATGAGGATGATGATGAGGATGATGATGAGGATGATGATGGCTGCCCGGTGCATGATGGGAAATCTGGCTCTGATCTGATCTCTCAGCTAATTGGTTCTGTGTTGGTTGAAGTCTCTTCTCTGTGTCCAGGACTCCATCAACAACAACTCGTTAGGAAAGAAGGACAGCTGGAAGGACTCCCACTCTTCCTCCCCTCACATCACAGGTATGAACACATGAACACAGGAACACAGGACAGGTGTGAACACATGAACACAGGACAGGTGTGAACATATGAACACATGAACACATTACCACAGGACAGGTTTGAACATATGAACACAGGACAGGTGTGAACGCCTAAACACATGAACACAGGACAGGTGTGAACACATGAACACAGGACAGGTGTGAACATATGAACACATGAACACAGGACAGGTGTGAACACATGAACACAGGGCAGGTGTGAACATGTGAACACATGCACACAGGGCAGGTGTGAACACATGATGACAGGTGTGAACACATGAACACTAAAATAAAATAAAAAAAAATAAAGTGTATTTATTTTATTATTGGTGTAAATCAAGAACATTTAGTTAATTCCCTAAAACTGAGTTTTCACTTCAGCTCAGGTTTAATGAATGAATGAATTAAAATACATCAGTGAAAGCATTTCCTGATTTTAACTGAGATTTAATTTGATTGTTTTCATGAACTTATGCAGCGTTAGATTTTTAGATTCTTCTGTTCTTGTCATTTTGTCAGTTCTCAGTAAATAAAGATTTTAAGAATTAAAGCTGCACAGTCTGGGAGCAGTAGATTAACTGTTATCAGACTGAAGCTGTTTAGTTTCCGTCCAGCGTTTAGAAATGAAAGTTCTCTCCTCCAGGATCAGCTCTGATAATCCCTCGTGTTCTTGTCGTTTCCTAATACTGAAGCTTTTGTTTGTTTGCGTGTGCGTTAAGGAGATCTAACGCCTCCAGACGTCCAGCCCAAAGCCGAGGACAAAGTCCGTCACGCTACGCAACGCCGGCCGGCACCAAAACCCCCGAATGGATCCAACCACAGCAGAGCCACGGCTCAGACCGCCGCCTCCAACCCAGACGCCAGAGCTCGACCCGGGGAACGGCCGGCGTCCTCCAGCACGCCCAGGAGCCAACGGAGAGCAGCGGCAGGAGCAGGAGGAGGAAGAGGAGGACGAGGAGGAAGAGGGGCAGGAAGAGGAGCCACAACAATGAGAGAGAGGAGCCTGGGGGAGGTCAGAGGGAAGGATGGAGGGACGGACAGAAGAGGAGGACGACTGTGTGACGAGTCCAGGACCAAGGACAAAGACAAAAACAAAGCAGCCAACGGACCCAGAGGCCGAGCAGCTGATGGCAGAGGAAGAGGAGGAGGCGCTAGAGGAGGCAACAGAGGAGGAGGAGGAGGCGTCAAGACGAACAACATACTGTCCAACCAGGAGGAGGTCTATCTGCCCGCCATGGTCGTCCCACGCACACCTGTGGCCCCCAGGAACCAGGAGAAGACCCAGGACCAAGGTGAGGAACTGCTCCAGGAGCAGGAAAAGTTTATTTATTCATCACTTAGTAATATCTGTAAAAAACCTGAGAATAATCTGAGACCAGTCTGAGAATAATCTGAGAATAATCTGAGAACAATCTGAGACCAGTCTGACAATAATCTGAGAACAGTCTGAGAACAATCTGAGAATAGTCTGAGAATAATCTGAGAACAGTCTGAGAATAATCTGAGAATAATCTGAGAATAGTCTGAGAATAATCTGAGAACAGTCTGAGAACAATCTGAGAATAGTCTGAGAATAATCTGAGAACAGTCTGAGAATAGTCTGAGAATAGTCTGAGAATAGTCTGAGAATAATCTGAGAACAGTCTGAGAACAATCTGAGAATAGTCTGAGAATAATCTGAGAACAGTCTGAGAATAGTCTGAGAATAATCTGAGAATAGTCTGAGAATAATCTGAGAACAGTCTGAGAACAATCTGAGAATAGTCTGAGAATAATCTGAGAATAGTCTGAGAATAGTCTGAGAATAATCTGAGAACAGTCTGAGAACAATCTGAGAATAGTCTGAGAATAATCTGAGAACAGTCTGAGAATAGTCTGAGAATAATCTGAGAACAGTCTGAGAATAGTCTGAGAATAATCTGAGAATAGTCTGAGAATAATCTGAGAACAATCAGTTACATTAGGGCAGCTTTACGTCATAGTAATGTTAGTGTATAAGGACAGTGTTAGAAGTAATGTTCATGTGTTTAGGTTTGGAAATAGAGAAACATTCATGTGAGTTCATCCGTCTCTATTAAATATTTGTGTTTGTGTTTTAATCGTCTGGAGGGAATGTGACTAATCACTGAGTTTAGTTGTAGACGTGAAACAAACGCCTCTAAAGCCTCTAATGCTATGATCCTGTTGTGTAATGACTGAAACCGTTCTCAGGCCAAAACCATGACAGGACCCAGGATAACCCCCCCGTCCTCTCGCGGTCCAGCAGTGAGGGGGGGTCCAACAGGATGTCCCTCAGCTCAGACACCGAGGGCCCCCCACCAGGGCCCCTGCATCCCTCCCTGTCCCACCGAACCAACCCAGTCATCAGTGAGGAGGAGGGGGAGGGAGATGTGACTCCCCGTGTGAACGTCCAGAACGGTCCGAGCCGCCGCCTCGTAGTTAACGACAACACAGGTACAGACCAGACAGAGGAGGACGCGGGGGGGCGAGGAGGCGTCAGGGACACTCAGACTGTACCAAAGAGTGAATCTGCAGCAGGCCTGAGCTATGACAATGTGAAATACACTCTGGTGGTGGACGAACACGCTCAGCTGGAGCTGGTCAACCTCAAGGACTGTCTGCACGGTTACAACGAGCACAACGACGACAGCGACACAGAGACCGTCTATCAGTCAGCCAACGAGGAGGAAGACCCCGAGTACGAGGAGGAGAGGAAGAGGAGCGGGGAGGCACGAGAGCAAGGTGATGAAGATTCATTTTAAAACAGGCTGAGTACACACACATGAAAATCTATAATGACATCATAGATTCATACGTCCATCAAATCTACTACAGGCCACGTGGAACAGAAATATGTAACATGATATAGATGACATGTCTTTTTATAGATTCTATAATGTTCATAATGGAGTCAGACGATGCTGTGAACCACATGGTGACCTGACTGACTGAATCAGAGCCATGTTACTAAACTTCATACATGGTCCTTTGTCTCCATCTAGTGGTCTAACGATGGAACTACACATAACAAACCATGCAGCAGTCATCTAGTAGTGAAAGTTAGCTTAGCATTGATACGTAGCATGCCTTGGTGACTGGTTTCCCTGAGGAGTTACATGTATGAACAACATGGAGGAAATCTCAATCTTTTTATGGATTTTATAATGTGCACAATGTTCATCTGGATATAGTACTAGGCATTAGTGATGGGTGATATGGACTAAAACATTTATCCTGATCATTTCTGGTATTTATCACGGTAACGATAAATAAATAAACACCAGTTTAACCCTTTCATGCCTAGTGTCGCTAATTCACGACGCACTGTTTCCGTTCAGACTGCAGCTGAAATAACGCATGTAATACTCCAATGTCAGTTTGTGCACATTCAAAAAAATCCTAGGAACCTTTAGCAAGCACTAGTTTCTGGTAGGACCGGCCGGAGTGGTAACAAAAATACAAATATTTAATTTCTTTCTATAATTGAAGAATCAATTGAGGCGTTAAGGGGTTAAAACCAAAGCAGATAATGGAGGTGGAGCCTCGTTTAGGAACGAGCTCCTCTCTGCCGGCGTATCTGCTCCACCTTCCACCATTGTCAGTTTGTCAATATTCCACACGTGTTGGGCTGAGAGTGTGTCGCGCACATATATACGTCATCAATGGGAATTTATGGTTTTTATCACGGGATGACATATTCTTACCGTGGAGAATGTTTTTGACGATATATCGTAAATTATGTTGGGTGTCATGTGCATGCCATGCATAGTTGATTGTTATTAATATCAAATAAAAACAGCAACAAGTAGAGGACCCAGTACTAAACCCTGTGGAACACCACTGACAAGACAACGGTTTAGAAGGCCTCAGTTTTACCTGTCTCTGTTTTCTGCTTCAAGAAAGGAGGAAAGAAGAGGAAGAGGCGAAGAAGAGGAGGGAAGAGGACGTGAAGAGGAGGCGGGAGGAGGAGGTGAAGAGGAGGAGGGAAGTTGTGGCGAGGATCTGCAAGCAGCCTAAAGTGACGTCAGCCACGACTTCAGAGGACGACGAGTGTAACGGAGGAAGGGCCGGCGTCCCACGGAGCAGGAAGTTCCTCAATCTGTTCGCCAACAACAGCAGCCATTACAGCGCCACAGGTTTGTTCTCATTTACAACACGTCAGTCTGAATATATTCATCTACATTCATTCATTCATTCATTCATCTTCTGTAACTGCTTGTCCTGTGAAGGGTCATGGGGGTCTGGAGGAAGACTAACCCCCCCTTTCAGTGTCTGCTGGGTTTAGAATAATTAGAGTTCTGGTCTTTAAGTTTAAATAAAAAAGATCTCTCTGCGTGTTCTTTCATTAAATGATGGCTGTAAATAAAACTCTTTGAGCTGTAGCTGCTGAGAATAACGTCAGCGTTGTCCCGCTCAGGTGCCGGCTCGTTTGGCGTGTTCTCCTGCGTTCTGGATGGCGTGGAGAGGCAGCAGAGCCACAGAGCCGCCTTCAGGTCGACACATGCGAACAAACTAAAACATAACGTGACAGCAGAGAAACACATAACGCTGAGATCCATGGTCTTTATCTGTCTGGTTTTAGGTTCGTCCCTCGTCATGCGGATGAGCTGAACCTCGAGACGGACGACCCGGTCTTGATCCTGGACCAGTCTGAGGATCTGTGGTGTCAGGGCTACAACATGAGGACCGGAGCTACCGGCATCTTCCCAGCCTTCTACGCCGTCAGGGTGCCCAGAGACTTTAACCAAGGTACGCTGCATCAGCTAACCAGCTAGCATCAGCTAACCAGCTAGCATCAGCTAACACAATTTGAATCACACTCTTCTGTCTCAGTGTTTAATCAAATCTAAGAAATATAACTGATCTAGTTTTATTATCTTTAGAGTCTATCAATGATTCTACATCAGCTATGAACCACATGGTGACTGGACTGATATAATCTGAATCATTCATGGTCCTTTGTCTCCATCTAGTGGTCTGATGGTGCTACTACGGATAATAAACACAATTCAGCCATCTAGCAGGAAACGTTAGCTTAGCACTGATATGTAGCATGGTTTGGTGACTGGTTTGCCAGGATCCATAGAGACCAGGGTCCTACAGACCAGGGTCATGGAGACCAGGGTCATGGAGACCAAGGTCCTAGAGACCAGGGTCCACAGAGAGACCAGGGTCCTAGAGACCAGGGTCCACAGAGAGACCAGGGTCCTAGAGACCAGGGTCCACAGAGACCAGGGTCCATAGAGACCAGGGTCCACAGAGACCAGGGTCCACAGAGACCACTGACCTGATGGAGCTAGTCCAGGTGTATTTCTGGTCTTTCTAAGCCCCCCTAGGGACTAAGAGTTGAAGTTGTCTCTGTTTCTTCTTCTAGTCCAGACAGACGGCTGCACGGAGCAGTTCCTGGTTCGATTCCTGGGTTCAGTTCAGGTTCCCATCCACAGAGGCAACGATGTGCTCTGTGCTGCCATGCAGAAGGTACAGGTACCCTGTTTATTTATTTATTATCTGATAACGGGACACAGTCTGGTCTGAGAGTCTCTGACGGATGCTTCTGTTAACAGGTGGCGTGTAACAGGCGGTCAGCAGGTCAGCCTCCATCAGCCTGTGTGCTGGAGGTCAGCGTGAGGGGGGTGAAGATCAGCGTCCAGGACCAGTGTCACTCTGCTCATAGAGTACGTCAGCATGGAACAACTTAAAAGACGCCAATATTACATATCAGTGAGGAGTAGAGGAATGTCTCTGATTTAGATTCTGTCATAACGTCCTCGTGTCTCGTCTCCTGCAGGGCGACCAGTGTTTCCATTTCTTCCAGCTGAAGAACATCTCATTCTGTGGCTGTCATCCAAAACACAGCAAGTGAGTCCCCCCTGAGTCCACATGTGCAGGACAAGCTGTCCACCAGGTGTCCATCAGTAAAGACGTGTCCTTGTGTCCCTGCAGATATTTCGGTTTCATCACCAAACATCCCGACCAGCAGCGCTTCGCCTGCCACGTGCTGATGTCAGAGACGACGCTTCATCCTCTGGCTGAGTCTGTCGGGTAAGAGGTTCATCCTCTGGAGAACAGGAGAGGCTGATCACGAGTGAAGACACACAAGCAGACGATAAAAGACAAAACACAGAGAGACACAAAACAACTAGGAACAGCAAAGACAAACACAACGACGACAAAAAGATCTGCTGCAAAAAGACAACGACACAGAAAGACATGTCCATCCAAAGAGACAAAACGACCACAGAGAGAAAGACAACAATATAAAGAGACAAAAACGCCTACAGGCCGACAGAAACAACAAAGAGACACAGAACAACTAGACAGACGGTTAGAAAGACATGTCAGTCAGTTAGAAAACGTCCACAGAGACACAGAAAACAAAGAGACCCAGATCCCCCGTGATGATCCGTGGTCGTCACTGTTCCCTCAGATGATAACTCAGTGAGTGACAGGTGTCCAGTGATATGATGCGGTTCACTTATGCTGCCGTGAGTATGCCGTGGCGCCGGTGTTTTGCAGGTTACCTAGGTAACAGTGAGGCGGAGTTAAGGCATCCAATCACCAAGACAAAGTAAAAATGACATGTGGTTCTTTTAAGATGGAATCACTGTCAGAGTGCAAACAAAAGAACAAAGTGGATGAGAGAAAGGTCTGCTCCGCAAAACAGGATGTTACTTAACCGTCCCTTAAAAAACAGCATCGTCCCGTATTGAGCTGAAACACTTTGTCCCGTATTACCGTGAGAATCAAAAGTAGTGTGTTAAATGTGGAATGAATGAACAGACGCTTTATTTTTGTGTTTGCTCAGTTAGAGGGATCCGTATCGTCTGTGACCTGATCTGGTTCTGACTGAGTCTCCTGTGTTTCCTATAGGAGAGCGTTCCAGCAGTACTACAAGGAGCACATGAGCTACTCCTGTCCCACTGAGGACATCTTCATCGAGTGACGTCCCCTCCTCCTCCTCCACTATGAACTCACTATGTGCATGTAAGCCTGGTCTTACACCACCCTCTGCACCACCCATATATCTTCTTCTTTGCATGGTGGATCTCTCTTCTCTTCTCAGCTGCTCCTTCCTCTGACCACGTCACCATATAAACACGGATGGAGAGGATCACGTCAGTCCACCCAAACATGTCTAACACTGACGCATTCATTTATATGTGAGTACAGACGAGTGTTTGATATAAAACCACAGAGACGACAAACACAGTAATTACACGTCCTAAAAACTGGCTTAGATCTGAATCTGAAACATTCTGACACCAGTTTGTTTAGCTAAGCTAGCATTAGCCACGGCTAGTTGACTCATTCTGTGTCGAGATGATTTAATGCTCCAAAGATTAAACGCTGCAGCTGAAACAAACAAAGATCAACTAGTGGTGCTAAACGCTAATTAGCTTAGCTTAGCTTAGCTTAGCAGACTAGTGCCAAGGACAGCCTCCAGCTCCAGTGAGGATTTTATTTAGTCACTATATTTTAAATCAAATATTTAAACGTCTAAAGAGAACTTTATGAAACTTTCGAGTCCGTTCGAAAGACTTTTAAACTGAATAACAACGTTTTTAAACCTTCACACGCTTCAGACTTCAGTTTAACTGTTGTGTAATTACTGTGCTCAGAAGGAATGAAGTTAATTTAATGTGTGAAGCTGCTGCAGTGACTCCTCACTGATCACAGACGGCAGCAGCTCAGACAGGTCCATCAGCATCACATTAATGATCAGAGTCCGTCCTGCAGCCGTGGACGTGATGGACCAGGTCTCTGGGCCAGAGTCTCAGTCAGAGATCACAAGTACGTACGCAAGACACTACACACCACCAAAGACACACAGATAATAAAACATCAGCTGCAATGAAAGAAACTCAGAAGAGACAAACAGCTGCTATAAAGAGACACAGATCAGATGAAAAGACAAAACCACCACAAAGAGAATGAACCCAACGACAAACGTACGAGAACATCTCCAGAGAGAAGCTACAACAACTAAACATCTACACAGAGACACAAACGACTTCAAAGAGACAGAAAACTGCTTCAGAGACACAGCGTCCCACACAGAGACACAAAGACACCAGAGCCTCTCAGTCTGGGTCCTGATCTCTGATGTTCTGTGGTTTTATGTTCGACGCCCAGAGGCCTGAAGTCTCCATGATGCGTCCATCAGGATTCATCCTGCAGGGACCATGAACGTTTTATTGTCATGTGATTCTTCCTCCTAATGAAATGAGAACATCTGTTGAGACGTGACTCTGAGCTCTGGGAACGTCACAACGTAAAATTAGTTACTTTCCTAAAATGAACCTGCTCCTGACAACGTTATCAGGAAACACTGGAGCTCTTCAAAGAGGTCGTGAAGCTGTTTGCAGACGTTTGCAGACTCTGAATAAAGTAAAGCACTCTGCATGAGTCTGAAGTAGAATAAGAAGCTGAATGTAGCTGCTCATATAATCTATTTATTTACCTGGATCATTAAATTAACTGCATTCGTTCAACCTACATTTAAATGGAGGTTTATTCATGTGATCAAAGTCCAGTAGCACCAGAAGGATCAGGACGACTTTACTGATGCAGAACGAACTGATCTGAGGATCAGAGGAGAGAAAGGGCTTCTTCTTCTTCTTCTTCTTCTTCTTCTTCCTCTTCCTCTTCTTCTTCTTCTTGAAGCTTCTCTCTGCAGTTTGAACGTTTCCACATAAAAACCAAACCCTCGTTTCTTTGCACAGATCCCCAGCGTATGTATTAATCTAAACCTCTAACCCCGATGACTCGATGACAATCTGCTGCTGCAGGGTGAAGGTGCCTCCTTTCTCTTTCTGCTGCTCTCCTCTTTCTTCTGAGCGAAGCCTTCATCGCAGGGTTTCCTTTAATTCTCTAAGGCCCGAGTGACGCCGTGCAATTCAGACCAGAGTGATGGAGGGAGGGGCTTCACTGTGCTCTCATCTTCTGTTTAGGTTTTTCTTTCCATCACCTGCTCAAATCTACGACCAAAGATCAGGATGTTTGAGACCATCAGGGTCGTCTGAGGTTACATGGATTCATTTTAGTGTCGAAGCTGCAGACAAGACTTTTTAGGACGGTTTATAGAACGAGGAGGTCCAAGATAGATCTGAGACAAAGACGTCTGGACCAGAGGACGTGTCCTCCAGGTGTTCAGCTCTAAACGATGATGGAGAGTTTAGGTTATTATAACCTGGAGGTCACATGACTAGAGTCTGGTGATGACCTGATACTCACCTGGACCTGGCCCTGGACCTAGACCTATCCCTGGCCCTGGACCTGGACCTGAAGGAACCTGTTCTGATTGTTCTCTGATGATCCATTAATGTCCAGAGGCTCCAGAGTCTTGAGACTTTCTGAACATAAATGAGGAAAGAAAACCAGAGCAGGTTCCTCCAGGTCCAGGTCCAGGGCCAGGTCCAGGGCCAGGGATAGGTCCAGGTCCAGGTCCAGGTCCAGGTCCAGGTCCAGGTGAGTATCAGGTCATCACCAGACACTAGTCATGTGACCTCCAGGTTATAATAACCTAAACTCTCCATCATCGTTTAGAGCTGAACACCTGGAGGACACGTCCTCTGGTCCAGACGTCTTTGTCTCATCTTGTTCTTTAACGTCTGTTGTGACTTTTTCTTCAGTTCTTCGTTTCTCACTCTGATGGAGACACAACAGACATTAAATCTCAGTTTAATCTCAAAGCTTTTTAGCGTCTTTAGCTCCACAAACACAGAACCGGTTTCTTCTTTAGAACCGTTTCCACCAGAAGTTCAGACCTGAAGAAGCTGGTTCTTGGTGCCAGTCTCATAAAGACCTGATGAGAACACGTCACACCTGCACAGCGTCCGGATGCTAACAGCTAGCAGCTAAACCGAACTGTTGATCTGGTTCTTGATCGTAAGAAAACAGTCGATGCTTCAGGTTTGGTTCCTGGTTCCACAAATCCAGAACCGAGAACAGAGCAGCTGCCTCCGTTCTGCCACAACGTTAAAACATAACGCTGCTCTCAGCTGATCGCTGGTGGAGCTAAAAACATCCTGACTAAGGATCAAACGTTTAGATTCAAAGTGACCGTGATGAGATTTAAGCAGGTGAAGACGATGGAAACGAAGCCGCACGTTTCACATTAGAAGAAATCAGTGCCTCTATTTTTATTTCTATTTTTATTTAGTTCTCTGGTGCAGTGATGATGATGATGATGATGATGATGATGATGATGTATTAACTGTTCGATGTCTCCAATCACAGAAACAAACACAACAAAACATCTTGTTTTAAATATGACGTGGTGCGTGTACTGATCGTTGCCACGGAAACGGCGGCCATCTTTGCTCATGACTCTTCATTGCTCAGTGTGAAGTCACATGATTTAGAGAAGTTCACTGGAGCCTCAGAGCTTCAGAGCTGGATCAGGTGACTACAGAGTCACAAACTGTCGACCAATCAGAGCTCATCGTTTACCACCTGTGTGATGTCATCAGGAAGGTGGAGCTGGTCTCAGATTTGTTGTGGAGGTCGTGAGGCGTCAAAGATGGAGATCATCATGTGGTCAGTAGAATATTAATGGATCTCTACCTACCACTGGATCAGAACCATCAACAGCTGCTTGGTGACTTGGAGACATGATCCACATTTAGGAACCAGATGGAAACACTCTCACATGAGAACATCTGATTTATTTAGAGACAAAGACTCAGATTAGACCTGAACCCTGAAGCTTCATCCTCAGAGGAACCAGGTCTCTGATGATAAATAATCAACATGATCACATCAGTAATTAACCAGATGGTTGTACAGTCTGAACTCAGACCTGATTATTAGACTGATCTGGTCTCTAGAGTCCAGGTTAAACAGGTCCAGGTGTGAACGCTGATCTGGTCTCTAGAGTCCAGGTTAAACAGGTCCAGGTGTGAACACTGATCTGGTCTCTAGAGTCCAGGTTAAACAGGTCCAGGTGTGAACACTGATCTGGTGTCAGTCCACATGTGACCTCCTTCCTACAATGAGTCCTGGGCCACATTAAAGACCAGAGACCTGGATCCTCTGAGGATGAAGCTTCAGGGTTCAGGTCTAATCTGAGTCTTTGTCTCTAAATAAATCAGATGTTCTCATGTGAGAGTGTTTCCATCTGGTTCCTAAATGTGGATCATGTCTCCAAGTCACCAAGCAGCTGTTGATGGTTCTGATCCAGTGGTAGGTAGAGATCCATTAGAGACAGCAGAACAGATTTAGATTAAGACCAGGTGTTGTGACGTTGACCAATAGCATCACAGAGCCTGTAACCATGGCAACCATAAAGGCAGACTGAAGGACAGGTCAGCTCCATCATGTTTGTTTCCTCTTGACTCCTCCCTCCAGATGACATCACTCAGGTAGTAACAGGCAGAGGGCTCTGATTGGTCGGTCTGTCCCCGTTGGAGGTGCACTGCCACCAGTCTGCTCCACCAGGAAGTGTCCTTTCTATGTGTTCCAGCTCTATAACAGCCAGGACTCTGCTGTACATAAGTCATCAGTATAGATCTCCCCTGTATAGATCCTGTATGTATGTATGTTTGTATAGGAGTTATTATGGTATGCCGTGGGCTGTAACAGAGCATGATATCAGTGTTGTAAAATGAAGACGAGCTGCACAGACTGAAGCTGATGGAGGTCGTTTCTGTCAATAAATCATGTTTACAACCAGATGAAGTTATCTCTGTCAGCTGATTAAAGAAGAGAAGAAGCTTTAAATCACTTACTGAACACTTTTTTATAGAAAATAATCGATCTGTGTGTTTGTTCAGACGATAAATCTCAGTGTGTGTGTGTGAGCTGGTGAATCTCCTATAGGTGATGATCATGAGTTCATCTTTTAGACGTTAGAGCATCAACATAAGATCAGCTGATTCATTAAACTCCTCCTCCATCTTTATTGTTCACAGTGTCTTCATACAGTCTGAATGTCAGAGGACGTTTGAGACGCCGTCACAGAGTCTCTGCACATCTTTACTTTTAGTTCAGATCATGTTATTAAATGAAGCATCAAGCAGAAGCAACAAACCTGGATGACTGAGAACCATCACAGACAGATTAGTTACTATGATTAATGGATGAGGAATAATAAATAAATCAGTCTTTAAATCTTTTTACAAGAAAATAAACAAATTTACAATAAAACTCTTCTGAACAGAATAAACAGAAACAGTATTTAAGATGTTTAAATGTGCTGCTTGTTATTAAAAGTCATTATTCCAGCAGCTTAAATATAATAAATATATTAAACGTTCCTACTGGGCAGCACAGAGATGGTTATCCCTGACAAGAGTTTATAGATGAATGAATGAAATGTTCCTGCCTTTAATGGGTCTATGTCATGTTTCTGTGTTTTATGTTTTCCTGTGAACTGCTTTTGAGTTTCCTCTTTTATTTTGTAAAGTTCTTCCTTGGTTTCCTGTCTAGTGTTACTTCCTGTGTTTTTGATTGTTTCATTAGTTTCACCTGTGTCTCGTCACCCTCTGCCCTCATGTATATACAGCCCTGCCTTTCCTTCTATGTCCATGTCTCCTTGTGGTTTTACTCTTTGTTTCCATTTTAACTCTTTGTTTTTATTTACCTGCCGTCTTTGCAGCACCTTTTGTTCTTAGTTTTCATTAACGTTTTGTTGCCTGTTCCTACTCCACTACCTATGAACCATGCCAGTGTAGCTTATTTACTACAACTGTTTAACTACGTTGAGGTAAACCTTAAAGTCATAAAACTCTGGTTGCTGATGAACGTATTGTGCTGCTCATGTGTCAGTGTTTCCTGCTGCAGCAGCTTCTGTTACTTGAAGTAAGCACAGGTGTAGTCAAATCAACCAGGACTGAGATCTGACATCACCTGTGCTCATGCTGTTAATTAAGATGATGATGAAAAATATTCATCAATTATCTTTTTTTTTTTTTCTGTGACTAAGAGGCTGATGTCTTACATTAACATCTGATGATAGAAACTATGAGGAAATGTTGATAATCCTCCATCAGTCACTAAGCTAAATGTGAAGCTAAAGACGTCTCATCTAAGAACTTTACAAGTTACTGACCTCTGACCTTTGAAACATATTTAACCCTCAGGCATCACTTTAATTTACTCTCTTGAGTCATTAAGAACAAAAATGTCCTCTCTGAAAATGAGGGGCTGTGCTGCTAACTCACCTGCCTCCAATCATCCAATTAAACCTGAAGCTGTGTTTCTCCCTCTCATTGTCAGTTCTTCAGTTTAAAACCACAGAGTTCTTGTTCTGCTGGTGGGGTAGAGTCACAGAGAGGGACAACAACAGACTGATAAAGAGGTTAGCTCCATCCTGGACTAGTGACTAGTGTGGAAATCCGTCCACCTAGTCTCCTGTCTTGTTGCCTCCGTGATGCCTTCTGCTATCCGACGTGGCTAAGCCAACCCCGACTCCACATTACAACTGGCGCCCGAACATTATTCCCTGGACCTCGCCTGGATACGCTAACAAGGACAACGAACTGCTTTCCGGACTGCTTTCCGCTTTTCTCCACCGTGGGAGTCCGCGTAAGTTCGTGTTTTCCTCGACGCGAATGTGCCCTGTTGGAAGCTAACTTCTGCTGGAGCTAACCAGGAGCTAACGTGACTACAGTCGAAAGTACTGGAACTCGCTTCGTGTCCGCGGACTTGACGTTACCTCCCGGCCCGCTAAGTGTAGCGGATGGGTTCCTGCTGACGGCCCACTACACCGCACACCCAGTGGATTAAAGACGGCTATTAGATCGAGTCTTCTTCTGTTGGATGAAGCGTGTTCAACTCATCGCTCATTTTTGTATTTTATTAACCCGTGGATTGCGGTCTAATTCACTGTGAAGGAACTTACTTTCACTCTCGGACTTGGACTGCGTGAGTATATCAGAGAACTGGGTGACTTGTGCCAAAAAAAAAGAAGAAAGAAATGTAAATGAAAGTGAGAAAATGTATTTGATGTTTTGAGTCGAATGTTTTGCACCTCACTGTTGTAACCTAATATTGACATACTTTTGGGTACTCTACTTGGGTAATTAGCTTGTGTTCCTGCTCCTAGACAACATTAGAATTCATTTCATAGTGTGTATTCGATATAAGTGTTAGAAAATGGCAACTCACCCAAACGCACAAGCTGACGACTGTGACTCTGACATAGACCTTACATGGTCGACTGGGTACACTGCTCCTCACCATACTACTGAGGGCCTCAGAAAACAAGTTCAGGATCTGCAGTCTGAGGTTGAAAGGCTACGTGAGTGTCTCCACGACTCCTTAGAACTACAGCGCAGCATACTCCAACGCTGGGAAATCCCTGATAAGAAATTCTCTGACAGTCCTAGTGCCCAACAACCAAACCCAGCCCCCATGGCCACTTCAACCCCATTCGCACCTGCTATGACCAAATCAGACCCCACATCACATTCTGGCGAACATGTTGGACATTCAGACTCTTTTCTGCAGCCACATTCAATTGGACAGAATGACACATCTAGAGTGATTGCTGCTGCATTACATCATGCCAAGCTCGAGCCCCCTGTGTTTACTGGCGATGGCAAAGTGCCCCCTGAGGACTGGCTGCAGGCTGTCAACGTCTACAGATCCTCTCTAAACCTGTCCGATACACAGATTCTGCACGAGCTACCATGTTTCCTCGCAAAACAGCCTGCTAAATGGTTTAAGGCTCTCAGTTCACATGTCATCACATGGACTCAGTTCTGCCAGCTCTTCAAAACAGTTTTTCTGCCATCTGACCTCCAAGAGTGTGTCCTGAGAGGCATTCTCGACCGTGTCCAAGCCCCACTTGAGCCCCTTCCAACATTCGTGGCTCACATGCTGGGTGAGTTTAATAAATTACAGAGCCCACCACCTGCACAGGAGCAGATTGAACTGATATGTAAGCATTCTCTGGAAAAATACAGAGTCGCACTGTATGGCACCCGTATCTTCTCAGTGATGGACTTGTTGCTGCGTGCTCATGAACTCCACACGGTCCTTGGACCGAGTGAACACCAGTCTCCTCCTGTACATTTGAGGAGAAACCAGAACATTGAGCCCCATTGTTATAAATGCTCTCGCCCTGGGTTCACGTCTCGCACTTGCCCAACCTGCAACGCTACATCTCAGGCACCACCACCCCCTAGGTCACAGCCCATACCGCCTCCTTCATCCCCCGCAACTGTGTCTCCGGATGTAGGTGTGCCGCATGTCGGAACAGACAATATGTCTTTTGTCACCCCACTTCACACCAGCCAGTCGGGAAACTTCAGGGGAGGGAGGACATTCCGCAGAGGCAATCCTCCCTCCAGACGCTAACTGAGCCTCACCCACTCATCTCACCCCCACAAGAACAACACATCCTATGTCATGTGGAGGACACCGACTCGCAGGCTCCCTGGAACACACCACTAAGAACCAAAGTGAACTTTAATGCCGTGCCTACGGAAGCAACCTTGGATACAGGTGCTTCGCTTTCTGCGGTGCGAGCGGATCTCATCTGTGTTAATGGCTCTTATCCAAGCAGAACACGTCAGTGGACAGGTCCAACAGTGAGCCTTGCTAATAACGCCTCCTGCACCCCTGACGGTGTGACTTGGCTTTCTATTGGCTTCATGGGCAAACACTTCTACCAACGTTTTGCCATAATCCCCTACCTGTCCTCCCCTTTCATCCTAGGCATGGATTTCATGATTCGAGCCTCACTGACTATCCATGTCCCCTCCAGAACTGTTTTCATGGATGACCTCCCTTGTCCTGGGATAGATGAGGACGAGGACCGTACAGATGAATCATTCATTGCAGGGGGAGTCATGATGTCACTAGACGCTTTGCAAACCATTCTCGTGTCCAAAGTCACTGAAGCAAACCTCGAGGAGGGACAGAAAACAGCCATGCTCTGTCTCCTCGCCCAGTTCGAAGACATGTTTGATGGTCATCTGGGGCGCACTTCAATGACTGAACACCTAATTGATACGGGAGATGCAAAGCCTATACACCTCCCTCCGTATCGCACCTCACCAACAAAAAAGAGAATCATAGAGGAGCAGGTCGAGCAGATGTTGCAGGATGGCATCATTGAGCCATCCACTGGCCCATGGGCTGCCCCTGTGGTTATTGTCAACAGGCCTGGTTCTGACCCTAGGTTCTGTGTGGACTACAGAGGTGTCAACCAAGTCACACAAAAGGACTCATACCCCTTACCACGTATTGACGACTCTCTTGACTTTCTGGCAAGGGGACGGTTTATCTCGACACTGGACTTATGTAGCTCGAGGATTATTATTATAACCTTTATTTAACCAGATAAAAAACCCATTGAGATCAAGACCTCTTTCACAAGGGTGACCTGGCCAAGAAAGGCAGCAGCACACGTCGTGGTGATCAATACAGACAAACAACAATTATGACAAACAACCAGTGAAAAATAAAACATAAAAAATTGAAAATTTAAGATGCAGGAAATAAAATGCAGAGATTGCTGGTACAGTAAAAGTTTAAGAACATACGCACTGCTCGAATGATTTCCATTGCCGTTTTTTTAAAATAGAGCGGAATGTTTCCATCGAAATAAGTTCTGACATTTTCAGTTCAGATTGGAGAGCATTCCAAGCGGAGGGGACAGAGAAACTGAATGCTTTTTTACCCGTTTCAGTTCGTATACGAGGAGCAGAAAAATGCAGAATGTCATTTGATCTTAGGGCATAACGACTTCTTGTTCTCTGAAGAAAAGTACACAAATATATGGGAGCCAAGTCAAGAAGAGCCTTATACACTAGAGTCATCCAGTGTGTATAGCGTCTTATCTCCAAGGAAGGCATACCAGCTTTCGCATACAATTCACAGTGGTGGGTGAGGCGGCTACAACCAGTGATAAATCTCAGAGCACAGTGATAGACAGGAGTCAAGGCCTGAAGGCAGCTGGATGAAGCTGACATAGGGATGCAAATTATCGAGTAATTCATTAATCGATAGTTGTTTCATCTTATCGATCGATGATCGATTAATTGATAAGCGGCAATTTTTCTGAGAAGCTGAATGTCCCTCTGAATAGGTTCCATCTACTGTATACGTAACATAAAATGCAATCTTCCTTACGATGCGCTGTCTCTTAGCAGCATAATAAAAATAAATAAAACATATTCTGAAAAGTAAATAAGGTGTCACATGTGGACTATTAGCAGCATTTGTAATCCCCCTTAATTATATTTGGGAAATGTGACAATATCACAATAACATTAGTAGACTAGGACTGGACAGTCGTAACTCTAGTTAATTTAAATATAGGCTGCCTGATGACAGATGTGTCGGTCTTCGTAAAACAAAACAAAAACATCCCTAGTGCTCCTCATTGTATTGTGTTTTATTTTATTTTTATTCTATTCTTATTTCACCTATTTAAGCTGTACTTTACTAGAGAGAAAAGTTACTGGAGTCAAATTCCTTGTATGTGTACATACTTGGCCATTAAAGCTGATTCTGATTCTGATCCTAATCCTCATTGCATAGCTAGACCTATCTATTTTTGTTCAAGAATATCATATAAACATGGTCAGCTAAGTCGTGTACGCAGCCTGTTAACAGTTAGGCCAGCTGCTGAAAATACACGCTCAGAAGTGACTGACGTCTGCTGACGTGCCTGTCCGTCAATGACATTTATCGGCAGCATGTCTGTAGTAACCATGTATGTTACATATACACTGGGTAATGCCCTCTGCTTCTGTGGAATCACACACCCTTCGTCCCAACGCTGTGGTGATTGTAGGCCACAGTTACTCATTGCGCGGCTCGTCAAGCTATAACTGGCGGCTCGCATGGTAGCTTACAGTATCACACTGCCACTTGCCTTTAATTGCAATCCACTATTTACTGGCAATGCCAAAGGTGGCCATGTGGCATTGTTTACAAAACTTGACCGCAACGCACGGTTGCAGGCTGGCGACGTAAGCTCCGCTAGCTAGTAAAACACAAAACGGACCGGTTTTAATAAAGCGACAGAAACAAGCTCATTTAAGTAAATCTGCTCTTAAATGAAAATGTATTGGCCGTGTTATTTATTTTTTGTGGGATGTCCAATTTGTATGTTGTCGTAAAACTGGCTCGCCTTTTGATTTTGCACTGCCAATGTGGCTCTTGTGAAAAAAAATAGTGAGGATCACTGTTGTAGGCTAACCACTCGCTGTTTGTAGCATGGCTGAATGTGACATATTTAGGTGGTAATTTAACGAAATTGTGGAGTGGTTATATTTTAAAATACTTCCACATATTGTGCATTTGGCGTCATTGTCGTCATTGACCAAATTAAAGTGGCTCTATACTGCACTCCGTTTTGCCCTCTTCATCTTGTCAGCACCGCTTCTCGTTTGTCTGTTGTTGTCGTCAGAGCCCTGCTTCGCTTGTGTTCCCACGTGTGCGTCAAGTACGCCTGGCGTCAAGCGCGCCCCCACGAGGACGAGCAGGGAATTATGGGTTCAAAATGCAATTAATTGCAATTAATTAATTTTAATCGAGCAAATTTCTTATCGACAATTAATCGATAATCGATTAATTGCTTGCATCCCTAAGCTGACATATACACAACATCTCCATAATCAATCACAGGCAAGAAAGTAGCTAACATCAGGAACTTACGATTGGCAGGTGGCAGTGGCAGAGGAGTCACGACCAAAAACAGCCTTTATTTCACACTGTGGTCTCTTTCAGTTTCGTGTACTCCCCTTTGGTCTATGCAACGCTCTGGCCACGTTTCAAAGACTGATGAACACTGTGCTGGCTGGCCTCATCTACAAAACGTGTGCTGTGTATTTAGATGACATTGTCGTTGCCTCCCCCACCTTTGAGCAGCATCTAAGCGATCTGGAGGAGGTGATCAGCAGACTCAAAGCTGCTGGCCTCTCATTGAAGCTTAAGAAATGTCAGTTCTGTCTGAGCGAGCTCACTTTCCTTGGCTACCGCATCAAACCCTCTGGCATAAAACCTGATGAGGACAAAATCAAAGCTGTGATGGAGTTCCAGACCCCGTCCTCTGTGAGACATGTCAGACAGTTCCTCGGACTCACCGGATATTACCGACGTTTTGAAAGAGTGTATCACGTCTGCACCAGTCTTGAGATTCCCTGACTTCACAAGCCCTTTCTTCATTCACACTGACGCCTGTGACCTTGGGCTGGGTGCTGCATTGATGCAAAAAGACTCGGAGGGGCGAGAGACAGTTGTGGCTTACGCCAGTCGCTCCCTTCACAAAGCTGAAAAGCCATACTCCACCCCAGAAAAGGAGTGTTTGTCTGTGATTTGGGCTCTTGAGCACTTCAGACCATATGTAGAGGGCCTCCACGTGACCATTTTCACAGACCACAACAGCCTCAGGTGGCTCATGTCCCGCCCAAACCCCTCTGGCCGGCTTGCCCGCTGGTCACTACGACTTCAAGATTTCGACTTCTCCATAGTGCACAAGCCAGGCGCTCGCAACACCGTCCCAGATGCTCTATCTCGCAACCCTCTTCCCCTGACCAGTGACACTCCCATAGATCTCCTGCCCGAGTACGCTCTTATTGGCAATTTGGACCTCCGCACCTTACCCCCTGTGCTTTTAGCGGATCGCTCACATTTGAAACAGCTGCAGAGAGATGATCCAGACATCAGCCAGCTTTTCAGAGATCTGGAGGAGAATCCACATGCTGACTCAGACAACCACGACCCCCCACAGTTTGTTGTTCGTGACAGTCTGCTTTACTACTCAGACCCAAAAGCCAACTGTGGTTTGCATCCTCTGAAAGAACTGAAGCTTTATGCCCCCGCATCGATCCGTGGCACCTTGCTCTCCTATTATCATGACCACCCCACTGCAGGTCACCTTGGTTTTTCAAAAACTTTAGCAAGACTGCGGTTCCGATTTTTTTGGCCCAAGATGGCAGCAGACGTCAAGCGGTATGTCACGTCCTGCTCAGTCTGTCAGCTCACTAAACCGAGCCAGAGGAAACCAGCTGGTCTCATGGTTCCCATCTTGCCCCAAAAGCCCTGGGAGTATGTTGGAGTGGATTTTGTCGGCCCATTGCCCCGAACAGCATCTGGTAATGCCTACCTGCTGGTCTTTGTTGACTATTTCTCTAAGTGGATCGAGGTTTGTGCTGTTAGGGAAGCGACAGCGCAGGTGGCGGCAGGAAAGTTTGTCAGTGAAGTGTTTGCCAGGCATGGTGCCCGAACCTAACTGATATCTGACAGAGGCTCACCCTTTGTCAGTGAGTTGTTTGAGCATGTTGTTTCCACCATGGGATCTGTTCACAGGCTTACCACAGCTTACCACCCTCAAACAAACGCGACAGAACGTGTGAACCGGACACTCAAAACTGCCATACGTGCCTATGTTGGGGACAAGCACACAGCGTGGGATAAATACCTGTCACAAATCTGCTTTGCTCTGCGTACAGCCCCGAAAGCACAGGACTCAGCCCCTTCATGATGCTGTATGGTCGGGAGCTGGACACCCCACTGGACCTCATAACACACCCTTCCAGTGACGGCGTGGATGAGCCTGGTGTGCCTTACCCGGAGACACTCAGAGCTTCCCTACAGGAAGCTCAAGACCACGCCAGAGCTGCCCTTGACCACAGTCACGACAGACAAAAACACTATTATGACTTGAGACGCCGTCAGGCCTCCTATCCTGTTGGTGACCTTGTTAGAGTTAAGACGCACCCTAGGTCTGACGCACAGTCCCACTTTACAGCTAAACTAGCACCCCTGTTCACAGGCCCCCTACGTGTTAGTCAGAAGCTGGGAGATGTCAACTACAGGCTGACTAAGCTGGACACTGGCGGAGATGCTGGGGTCTTTCATGTAGTGAACTTGCAGCCTTTCCACACCTGGGACTCTGTCTCCCCCAGCAGGCGCGCTGCGCCTGTGGAGCAAACCAATGCCTGGGCTCCGGACGAAGGAGAGCCCCTCATCCAGACTGACAGTCAGACTAACCTCCCTGCTGACGATGTGCGCTTTCACTTGCACGACTTGCATGGCGACATTGACCCCGACCCATTGCTGGACTGTGACTCTGAGGACCGCGCAACTGTGAGTGTGTCTCACTCACACCCTGTTGACACCAGACGGTATGACCTCAGGCCAAGACAACACCCCAGGGTCACGTGTGGTTGGTCGGCCAGCAGGTGGACACACCCTTACCATACAGACAGACTTAACCTGTAGTGAACAGTTGGTTAGTTATACAGTGCCCAGCATAAATGAGTACACCCCCTTTGAAAAGTAACATTTTATACAATATGTCATTGAAAAACAAACAATATTTCCAAAATGTGCACAGATTACGTTTAATACAGCATCTGTTGAACTTTTGACTTAAATCAAAGGTTAATAATATAACTCAGATGACATATTTTTCAATTTTAGTCAAATTAGTGTGGTGCAATAATGAGTACACCCCACTGTAGGTCTCTGAGCAAAGCTACATTTTAGGCTCCCAATGTGTAATTGAACAAGCATTCAACCACAGGTGAGTCTAATTGGTCATTACACACGTGTTCATTACGCAGGTGGCTACAAAAAGGGGGTTACCTAAAGCAAACCACCCCTTCCCATTTCCTGCTGTCCGCAATGGCACCACATGGAAGAGAAATGACACCAGATCTGCGAAAGATAATCATTTCTTTACACCAGAAAGGTAAAGGCTACAAGAATATCAGCAAAACCTTACAAATTAGTAAGAATACAGTTGCAAAAGTAATTCAAAAATTTAAGAAAGATGGAACTGCAACCACTGCACAGAGACGTCCAGGTCGACCACGGAAGTTAACACCACGACAGGAGCGTCTTGTGATGAGAAGGGTTGAAGAAAACCGGCATGCAAGTTCCCTGCAATTATCCAGGGAAGTAGCAAGTGCAACTGGAGTGACTGTTTCTCGTGACACAATACGCCATACAGTGCAGAGGAATGGCATGCATGGGTGTCGTCCTCGAAAGAAGCCTCTCCTAAAGCCCAGTCACAAGAAAGCCCGTCTAGAGTTTGCCAGGGCACATGCCGACAAAGGTGAGCGCTACTGGGACTCTATACTGTGGAGTGATGAGACCAAAATCAATCTTTTTGGAACCGATGGCTTCAAAACTGTCTGGCGTCGCAAGGGTGAGGAATACAAAGAAAAGTGCATGGTGCCCACAGTGAAACATGGAGGGGGTAGTGTCCTTATGTGGGGCTGCATGAGTGCTGCTGGTGTTGGGGGGCTGCATTTCATTGATGGCATCATGAATTCAGAAATGTACTGCTCTATACTGAAAACTAAGATGCTTCCATCACTTCTTGCCCTTGGTCGTCGTGCCCTTTTCCAACCACGACAATGATCCTAAGCACACATCTAAAGCCACTGCTGGCTTTCTGAAAAGGAACATGGTGAGAGTGATTCCGTGGCCAAGTATGTCACCTGATCTGAACCCAATTGAACATCTTTGGGGAATTCTAAAGAGACAGGTTGAGCATCACTCTCCATCCAACATCCAATCTCTGAAAGAGGTCATTGTAGAAGAATGGAAAAAGATTGATGTTGCCAAATGTCGCCAACTTGTGCATTCCATGCCCAGGAGACTTGAAGCTGTGATTAAAAATAATGGAGGCCATACAAAGTACTAACTTTTGTTGTGGGGTGTACTCATTATTGCACCACACTAATTTGACTAAAATTGAAAAATATGTCATCTGAGTTATATTATTAACCTTTGATTTAAGTCAAAAGTTCAACAGATGCTGTATTAAACGTAATCTGTGCACATTTTGGAAATATTGTTTGTTTTTCAATGACATATTGTATAAAATGTTACTTTTCAAAGGGGGTGTACTCATTTATGCTGGGCACTGTATGTCGCAATTTGGAATGTTTGCAGTTCTGCATTATGGAAATATTTTGGCATTCCATGTGTTTACATTAAGTATTCAGCCTCAGTGGTACAGGTTTCACTGTAGTTCGAATTTCATTGTAGGGTTCTACTGAGAGTTTTATCTCCTCATTTTTGTCGTGTGGTTCAGGTCCTTTCAGAGAGCTATGTTAGAAGATAACTAATGATTATAAAAATGGGATTTTCTTTACTTTCAGTCACATGATAGATTTACTGGGTATCTCAGCTTCATTTTGTACTCTATTGATATGTATATCAGTATGCTGG
The DNA here is from genome assembly GCA_005024645.1 of Planiliza haematocheilus. Classification (NCBI taxonomy): domain Eukaryota; kingdom Metazoa; phylum Chordata; class Actinopteri; order Mugiliformes; family Mugilidae; genus Planiliza; species Planiliza haematocheilus. The sequence continues at coordinate 109,004 of SRSE01000353.1, read as the reverse complement.
TCATTGTATCTTTCCCTGTGTGTAACAGCTACCTTTCCATCGAGTTTATGTATAACAACATGTTAAGTGTGGCTTGGCTGCTACTTCTGCTGTGTACGGCTGAGGACAGCCTTGTTATTACCAGGGGGGAATATGTAACAGTCAAGAGTGTCATATGGAGAACTACCAGTTTGCGCCACATGGTGGCGCCTCCTTTGTTTTTCACTGCTTAGGTCAAGCACTCTTATTTTTTCAACTTCCTTTTTCTTCCATCTCCGTGATGTGGACCCTGGCGAAGGCTACAAGCCATCAATGTTTATTATTTGCTTTTATAGCTCTTTTTCAGCAATAGCCGTGAAACCTGGCATTGTATGGTTCTATTAATAAACGAAACGTGTGGAAATCCCTCCACCTAGTCTCCTGTCTTGTTGCCTCCGTGATGCCTTCTGCTATCCGACGTGGCTAAGCCAACCCCGACTCCACATTACAAGACGACCAAACCAAACCAAATGACTGAATGATAAATAGAGGGGAAAGACTTGAGCAGGGTTCATTTAAAGGTGACAGAAGTGGAGTCATGACGAGGAGATGATGTGAGCCTCCACAGGTTCATGTTGTGCTCCATCAGGCAGTGAACACTGAGCATTTTCTCCTTGACTCCATCAAATGTGTTTTTGTTGTTTCTAGCCTACCTGGTGCCACACAGTGATTATGCTGTTAGATGCTGTCCTAATCTCATCTAGTATAATTACTAATTCGGTGTATAATAAATAAAAATACTGCAGTTGTGTAAGAAGCTGCAGATCTATGATAACCTGAAAGGAAGGACTCCTACAAACAGCAGGAAGCAGTGAAACCCAGTTTACAGCTGTTACTGGTGTAATCGTATTAGTCTGACTATAACAGACTCTTTATTAAAGTAAAGTTGTTTTTAAGAGACATATGTTGCTCTCAGTAACATAAAATAATGTGTGTTCGCACTGATAACTGCAGTTTCTAATGGCAGAGACAGCTGTTGAATTCAATTCAGTTTTATTTATATAGCGTCAATAACAATACAAATCGTCTCAAGACGCTTTACAAGACCCGACCTGAAACCCCCAGAGCAGCCTGAAGGAGACGGTGGCAGGAAAAACTCCCTTTTAACAGGAAGAAACCTTGAGCAGAACCAGAACCAGAACCAGAACCAGCTCATATGGAGGAACCATCTGCCTAAGGCCAGCCGGGTACAGACAGAGAAAGAGAACAGCAAGATAAACATACATCTGTCTAGTGTTGCTTTCGTCAACGAAAACTATGACTAAATATTGTCGTCCACGAATCTTTATCACGTGACTAAAACGAGATGAGACGATGACTATAATTAAATGAATGCAATATTGTTGACTAATAACAACGAGACTAAATGTGGTTTACAACATAAAAACTATGCTAAAATGTCTTTCCATTTTCATTGACCAAAACGAGACGAGACGAAATGTTACGACGTTATTTTGTCTTGTTTAGTCGCGTTATTATTATTATATTGTAGTTTTTCTGTTTCCTGTGTCCAGAGCCCGTTTCTCTCGCAGGCGACGTCACTTCCTCAAGCTCCACTCACGGCATTATTTAAAAGATGCTCTGCTCCAGTGAGTAGTAGTGTAAAACACGGATCTTTTGAGGGATTCGGATCAGTCTGAATCACTCACTGATATGATCCGGGTTTTGCGAAACACTTGAGTCACTGAAATGGCCATGGCAGTGTCTGGGACTTAACTAAGAATAAACTACAATGCAATATCCAAAATGCCAACAAAAATGCCTACTACAGTTTGGTAAAATATAAAAATATGAAGAAAATAATCCAAGAATAAAGACAATGGAAATAAAAAGCTGGTGGGAAAATGGACAGTGAGACTGTTTACTGGACTTCTTGAGGTTGGCATTTAAAAATGTAAGTTGACACATCTTGTGAGCTGTGCGAGGAATGAGTTGTTCTGACAGTGTTTTGCTACTATTCCTACAGTAGGCCTTAATATTGGACATCATGTATTATTATTATAATAATAATAATAATTAGTGATATTGGCCAAGTATACTTGTGTAATGCCAACAAGAACACATGGAATTTGTTCTCTGCATTTATCCCATCCGTGAATTAGTGAACACACAGTGAGGTGAAGCACACACTAACCCGGAGCAGTGAGCTGCCATGCTACAGCGGCGCTCGGGGAGCAGTGAGGGGTTAGGTGCCTTGCTCAAGGGCACTTCAGCCGCTTTCTACTGGTCGGGGGTTCGAACCGGCAACCCTTCAGCCACAAGCCCAAAGCGCTAACCAGTAGGCCACGGCTGCCCCAAAATATAAATCTCCCCGTCGGGGAATCGAACCCCGGTCTTCCGCGTATTATATTATATTATATTATATTATATAACTCGAGCTACATGTTGCCATTTGTCAATCGTGTCATATCAAGTAGCTTAAATAAGCCTAAAGCTTAATGTAGGAGCCATTTATCATTTTATCGCCAAACCGCTAGGCGGCAATATTTTCTTTTTGTTTCTACCTGAACCGGATGTTGGTGGTCAGGCGGGTTTATTTGAGGTTACTCAGCATGAGGCCAGGTGTGACTGATTAGGAGAAAATCAGTTTTTGATGAGTACGGTCCTGAAAGGTTTTGTTATTTTGTGTACTAGTGGCTCCGTTAAAGAAATAAATTAAGATTATTCAAACCAAAGGAGATTTTGGTGGTTTATTGAGTGCCAGAGGACCAGTCGAAACAAAGCAATCATTTACAAGTAGTGACCACAGGATTGGTCGCTACATTTAGGTCAAAAACTGCTCCGCTGGGAGGAAAAAATCCGGACCCGGTGAAGTAAGGCTGCGTTACGCCAGTACACCACCGCGTGTCGGAGCGGCTATTGGAGTCGCCGGGAGGCACAGCGAGCTTGGAGCTGCATCGGAGCGTAGCGGCTACTGGAGCCACCGCGTCGGACATCTGGACGTCTGATCACTAATGCCGGCCAACGTGGTATGTGGTTTCAGCGCTGATTTCTATTAATGGCCATTAGTGTGTGCACACATAAAGGTACAATATGCGTAAATCCAATGCATTGGTAGCGGACTCGCAACTGTCCTGAATAAACTTTGCGTCAGGGTGTGCGTTTTTGCGCTGATACAACGTACTAACTTTGCGTGCTAATAAATAAAGCATTAACTTTTGGCCAACATGGCAGAAGAGGTACAAACTCAAATCAAAAGGCGTGAGGTGAGACTGACAGCCAAAGCTTTATTGGAAAAAAAAGGGCAATTTAGAAAAAGAAAGAAAGAAAGGCTAAAATAAATAAGCTGTCCAAACTAAAAGAAACTATTGTCGTATTGATGGGTGATAAAGAATATGTAAATGAGGTTAAAGGTGAATTAAGCAATTTTGTTTGTTTGTCTGAAGAAGTGCATAAGGTTTTGTTCGGTCTATTGCCTGAGGATGATGCAACAGAGCATGATGTATGGTTTCAAGCTAAAATGTTGAATGTTTATGATTTTTTCATAAAAAAAAACTCCTTCCAAGATGGCGGCGCGCAATAGTGCAGCGGCTTCTCGTGCCCCCGGGGTCAAGCCCCCTTTTAGTACTTTTTCAGTTGGTTTTGAGACCGACTACAACCGTTTTGCTTGTGTAAACAAGCATGTAAGGTATAGCCGAACCGAACTTTTTAATTTAAGGGATGGTTCGGCCACGCACACAAGAACTACGAACAACAACAACAGTGGAACAACAGCGGCGCGGGGACTCAGGGCCTTGCTGGGCAGACTGCAGCTCTTGAGGACACCGGACTGGCGTAGAAGATCACGCCGGACAGTGGGGAAGAGGAAGCGGTGTGCGCGTAAGGGGCAAACGGGCCGGACTGCTAGCTAGGCTAAAGGCTAACACTGGGAAACCACCGATCCTGTTCCTGTCCAATGTCCGCTCCCTGGACAACAAGATGGACCTACTTCGACTGCGGCTGGGGGTTTCCCGAGAGATGAGGAACTGTGCGGTGCTTTGTCTGACGGAAACCTGGCTTAACGACGGCCGGCTTCTCTTCCATGCGGACCGTAACCAGCTGTCGGGGAAAGCCCGTGGGGGCGGATTATGCGTCTATGTGAATAAAGGTTGGTGCACAAACTGTACTGTGGTGAACAGCCACTGCTCCGAGGCGATAGAGCATATGACTGTGAAATGCCGGCCACACTATCTGCCACGTGAGTTTACGGTGGTGTTTATTATGGCTGTTTACATCCCGCCGGGTGCTAATGCTAACGATGCGCTAAAGGAGCTCCACGACAACATCAGCATGCTCCAGAACAAGCACCCGGAGGCATTTTACGTGATTGCGGGGGATTTCAATCACGTAAACCTGACAGACACGCTGCCTAAGTTTCATCAGCATGTCACCATAGCAACACGGGGAAATAACACACTGGACCGTGTTTACACTAACAAAAAAGACGCATACAGAGCCGTCCCCCACCCCCACCTCGGCTTCTCCGACCACATCTCCATCATGCTGGTCCTGGTCTACCGTCCCCTGCTCAGACGCCAGACACCAACACAGAGGACCATCACCGTGTGGCCTAGTGATGCTGTCCCTGTACTGCAGGATTGTTTCCAGCGCACAGACTGGCAGATCTTCAGAGAGGCAGCTGTATGTGAGGGAGAGGTGGATCTAGAGGACTACACATCTGCTGTCCTCAGCTACATCAACAAGTGTACAGAGGATGTCACCACCACCAGGACAATAACACGCTACCCAAACCAGAAACCCTGGCTGAACGCAGAGGTCCGCTCTCTGCTGAAAACCAGGGATGCTGCGTTCAAGTCTGGTGACAGTCTGGCACTCAGAGCGGCTAGAAGACAGCTGATTGCAGGAGAAGAGCCCCTCAGCGTGACCCCAAGTGAGGAGGGTCCTCCAGAGGATTAACCCACGGAAAGCTGCTGGTCCCGACAACATCTCCGGGCGGTGTTGAGGGGATGTGCACACCAGCTCACAGAGGTGCTGACGGACATCTTCAACACCTCCCTCCAACAGGCACCGGTCCCCACCTGCCTGAAGACCGCCACCATCATCCCCATCCCAAAAACGTCCACAGTGACAGGCCTGAATGACTATCGGCCAGTAGCCCTCACCCCGATAGTCATGAAGTGCTTCGAGAGACTGGTCATGGCTCACATCAAGGACTACATCGACGTCACTGTGGACCCACACCAGTATGCATACAGGAAGAACCGATCCACAGAGGATGCCATTTCTTCTGTGGTCCACACAGCCCTCACCCACTTAGAGAACAAGAACTCCTATGTTCGCATGCTCTTCGTGGACTTCACATCAGCATTCAACACCATCATACCACAGACCCTGATACAGAAACTGGCAACACTCGGACTGAGCTCCACCCTATGCAACTGGGTCCAGGACTTCCTAACAGACAGGCCACAGTCTGTGAGGATCCATGATGTCTCCTCCTCCTCCATCACCCTCAGCACCGGCTCCCCCCAGGGCTGTGTGCTGAGCCCCCTCCTGTTCACCCTGCTCACATACGACTGCTCAGCGATATACCCGAGCTGTCTGATTGTGAAGTTTGCAGACGACACTGCTGTGGTTGGACGTATCGTGAACAACGACGAGTCTGACTACAGGAAGGAGGTGGAACACCTGGAGGGTTGGTGCAGAGAAAACAACCTCTGCATCAACGTGAAGAAGACCAAGGAGATGATGGTGGACTTCAGGAGGAGGAGCAGACACCTCTCCCCTCCCCTGCACATCGGAGGGACAGCGGTGGAAGTGGTCTCCTGCTACAGGTACCTGGGCGTCCACATCTCTGACGACCTCACCTGGAGCACCAATACTTCCTGCCTGATTAGGAAGGCACACCAGCGCCTCTATTTTCTCAGGAGGCTGAGACGTGCTGGACTGGGGAGCTCAGTCCTGACATCATTCTACAGGTGTGTGGTGGAGAGCGTCCTGTGCTCCTGCATCACTGTGTGGCACGGCAGCTGCTCTGCAGCAGAGAAGAAGGCACTGCAGAGGGTGGTGAAAGCTGCACAGAGGACTGTGGGACACAGTCTATCCACCACCACGGACATCTACACCTCCAGATGCAGGAAAAGGGCCACATGCATCAGGAAAGACCACACCCACCCTGAACACACACTGTTTGTCCCCCTCCCCTCAGGCAGGAGGCTACGGAGCATTAAAAGCAGGACCACCAGACTGAGGAACAGCTTCTTCCCGGAGGCTGTGAGACTGTCAAACGCTGGAGGATCTTCGTACCCCCCCCCCCCCCCCCCCCCAATAGTAAACAATAGTCACCCCCATGGACAGACTGCATTTGCACTGCACTGTCACTTTAACTCATTTGCACACTACCTCAATTGCACAGGACAATCAGTTAATTTCATAGTTTTTATTTATACAGTTATACAGTTTGTACAGTTAGCTAATTTTATTCTCTATATTTATACTTTTCTATATTTATACGTTTCTTTTTCTTTACTTATGGCTTGAAACGGGACCAGAGAAAGCATTTTCGTTCCTTCATATGTACCAACATGTGTAGAAATTACAATAAAGAATCCTTGAATCCTTGAATCCTTGAATTTTATTGCTGGTACAAGCAACTGGTTGGATGAAATTCAAAGTTGCCCAGCCTCTGTGGTTAATGACATTGAGCAAACAAAGGAAACACAATGTAAAGCTGCAGCCCATGATCAAAAGGAGGATGAAAATAAGAGTGGAGTGGAGGCTCAAAATGAAGCTGCTGGTGATGGTAATGAGGAGGAGGAGATCCAGACAGAACCTCATGATAGCATTTCAAATGTTGCTTCAAAATCTTCCAGTAAGCCATCATGTCAAACAGGTTCCTCCTCTAGCAGCAGATCCTCTGCAGCTTCTGAAAGAATAAAAGCGGAGGCGCAAAGGGCTGGACTCTTGGCTCGTGCTGCTGCTTTAAAAGATAAACACGCTCTGGAGGACCAGGAACTTCTACTAAAGAGACAAAAAGAACAGCTTGAGTTGCACACTAAGATAGCAGTTGCCAGTGCTAAGCTGGCGGTGTTGCAGGCCAGTGGCAGCAGTAGGTGCAGCATTGCATCGAAGCACTCTGACGGAATGGAATCTTACTTCAACAAAGGGGCTAAGCCTAAAACCAGGCCCGTCCTTCTCAGTCCACATGCTTCACAATTTGTGCCTCAGCCTTCTCAGCAGCATGCGTCTCATCATTCACCACAAAGCACTGAGCCATTGTCAAAAAGTGAGGCTGTGTATGATCCAAATACAGGTCACCATAAGCAGCAGTTGGACCCCAATGCATAGTCGACACCATCTCAAAGCCTCTTGTGTCGCAAATAAGCTCATTTGTCATCTCAAACTCTCTACCACAGCATTTTGAGTTGCCCAAAATATCAACTGTAACACAAAGCAATCCATCTGTGCCAGCTCAAAACCAACCAGTAGGAGACCTTTACAGTGTGTTGCAACAACAAAATGATGACAAAATGGCGGCTGTTCTTGTTCAAATGCAAACATCACAATTACTGCCACACCAGGAAATTCCAACTTACGATGGAGATCCTCTACTGTTTAATTCATTTATGAAAGCATTTGAGAACTGTGTGGAGGCAAAGACCAAGGCTAAAGGAGACTGTCTGTACTACCTTGAGCAGTATACAAGGTGGCAGCCAAGGGACATTGTGCGCAGTTGCCTTCACATGAGCGCTGAGAGAGGATATGCTGTTGCCAAGCAGCTGCTTAAGGATCATTTCGGAATTGAATTTAGCATAACAGCAGCCTACATGGAAAAGGTCACTGGCTGGCCAAGTATCAAGTTGTACCCTAAGCATGCCAACTAACATGAGAATTCTGATTCAGAAGTTACCGTATAAACTCTGAGAAAAATCGTATAAACTCGGAGAACAAAGGCAAATGAAATTTGTGAGAGAATGGGTCAAAGAGCATGTTTCTCGGACATTGTTAACTTCATTGAACGGCAGATCAGAATTACCTCAGATCCAATCTTCGGTAACATACAGGACACACCGCCTATTAAAGGAATAACAAGACCAAGTAAACCTCTAATGAAATCACAATTTAAAAGAAATAGCTTTGCAACTCATGTTTCCATTAATAAGTGCAAAGCAAGTGCTCACAATAATGAAGAAACTCAGAAAAAAAGATGTCTCCAAGACAAACTCTCCCTCTTGTTTGTATTGTGCACGTGATGGTCATGTATTGGAACAATGTTATCAACTGGGCAAAAAATCACACAGAGAAAAATTTGACTTTCTAAATCATATAGCAGACAAACACGGTGATATTTGAGAAGTGAAATGAAGTTAATAGGCTTAACAGAAAGTGTCCAATAATTACTTAAATAAAAGTGGACAGGTGCATAAATTTGGGCACCCTTGTTGTTTTAGTGATTTGGGGGCGACTGTGGCTCAGTAGGTAGAGCGGGTTGTCCACGAACCAGAGGGTTAGCGGTTCGATTCCCGGAATGTGCCACATGTCAAAGTGTCCTTGAGCAAGACACTGAACCCCCAGTTGCTCCCAGTGCGTGGCACTGGTGTGTGAATGTGTGCGTGCTTGTGTGAGTGAATGGGTAGATGTGTCTCTGACTGTAAAAGCGCTTTGAGTACCAATAGGTAGAAAAGCGCTATATAAAAGCAAGGCCATTTACCATTACCATGTGAGTACCGTTAGCACTAATTATTGGAACACAAAGTTTGTTTGGTAAGCTCACTGACCCTTGACCTATATACACAGGTGAAGCCAATCGTGAGAAAGGGTATTTCAGGTGGCCAGTAGCAGGTTGTTCTCCCTTTTGCATCTTCTCTGAGGAGTGGCACCATGGGAGCCTCAAAACAACTCTCAAATGACCTGAAAACAAAGATTGTCCAACATCATGGTTTAGGGGAAGGATACAAAAAGCTGGCTCAGAGATTTAAGCTGTCAGTTTCCACTGTGAGGAACATAGTGAGGAAATGGAAGACCACAGGCACCATCCTAGTCAAGGCCCGGAGTGGCAGGCCAAGAAAAATCTCAGAGAAGCAGAGGTGAAGGATGGTGAGAACGGTCAAACTCAGCTCTAAAGACCTACAACATGATCTTGCTGCAGAAGGTGTCACTGTGCATCGTTCAACTATTCAGCGCACTTTGCACAAGGAGATGCTGAATGGGAGAGTAATGCGGCGGAAGCCTTTTCTACGCACATGCCACAAACAGAGTCGCTTGAGGTATGCTAAAGCACATTTGGACAAGCCAGCTTCCTTTTGGAATAAGGTCCTGTGGACTGATGAATGTAAAATTGAGTTATTTGGACATAACAAGGGGCGGTATGCATGGCGGAAGAAGAACACAGCATTCCAAGACAAACACTTGCTACCCACAGTAAAATTTGGTGGCGGTTCCATCATGCTGTGGGGCTGTGTGGCCAGTGCAGGTACTGGCAATCTTGTAAGAGTTGAAGGTCTCATGGATTCCAGTCAGTATCAGCAGATTCTTGCCAACAATGTTCAAGAATCAGTGACAAAGTTGAAGTTGCGCCGGGGCTGGATACTTCAACAAGACAACGACCCCAAACACTGCTCAAACTCTACAAAGGCATTCATGCAGAGGAACAACTACAACGTTCTGGAATGGCCATCTAAGTCCCCTGACCTGAACATTATTGAAAATCTGTGGTGTGATTTAAAGTGGGCTGTCCATACTCGACAGCCATCAAACCTGACTGAACTGGAGATGTTTTGTAAAGAAGAATGGTCAAAAATACCTTCAACCACACTCCAGACCCTCATTGGAAGCTATAGGAAGCGTTTAGAGGCTGTTATTTCTGCAAAAGGAGGATCTACGAAATATTGATGTAATTTTTCTGTTGTGGTGCCCAAATTTATGCAACGGCCTACTTTTGTTTAAGTAATTATTGCACACTTTCTGTTAAGCCTATAAACTTCATTTCACTTCTCAAATATCACTGTGTTTGTCTGCTATATGATATATTTAACTGAAATTGCTGATCCGAACAACCAATGATTTACAAAGGAAAATCCTGAAAATGATCAGGGGTGCCCAAACTTTTTCATACCACTGTATTGTTATGGTGATGGACTCCACAGCACCACGTGGGTCTTGGGTGCTTGGAAGTGTACTTAAGACCTTTCCAGATAAGGAAGGTCTAGTATGTGTGGTTGTATGATAGAAAGACCTGTAACCAAATCATGATTGTTATGTGAAGCCACAGTTTAATTTATTATGTAAAGGCTTGGGTTATGCTCCTGTGCATATATTTTGAAGTTGATTCATATTTGTATGGCTCCTTTAATTTATGTGTTTTAATTGCTTTGACTTCTGCCAGACGCAATTAGGGGCTGGCGTGTAGGAGCCATTTATCATTTTGTCGCCAAACCGCTAGGCGGCAGTATTTTCTTTTTGTTTCTACCTGAACCGGATGTTGGTGGTCAGGCGGGTTTATTTGAGGTTACTCAGCATGAGGCCAGGTGTGACTGATTAGGAGAAAAACAGTTTTTGATGAGTACGGTCCTGAAAGGTTTTGTTATTTTGTGTACTAGTGGCTCCGTTAAAGAAATAAATTAAGATTATTCAAACCAAAGGAGATTTTGGTGGTTTATTGAGTGCCAGAGGACCAGTCGAAACAAAGCAATCATTTACAAGTAGTGACCACAGGACTGGTCGCTACACTTAAAATTACGCTGTGTAGGCCTACAATGTCACCACGGATCCGCAGGGATTCACGAGTGAGGAAGGGACTCAGTAGCGCCACTCCACTCCAGTGGCTGAGTGCCGTAGTTTGCTAGTGGCCAAGTCAGGTATTACATTTTGTTTCTCTGCCGAGTGAGACGTAAGATGTTTGAATGGTGCCGTTTATTGATTTATATCAATCAAATCTGGTAGGACTCAACTGAGCCGGTTCAGTAGACGTCTCGGTCCGTGATTCTTGAGTCTTCTTTGGTGGCCGGTTCAATGAGCCGGATCCCGAATCTTTTTTCCACCGCTACCAGTGAGTCTGCGACTCTGTGTGAGTACTGAGTAGCGTGACAAAGAAAGGGAAGGATGGCCGGCCAGTCGGGGGTCTTCGTTAGAAGAAGAAGAGAAGACATTTGGAAAAAAAAGTGGAAAATAAAACCGAATGTCTTCTGCCATGTTTGGTTAGTAAAATAAATATGTTGTAAATTCAAAACAGCGTCTTCCATGTCTGGAATGGATGTACTGTATTCTTGAGTCTATAATGTAACAATAATATAATAAGAACCTTGTTTGATGTGGGTTTGGCTAAAAGAAAATGTTGGTTTTGTCTATACTACAAGGTACTTATACTATATTGACTGGATTAAATAGAATTGTTAACTAAAAAGAGACTAAAATACAATTTTCATTGACTAAAACTAGACGAAAATAGTCATGGATAATTCTGACTAAAATAAGACTAAAATGCTCAGACTTTTAGTTGACTGAAACTTGACTAAAAGGAGTATGAACATGACTAAAACTAATAAAAACTAAAATGACATCTTGACACAAAGACTACAAGAATACAAGCAGCCGAAATGAGTTTCCTTCGCAGGGTGGCCGGGCTCAGCCTTAGAGATAGGGTAAGGAGCTCGGACATACGGGAGGAGCTCAGAGTAGAGCCGCTGCTCCTCCACGTCGAGAGGAGCCAGTTGAGGTGGCTAGGGCATCTGGTAAGGATGCCTCCCGGACGCCTCCCTGGAGAGGTGTTTCGGGCATGTCCCACCGGAAGGAGACCTCGGGGACGACCTAAGACACGATGGAGAGACTATATCTCTCGTCTGGCCTGGGAACGCCTGGGGGTTCCTCCGGAGGAGCTGGATGAAGTGGCTGGGGAGAGGGCTGTCTGGGTTTTCCTTCTGAAGCTGCTGCCCCCGCGACCCGGACCCGGATAAGCGGGAGAAGACGAGACGAGACGAGACACAAAGACTAGACTAAAACTAAAATTAGAACAGGCCGCCAAAAACAACACTACATCTGTCATAAATACACATATCTGACTAAAGCATACAAGTTGGATGTTATGATTCAAACTAATGATGTTACATGACAGTTTGAAAATGCCAGAGGAATCATAGGCAGGTTGGAGAATTGTTCATTCAGGTAGGAGTGGATAACAGCAGGATTCCATGGAGACTGGGCAGAATGATGAGACCACGACAACAGATGTAGTATGGAGCTCCACAGGAAACACTCAACTCCAGGGTTACTGAATTATACTTGCAGTGTTTGTTGATAAAGCTTTGATGCAGTGGAATACAGAGCAATACATTTAGAGTTCCTAGTTTCAGGCCTGGATGAAAACATGTGTAGGGAGTCTGGGATCGTTTTTAATATCTGATATGTTGGATGAGACTGCACACCTGGCTAACCAAGAGCTGAGATTCTCATCCTCCTCCTCTGTTAGGGGGGAATTTGTGGTGATATTGATGAAGAAGAAGAAGCACCACAGTCCTGTATGTCTTATGCTGAAGGAGTTTATTTAGGCTTGTACGAGGAGAACGGAAGATTCGTCATCACAACATAAGTGCATGAGTCCACCTCACTTTTAAGGGACAAACAGTAAAGCTCAGATTCTTATACTAGAAAGGTGGTCTGAGGCAGCAAAGGGGAGATGTGTTAGCATCCAATTGACTATAGTACATAAACATGAAGACAAGGATTCACACCAGCTAGGAAATACGTGTCCTCCAGGAACAGAGGACAATATCATCTAACTGAAGACGCCAAAGAGGGACCATGGCCTTGGCATGTTAAAAATAAGGCAGATGCCTGACCCTAGTAGTAATCTAACATTAACTACACAAACTATCTATAGGAAAGAGAAATTATTCTCTAACATTCCCAGCTCCAGCACTGTCCAGACTGACTCCAAAAGGTCACGTTAAATGAAAAGAAATGTTAGACTTCACAACTTTACAACCAGAAACACAGCTGAATCACAAACCAAATAGCTCTGGTGCCTTTGAGTCGTAGTCTAGGAAAAGTCTGTCTTTGGAGGTTTAACATCAGGCAACAAGAATTATTTTGGTTAAGTGGTAAAACCTGGTGGATGTTCAGCTCTTTGGTTTAATTAAAATCATTGTCCACTAAACTTTATTGACACCAACACTGGAGAGCAGGTACATGATTGAGGAAGACGACTGTCCAGTCACATGACCCTTAGTCAACAGACCAACACAGCAAACTGTGTCACCTGAAATATTTATGTACAAAACTTAAACAAGCTGTTTTAATGTCTGAATAGAGTCGTGTTCTGGCACCCTAATATAGTCCTGTAATGAGTGAAGTGGTCATAATGTTTTGGCAGCCTGTTACTGTAACGCTAACATGGAGTGGGAGAGTCATAGTGTCAGGTTCTGGCCCCCTACAGTACTGCAGTAATGGTCTGAGGGGTTCTAATGTTTTGGTAGATCGGCTTATTAGGTGAATTTCTAGAAATGAAGCCTAGCGAAAATTCAGACAGGAAGACTATCTCCCCAAGCATGCTCACTGAGTCATTCTTCTCTCCCGCTTCCCTCTGAATCACACCCCTCAACACTCATCCTCATCCAATCACAATCCGTCACCTTCTCTCCTCCCCAATCAGCTTTCAGCTGTCTTGTTCAAAAGTACTCTCTCTCTACTCTCATTCAGCTGTCAACCAGCCCGCAGAAAATTCTCAACCCACCTCCTCCCCTTCACCTCCTCAATCAGGATCCAGGCATCTCCATATCAGTCCAGAGGCTTCCATATCAGCAGGCATCATCTCTACCACCACCAGTGTCTGGGCCCGGGGGATGTCCTCTTCAGATAGAAGCTTCACATTCATCAATTTGTCTTCTATGCTGATCTACTCCCTGGGGCCTAAGCGCCAAAAATATTACTTGTCTCAATAAATGTCTTTCGGTTCACATCCCGTCTATTTCATTCTAATAGTCTGTCCTGATTGAATTATCCATATGTTAAGTGTTTGTGCCCAACATAGCTCAACACATACACACACGGGGAAAAATTTGAAAAGCTGTCGGCGCACTCTTCACTCAGAGGAGCCTGCAGTCCAAACCGTACGTCTTACACATACCAAACCAACACCACCTGAAAGCCAACAAAAATCCCTACGTTTTTATGTATTTCTTTATCTCCGTACCTCAAAAACTGTGGCCACAGCGTAAGATTGAACCTTTTTTTTTTTTCAGAATTTTGCCGAAACTTAGAAAAAGTTAGAGTGCGTCCATAGGGCCCCATTATAAACGATGATTTCTTCAGATTTTTCCAAAATTTCACCAAAACGTAAACTGCGACCCTGACCAAACCATAAAAGGTATCGAAACGCCATTTTCAGAAAAATTAAGCTACACTTCCCGTGCCTCGTACAAACTTCCAATCATTTTTCTACTCCAAAGAATGGCCAAGTAATCGCTCTTGAAAGAAAATTAAGCCCGAGCAATAGTAATATATGTGCCATGCACATGCAGGCTTCGCCATGTATCGAGAGATGGAAGCAGCAAAAGAAATCAAAATGAATGTTAAAAAGTGCATGCACATGCAGGCTTCGCCTGCAATGGGAGCCAGTGCTTCGGCACAGTTAATGAAACCAACATGAAGCACAATGACAAGGAAACCTTTAGGTTGGTGACAAATACCTGACAGAGACAATGATATGCATCTAAGTGGAGACAGGTTGAGCTTGTTCTGATCTAGTCTCATTCTGTTTCTGAAGAACAACTTTGTTTTTATTGGCAACTGACAGGAATCTGTTTCCTTGTTGTTATCTGTCGTATTTGTTAACATCTCATGTGACACTCTGTCTTGCTCTAGTAGACTCAACTTAAGAGGTCTACATGGATGATGAGACTGAGCGCCTCAAAGATAAACTCTTAGCCAGCTACAAAAAATATTAAGAAGATCTTAGAAGATCGGCTGTCAGTCAGTCAGGAGGATGAAGCGTTCTGAACCTGGTGTAGATCTGCTTGTTCTTTGTTTCTTTTCTCTTCCTGTTCATCAAGCAGGTATTCAGTCAGACTTCTGATACTAACAAACAACAGCACATGTGGATTTAACATTTGACCTAACTTCACGTAAAAAATAAAAAATAAATCAACTGAGGACAAGTTGTTCATGTAAAAATATTTAGTAAATATTTCTTGTAATTGTTTTGTAATAGGTAAATGTATTACTCATTGTCAGGTAGGCGTGTGTGTGTGTGTGTGTGTGTGTGTGTGTGTGTGTGTGTGTGTGTGTGTGTGTGTGTGTGTGTGTGTGTGTGTGTGTGTTTGGAAACCACAGGAATGTGTGATAGAGATTCAAAATGCTGCACAATAGAGATTAATAAAGTTCATAAAGTTCAGGCCTGGTTCATATCATGACTCTTGATTTGAAGTAGTCCATTTTACAGCTGTTCATAGGTTTTTGTAATAAATTAATATCTGTTGTCAGTTTATAATGTAATCAATAATCACCAAAGATTATTTTTCAGTTTTTTGTTGATTTTATTCCACATTCATTTTTCAGAATAAAACAAAACATTACCTTTACATACACTATGACTTCTTTGTGATAATTCTGGCAAATGTGAGTCAATGTGTTTGATAACTGATACTGTATATCTGACAGATTTTTGAAATATTTGTCTTTTTGTAATAACAGCTGATGCTTTATAGCACAATTAATGAATGACAATTGTTTTCTTTTATTGATTTATTTTATTTCATTATCTGAAGTAAAGCCATATGTGACATTATACAGTCACACATAAGTCTGACTGAAAGGTCAGTGAAAACTGAAAAGAAAACAGCAAAAAACTGCCATGGACTGGAGACCTGTCCATGGTGTACCCCTGCCTCTCGCCTGATGTAGCATCCACCATGATTATACATGATTATAGTCACTAGTAAATGATTTCAATTACTGTCTAAAACTCATTGTCTTCCATAAACCTAGAGACATTTGATCAGCAACATATACATATATGTATAAATGTACACAGTTCTTTTACTGATAGATCAACTCAGATCAACTGAGATCGACTCACAGATAAAGACTGCACATCAATTATAAATGTGTCATGGCCTTTAAAAATATTCAGTGTTTTGACACATGGATACAGAAGCTTTCCTGTTTTGTCTTGAGACTGATTCTGTGGGTTTCAGCTTTTTATCATGGTTCTCTAATCTCTTTCAAGCAGCATATGAAAGAGCATGATTTGCTGTAACAGTGCTTTCATTAACATTTCATTTTCCAGAAGATTCCTTTTCCTTTCCTTTGCTGCCTCCATCTCTTGATACATCTCATCGGTATAATGTGTGTCCCCATTTGCTGCCACCATGTCGTCTATCTTCTTGATGAGATCCTCCACTTGAGTTTTGTCACTGCTGGTGTTTTCAAAGACGTGGAACCTGTTTCCACAGCTTTGGATGACTTGTCTAAGATCTTGATGGGCTTCACGTACATAATCTTGTATGGTCATGTCTTCAAGATCACCTCCACGGGTGAACAGCACAATCATGAACTGGTTGACTTTTGGACCAAACAGCTTCTGCAGAGCTTCCACTGAGTTCTTCTCTTCTTTAGTGAATCGACCGATTTGGATAACCAGCAGGAACACATGAGGACCAGGACATGAGACTTCAATGCATCTCACAATTTTTTCTTTAATGAACTCTGGAGGATTTCCAGTGTCCAGGATCCCTGGTGTGTCCACCACAGAGATGACTCTGTTACCCCAGGTCGTCTCACATTTTTTACAGGTCTCAGTCACCGACTCTGAACTGGGACGGGATCTGAATTTTTTTTCTCCCAGAATAGTGTTTCCCACTGCACTCTTTCTGACACCAGTTTTACCAATCATCACAATTCTCAATTCTGGACCTAAAACACAATTCAAATAAAAATAATATGAGTATGAGCACATGATGTTTTATTCATCCAAGAGATAAAATAATCTATAGATTCAGGTCTTACCTGGTGGAAATGCAGCCATACTGTGTCTTGACTCTGATCACTACACAGGTGACAAAGACGAATGTAAAAGCTGCTGAAGGAATTACATTTTTATCTTCCTGCACAGATGACACACCCCATAAGATTTGCATAACAAGTTCATATAAAACAGGAAGAAACCAGCACAACCTGCACATACAACACACTTTGCTACACTGGATCCAAGCACCATGTCTGACGGTAAGTCATTCCAATAACTGCAAGTGTTACTAACACAGCATTGTTACAATACAGCAAGAGGACAGAAGACTTTTAATGTTGTAAACTGTACCAGGTAAAAGTCTGTTCAATATTTTTTCACAGAAAAGCAGATTTTAATGAACAGGTAAGAGTGGAAATGGAGATATTTAGATTCAACATTTGATACCACTTCATATAAAAAAAATAATAATTGAAATGTTTGCAATAAAGATCAGTTGCTGATTAATGTGTTTTACTTCTATTACTCTCCTGTTATAGTGACGGTGAGCCTCCTGAGTTACAAGAGTCAGCTCAAACTGAAAAGGAGATGACAGGTAAAAGCCACTGTTCTTCACACCAACATCCAACCAACTAGTGACTGAGTGTGTTTAAGGAATGAGAATTTACTCAAACATAACTCAAATGTTACAAAAACTTTTTTTTGTGCTTTTATTCAGGTGGCAGACAGAGAAAAGAGTGTCTCGCTGACAACAACAGGAGTTTAAAAAGTGAGACCTGTGCTCTACACACTGTACTCTGTATTTGTATGTACTAGTTCTGTGTGAGTCATTAGTTATAACCATACAACAAGTAACAACGGTATCTTTTTAAATTTTCCTCAACTTCTTTGTGTTGTACATCAATATAGGAAGGCACTCTGACACCAAAGTGAACCTTGTTCTTCTGGGGATGGCTGGGACAGGAAAGAGTGCAACTGGAAACACAATCCTCAGACAGAATTTCTTCAAGTCAAGACCCAGTTCAATGCCGATCACCACAAAGTGCCAGATGAAGGAAACTGGGATAAACGGAACACGTGTACGTGTGATTGATACTCCAGACATCTTTGATGATGACATTCAATCATCAGAAAGAGACAAACATGTGACAGAATGCAAACAGCTCTGTCATTCAGATCCCTGTGTGTACCTACTTGTGATGCATGTTAGCAGATTTACAGATGGTGAGAGAGACATCCTGAGAAAATTAGAAAAAGCTTTTGGGAGCAAAGTTAAAGAACAAACTGTCCTCCTGTTTACTCGTGGGGGCGACCTGACACGTGCAGGAATGGACTTTGAAGAATTTTTACATACATGCCAACCTGGTCTGAAGGAGATAGTAGAGAGGTGTGGCAGGAGGTGTGTTGTTTTTGAGAACAGTAATGGTTCGACAGATCAAGTGTCAGTGTTAATGCAGACAGTGACCAAGATGTTAGAAATAATACCTGCAAAAAATGCTAAGGTGTGATTTCTTTGTGTGTGTCTATAAAAATAAAAAGGCTAAAGAAGTAAATGATTAATTGCAACTGCATTTTCATCTTGATCTGAATCATATTTGTGTAAAGTTGTTTCATAGATTTGTCAAAAAAATAAATAAAGAATTTATCTCAACTTTTTAAAAAATGTCATTGTTAACACTGTAAACTGTTTAGTTATTTTTGATGCCTTTCCTATTTATTGTTTGTTGACACTTCTGTTCAATTTTATCAAAAGTGCTGGATAGTAAAAGGAGTTAATGTTATTAAAACATAGCTTGTTTGTAGATTAGATTAGATTAGATAGTTTCTTTATTAATCCCAAACTGGGAAATGTCTCTGTTGCAGCAGCATTCAACACCATACATACATATAACAAAAGCTAAAATCAACAATATGAGTAAAATAAAGAACTATAAAAAGAACAAAAGTATACACAGTATACAAAGTATTAAAGGTGAATATTAAAAAGAACTGTTAAATTAGCATGTCCAAGGTGTCATCTGTCACACACAGATGAGGAGTTGTACAGACTGATGGCATGGGGTAGGAAAGATTTCCTGTAGCGTTCTTTGAGACAATGAAGTTGTCTCAAAGAAGAGAGGGTGGTCAGGGTTATTCATGATTGATAACAGTTTGTTCAGAGTCCTCCTCTCCACCACCAATTCAAAGGTGTCCTGTCTGCAGCCAATGATAGACCCAGCCTTCCTGATCAGTTTGTTCAGTCTGTTGACATCACTGACTGTAATGCTGTTCCCCCAGCAGACCACAGCAGAGAAAAGTGTGCTGGCCACAACAGCCTGGTAGAAAATCTCCAGCATCTTGCTGCTCACATTGAAGGACTTCAGTTTCCTCAGGAAATAGAGTCTGCTGCAGCTCTTCTTGTACACAGCTGTACTGTTGGTCCTCCAGTTCAGTCTGTTGTCGATGGTCACTCCCAGGTATCTGTAATCCTCCACCATCTCCACATCCCTACCCAGGATGCTGAGGGGCAGAGGAGCTGGTCCCTTCCTCCTGAAGTTTTAAAACTCATGTTAGGTCTGTCTCTAAATCTGCTTTCTATCACCTTAAAAACATTACTAATGTGCGACCATTTCTCTCTCTGAGTGACACTGAAAAACTGATGCATGGACTACTGTAATGCTCTCTTATCTGGTCTACCCAAAAATGTTCTGAATCAGCTACAGTTGATTCAGAACTCTGCAGCCCGAGTGCTGACCAGGACCAGGAGGAGAGAACATATTACACCTGTATTAAAGTCATTACACTGGTTACCTGTCAGTTTTCGTATTGATTTTAAGATTCTTTTACTTGTTTTTAAAGCACTGCATGGTCTTGCACTGCCTTACTTGTCAAACATGCTTAAATTGTATAAACCAGCACGCCCCCTTAGGTCTTCAGGCATGAGTCTATTGGTTGTTCCTAAGTGCAGCTTAGATCCTGTTGTCTGATCCTGGAGGCTCTCCGGGGGAGGAGTAGCGGGCAAGAGATGTGGAAGCGTTGAAGGCAGTGAGGAGGTGTGGGGGGAAGGGGTCGAGGAGACAGGAGTCTTGGAGCTAAACCTGTTGAAGAAGGTGTTAAGCTTGTTTGCATGCTCCAAGTTGCCTTCAGACAGCCTGCTTCTCCCCCCACAGCCCATTATATCCATGACATGATCCAAAGGGTAAATTTCTAGCTTTAATTTGTCTGCAGAAGACAATGACCCATACAGTGTCATTGTATTATTCTTTCTGTACCTCTGGTTCCTCAGCAGTGCCTCAAAGCACAGTGAGAGGAAACAGGAGGGGAACAGGAAACATAAGGACGGACATTTTCACAGTAATTATAAACTAAAAATTAAAGCTGCACGCAGCGTTGATCGAGCCCTTGCAATCCGCACCCGTCTGCGACCGACAAGGACGGTCTCACTGCAGTTCCCGGGTCACAGTGATAATGTTATTCCCTCCCTGAATGTATTGTATGCAGTTTGGCAGACAGCTAACAGTTCTCCAATGAGAGGCAAAGTCTTCTTGCTTCAAGGATTTATTTTGTCACTGCCAATTAAAGTTTACTGTAAAACTGAAGTATATACAATAAAAGATAAATAATAATAACTTTATTTATATTGCACCTTTCTAAAACAAGTTACAAGGTGCTGTACAACAAACATGAATAAAATAGGCAGGTCAGTTGCCTGACAACAATCATAAAAAATAAAATAAAACCCCCAAGAGAAATAAAAAAAACCCAAACAGAATTAAAAAGATGATTCAATATTAAATTATAAAACAATATATTTTAAGTATATCTAAGTATCTCTTACTTCTCTTTATATCTACTTTATGAATAATAAATAAAGAATCCCTTTACAACTTTATAATTCACTTAAAATTACACACAATGTCCATTTATAATGGTACATTGTAATGACTAAGACATACACTTCTCCTAAACCCTTTTTAGAAATGCTTCACTTAACAGATGAAATGGCACCATCTGGTGGACAAAGTAGCGTACTATGTGCAAAGATGAGGGAATCACTCAGACAGGGGCAGGTTTCACTTTCACTACCATAACACGCCCAAAGTTTAATGAAAAGTCACAATTTTCACAGTGAGCGACCAAAACCCATATAAGTACGTCCTGACTCATACAACAGACATCAGATTTTCCCAAAATTTCACAACATTTCCTGTTCACAGTAGGTGGCACTACAATAATTGTATGAATATTGTCATATGGATGTGTTCAGATAGAGACCGGCAACAATACTGTTAAGTTTGATGCACTTTGGACTGAATTAAAGCACATTTAATACTACTTCCTGTTAAATCGCGTGTCATCAAATATTAAGACATTTTTGAGGGCCCAGAACACCCACATCACTTTGACGAAAAGTGATTTTTTTTCTCAGGACACTGCCTATACTTGCAACTATCTATTTCCAAATTTTGAAGTCAATCTGACAAGGTTAAATGTCTGTGCCCCCCACATTCCAAAACCAAGATTTTTCAATTTCAAATTTTTTTTTCAGTTTTGTGGACAAAATAGCAGACTTCCTGTTGGGTTTAGACTATGGCTCCAAGAGACTTTTTTGTGCGTCCTGGGATGTTACATAAATTTGACATATTTGCAGATTTTTAGACACAATGGGCTTCCGGGGCTGGTCCGTAGAAAATTTGTAGGTGGCGCTACAGAGCCATTTTGCCAAGCCCGTGCTGGGGGCACTTACTCAGATCAGTATTACTGGCCAATGCATCTTTCTGCAACGTTTCAGGAGTTTTCGTGCATGTATGGCTGAAGAATGATTTTCCGTTTCGGCGCTAGTATAATAATAATAACTAGACAATTCCCCTGCGGGAAATCGCGAGAGTGGGGCTGTGTCTGCAGCAGTTTGCGCTAAGATGACATGATACAATACTACGATGCTACGATGCTAACATGCTACAATTTTTCTCCCTAATCTTATCCTCGCAGTTGCTATTGCAGAGGCTGTAGTATAAGGGCTAACATGTGCTAACATATGCTAACATAGCATATATTAGAAAAATGATTCTATGTTAGCTATGTTAGCATATGTTTAGGAAGTAATAGCACACCCGCTCCGATCGAGCCGCACGTTTTGATGTATTATTCGTGTATGTGCGATGAACTGTGCAGGACAAGTTAGCGACAGAAAACGCTAATCCTAACTAACTAATTTTCTAGCCCTACTCCCATAGCAATGGGAGTAGGGCCTCGGTTATTGGCACGAGCCACTAACAAGAAATTTCCCGCGGAAATTTTGAAGTGCCGAGTGGGCTGTTGCCATTGGCTGCTAATGTTAGCAATTAGCATAATGCGCTAGCCAATTATTTTAACATTGGTTTATTGTTAGCATGACTTTTAAGCCACTAAAAATTAAGTAGATGCAAATTGCTAACATGCTAATGCTAACATGCTAATTGCTAATATGCTATTCGCTAACATGCTAATGCTGCCACTAATGCTACCACCAATTTCTAGCTACTAAAAATTAGCATTAGCCCCTAATGTTGATGATTGGGGAAGGGGGGGGGGGGGAGGGGTCATAGAGTCATGTTCTGGCACCCTAATATAGTCCTGTATTGAGTCAAGTGGTCATAATGTTTTGGCAGCCTGTGACTGTCATGTAAAAATGGAGTGGAGGGGTCATAGTGTCAGGTGTGGCCTAGGCTAAGAGGAATAATAATTAAAACATATTTTTATTGAACTTCTTGTCGTTCACCAGTTTCTGATATTTTAGCTGTGTATAACGCAGCATTTCACTGAAGTTGTAGCCTAATAGATGGCATATTTTATGTCTGCACCGACCTGGCGCCTGTATAAAGCACTAAATTAGGTTTTGACCACATAATGAATGTAGTAACCTAACAAAAACATAGACTATAACCTATAACATTTCATAAATGTTAATGTCAATTTTATATTTCCATTGAGCTATCACTTTTGTACAGTAAATGCATGACTTGAACATTTTCTGTTGACAATATTGTTAGGTTAAAAATACAAGGCAATGCAGATTTAAGATTACACAATTGCTGTAGTAGCCAGGCTAAGCCCAGTGATAGCCTCGTTTTTTTGTCCTATAGTTTAGTTTATCCTACAACATGAACAGAAGGGATTTTGAAAATGAGATAAACGGGTCCCAAACGGACCCGCCGCGGAGGTGAGGCTTTAATCGCGGATGCGGAGCAGCGCGGAGCCACGGCGGAGTTCCTGAGTGCATCTGGACCCCGATACGGGTCCGTTCCGGAAGCCGACATACATCCGCGGCAGGTCCGCTGCGCAGTCCTTTTGCTGTGTGGGATGATGCACGTTTATGCTTGTTGAACTAGTGGTACTTATTGCCTCTGCGAAGGAGGTTATGTTTGTTGACTTTCAACTTGTGAAGGTTTTATTTCACTTACACTGACACGTGTTGTCGTCCAGTCGACTTGTCTTCTCCACAGATCACTTAACTCCTCTTTGCTGCCGCTGCACATGCTGCGTTTCTCTTTTCTCTCTCTCTCTCGCTGTGTGTGAAGAGCAGCCCCGCCCCTCAGTGATCAGAGCGACAGAGCGGAGGTTTTATTTTTATTTTATTTTTTCAGAGAGAGACCGAGAGCAGTGCAGGGACATCTAATATGTTAGCATGTTGGCATATGTTAACATATGCTAACTAACATATGCTAACTTCCGTCGAAGTTAGCATATGTTAGCATATGCGCCACAAGCCTCGCTCCGTCCTTTTTTTTTTTTTTTTTTTTTCCAAGCCTCGCTCCGTCTGTGTGTGTGCGTGCGTGTGACGTCAGTGAGACAGAGCGGGAAACAGCCCCTCCCCCTCCTTAACTGCTGCTGCAGGTGCTTTGATTAACCGAAAACATAGTAAAGTCAGCACAGAACCACTGCCATTTACTAAAAACGTAAACCAGTTACTCACAAACTTTTTTCACAGTGACTACCACAAGGCTTCCATGAACACAGACATGTATTTTTTATTCTTCCTAGTGTAAAAAAAGTGGACATTCTAGCGAGTTGAAAACTACCGTCCGTTAAATTTTTGTGACGAAAAACTTTGCTGAATTAACATTGGGTCCTATGGAGCAGTTAGGCTGTTCACTCCTCACTTCTAGGCTTCTCATTCAAAAACTGTGAATCCTATCGGTTAGGTAGACACATTGTAGGCATCAGGACAAGTATGACTACTACTTTGGAGAAAATTTTGTGTGTAGAGTGAAATTTGTGGAAGCAATCACAGTTTTAAAAAAATATTTTGAACATTTTTTCAGAGCAGCCCGCCCTCTAACTGTTGGGCCTCTCACTCTAGCGCGAACATTCCGCGCAATACACACCCATTATAAACCCATATATGTCGCGAATAATTCCGACCTGGAGAAACTGAATAATAGCACACCCGCCCCGATCGATACGCACGTTCTGATGTATTTTTCGTGTATGTGCGATGAACTGTGCGGGAGGACGTAGCAACCGAAAATCCGTGGGAATAATAATAAAAATAGACGCGAGCAATAACAATAGTGGACTGTGCTTGCACAGCCCCACTAATAACTAGAAAATTCCTGCGGAAATTTTGACTGTGCCGATGATGTGTGCGTGCTTATGATGGTTGCGAGTTTGATGTCATAGAGTTCTGCCACCCTAATATGCTCCTGTAATGCTTTAAGTGGTCATAATGTTTTGGCAGTCTGTTACTGTAATGCTGAAATGGAGTGGGGGGTCAGTGTGAGATTCTGCCACTGTACTATATCCTGTAATGAGAGAAGTGGTCATAATGTTTTGACAGTCTATTATTGTCATGCTAAAATGGAGTGGAGGGGGGCGGGGTCATAGAGTCATGTTCTGGCACCCTAATGTAGTCCTGTAATGCGTTAAGTGGTCATAATGTTTTGGCAGTCTGTTATTGTCACGCTAAAATGTAATGGGGGAATCATAGTGTCAGATTCTGCCACGCTACTATAGTCCTGTAATGGAGTGAGTGTTCATAATGTTTTGGCAGTCTGTTACTGTCATGCTAAAATGGAGTGGGTGGGTCATAGTGTCAGGTTCTGGCACCCTCCTGTAGTCCTGTAATGCATTAAGTGGTCATAATGTTTTGGTAGATCAGGATCGGTTCAGGGTTCATAATGTTTTGGCACTCTGCGTCTGCGTGAATGTGCTCCTGTATGGGGTGTTCTGCCTCCCCATTGTAATACACTGACAGACTCTAATGTTTTGGCAGATTGTCTCCCTCTGTCTTCCTCAGCCTTCTGTGTTCTTCCTCCCCATTGTAATACACTGACAGACCCTAATGTTTTGGCAGATCGTGACTCTTTTCCCTCCACTGTCTCTGCGCACCTGTGCTGTGCCTGCTCGTCACAGGCCGTTGCCATGGCTACGCTATGCGTACATGATATTCTATATATTCACTCTCCTCTCTCCCCTCTCCCTAGAAATATGTGTCAGAACAAACGCTCATATCTCGAAAACCACAAGTCCTATCAAGAAAACGAACACATTGTGAGCGTCAGCCGAGGGTTTTCTACAATTTAGTGTTGTTCCCACGCGCGTGCTGCCAAAATTGTGGCCGTAGTCGTTTTGGAAAGAAAGGCATGCGTCGAGAAAAATCGACGAGAAATCCTTCTCGGTTTCCACATACACACGAATGGGAAAAAATTCGAAAAGCTGTCGGCGCACTCCTCACTCGGAGGAGCCTGCAGTCCAAACCGTACGTCCCACGTGAATAAAAAGAAAAACGAAGCTACACTGCTCGTGCCTCGTACAAACTTCCAAGCATTTTTCTACTCCAAAGCACGACAGAGTGAGCGCTCAGCAAAGCGAAGGTGTCCAATTTGGAATGTTGGCGATTTTTTCGGGCTTCTCCATTCATTTCAAAGGGGACGAAACGCTCGCTTATCACCCGTTTATTCTCGCCCCGTTGGACGGATCGCTTATAAAAGACATAGCACACCATTCCCGATCAAGGCGCACGTCTGGATATACAATTTGTGTACTTTTCTTCAAAACTCTGGGAGGAGTTACGCGGCAAAATTTTGGCCGGAAGAAGCTGGAAGAAACGCAAAGCAATAACAATATATGTGCCTGCACAGGCTCCCATTGCAATTCATTGCAATGGGAGCCAGTGCATCGGCACAGATAATAAACAGTACGAAAACAATAGGGTCCTTGCAATTCCGTTGCATGGCCCCGTTGGGCCCCTGCACTTCGTTGCTCGGGCCCTAATAAATAAAACTAGAAAATTCCTGCGGAAATTTTGACTGTGCCGGTGATGTGTGCGTCATGATGTGTGCGTGGTGTTTCATTGTGAGTTTGATGTCATAGAGTTCTGCCACTCTAATATGCTCCTGTAATGCTTTAAGTGGTCATAATGTTTTGGCAGTCTGTTACTGTCATGCTGAAATGGAGTGGGGGGTCAGTGTCAGATTCTGGCACTGTACTATAGTCTTGTTATGAGGGAAGTGGTCATAATGTTTTGGCAGTCTCTTAGTGTAATGCTAAAATGGCGTGGGGGCGGCTCACAGTGTCAGATTCTGCCACTTTACTATAGTTCTGTAATGGAGTGACTGTTCATAATGTTTTGGCTGGCCATTACGGTAACGCTGAAATGGAGTGGACGGGGGCGGAGGGGTCATAGTGTCAGGTTCTGGCACCCTAATATAGTCCTGTAATGCGTTAAGTGGTCATAATGTTTTGGCAATCTGTTACTGTCACGCTAAAATGAAGTGGGGGGTTCATAGTGTCATGTTCTGACACCCTACTATAGTTCTGTAATGGAGGGAGTGTTAATAATGTTTGACCCAAACGGGATTCGAACTCGGTCCTCCCGTGTGGTAGTCAACGTTACTAACCGCTCGACCACCCGTCGTCAAAGAGATGGCTTTCAAAATTACGTTTTAAGTGTAGTGCTGGCCTGTTGACTGTGATAAGTTCCCACTGGCGTCCCAGCGAATTAGCCGGCGGCTAACCCCACTAGCCTCCACGTTAGCCTAATAAGGTGAAGAAACGTGTCAGGGATGTTCTGTCAAGAGTTGCAGCAAAGCAGCCAGATATAATTTGTATTTAAAGTAAAGGAAAACGCCAAACATGACTGAGAAGTTGTCATTCAGTCAATGAGAGGAGCTGTGATTAGCAGCTGTGTGAAAGCAACAACTGAAGGGTGTGTGTGTGTGTGTGTGGGGGGGTGTTCTGCCTCCTCATTGTAATTGTAAGAGAGAGGAAGAGTGGAGGGAGGGAGGGAGGGAGATAGCGAGGGAGGGAGGGAGGGAGATAGGGAGGGAGGGAGGGAGGAAAAGTGGGAGAAAGGAAGGGAGGGAGAGAGATGGAGGGAGAGAGGGAAGGAGAGCGGGAGGGAAGGAGGGGGGAGAGAGGGAAGGAGAGAGGGAGAGAAGGAAGGAGGGGGGGGAGAGAGGGAAGGAGAGAGGGAGAGAAGGAAGGAGGGGGGAGAGAGGGAGAGAAGGAAGGAGGGGGGGAGAGAGGGAGAGAAGGAGGGAGGGAAGGAGAGAGGGAGAGAAGGAGGGGGGGAGAGAGGGAAGGAGAGAGGGAGAGAAGGAAGGAGGGGGGGAGAGAGGGAGAGAAGGAAGGAGGGGAGGAGAGAGGGAGAGAAGGAGGGAGGGAAGGAGAGAGGGAGATGGGGGGGGGTCATGGGGTGTTATGCCTCCCCATTGTAATAGACTGAGGAGAGTCCCTAATGTTTTGTCAATCTGTGTATGTAATGCTATAGTGGTAAGGGCAGGGGGGGTGATAATGTTTTGGCATATCGTCTCCCTCTGTGTCCCTCAGCCTTCTGTGTGCACACCTGCGATGTGTTTGTTCATCAGGATCGGTTCAGTGTTCATAATGTTATGGCACTCTGCGTCTGTGTGAATGTGCTCCTCTCCTCCTGCCTGCTCGTTAGGGGCCGTTGCCATGGTCACCAGGGGCACCTGCTGCTGAACTCTCCTTTTCCTTCTCACCTCTGCCTGAGTCAGAAAATCCCCCCAAAAAAAGTGAACCCCAGCTCGACCAGTCCGAACAAACGCTCATAAATCAAAAACTACAAGTCCTATCAGGAAAACGAACGCATCGTGAGCGTCGGCCGAGGGTTTTCTACAATTTAGTGTTGTTCCCACGCGCGTACTGCCAAAATTGTGGCCGTAGTTGTTTTGGAAAGAAAGTGTGCGACTCGAAAAATCGTCGAAAAATCCCTCTCGGTTTCCACATACACACGAATGGGGAAAAATTCGAAAAGCTGTCGGCGCACTCCTCGCTCGGAGGAGCCTGCTGTCCGAACCGTACGTCCCACGTGAATAAAACACACATCATCTGAAAGGCAACAAAAATCCCTACGTTTTTATGTAGTTTTTATCTCTGTAGCTCAAAACCTGTGGCCGCCACGTGAGATTGAAACCTTTTTTTTTCAGAATTTCGATGAAACTCTGAACCTACAGTGCGGCTAGAGTGGCCCCATAGAGCCCCATTATAAACGACGATTTTTTAACTTTTTTCCAAAATTTCACCAAAATGTAAACTGCGACCCCGACCAAACCGTAAAAGCTATCGAAACGCCGTTTTCAGACAAACGAAGCAACACTTCCCGTGCCTCGTACAAACTTCAAAGCATTTTTCTACTCCAAAGCACGGCTGAGTGATCGCTCAGCATAGCCAAGCTGTCCATTTTGGAATGTTGCCGCTTTTTTCCGGGCTTCTCCATTCACTTCCATGTTACGAGACGCGGGAATTTCGCCGTTTATTCTCGGCCCATTGGACGGATCGCTTATGTGAGACATAGCACACTTGTCCCAATCAATGTTCACGTCTCCATATAAATTCGTCTATATGTCTCCAAAACTCTGGGAGAAGAAGCGAACCGAAAAAAGTCCGGAAGAAAAATAAGAATAACTAGAAAATTCCTGCGGAAATTTTGACTGTGCCGGTGATGTGTGCGTCATGATGTGTGCGTGCTTATGTCATGTGAATAGTTAGCCACCGAGCCCACAAGGGCAGGTACATGCAGCAGACCGCTCCCAGCTCCACCTGAAAGCCAGCATCAGCTTCACAATACCCACAAAATACATTCAGTACAACAAGTAAAATCAAATGGCTTCTACTGAAAGAATGAGGAAATCACAATAACTGATTGTTAATCATAATCATTTTAATAATAAAAGTCATTGCTTCTATCTGAGCAACAGTTTACGGCACAGTCTTACATTTAGAAAAACATTCTATAATACTTAACAAATTCAATACTTAACACATTGAGGCTGTAAGAAGGAAACAGTCATGAAGTGAAGACCTTCAAATTGTCCCTTTACTACAGCTCTTTGTCTCATGTTGGACGTCACTGCAGTCTGTCTGGATCGGCTGCAGGAAAACACAGACAAGTAGACGTGTCAAATAATGTTGTGAAACATAATTAATACAACTAACTAATTAAGTGTTCAGCTCATTATTTATTTCATTAAAAAAAAAAAATATATATTAAATTGCATGTGAATCATTTGTCTATACTCCCATGTTCCCGAGGCAGGCCTCATTCATTAAAGATGTTGCCCTAACCGGGATTCGAACCCAGGCCTCCCGAGTGGCAACCCACGTTATTTGCCGCTCGACTATCCGCCAATACTATTACAACGTGTAAGACTGCCACTTTATATTTCAACTACAGTGCTGGTCTGTTGACTGTGATTGACTCCCTCTAGCGTCGCGGCGGATTAGCCGGTGGCTAAGTCCGCTAGCCTCCGCGTAAGGTCGCGGCTAGCTCGGAGCTAGCGGTTAGCGTTAGCCGCTGCTAGCTCGGAGCTAGCGGTTAGCCGCCGCTAGCTCAGCGTTAGCCGCTGCTAGCTCGCTAACATACATGAACTATGGTTGAAGGCTGGCCGTCGGCTGAATCATTGCAGTTAACGTCTGTTAGCAGTTTAGCTGTGTTGGGCACAAACACTTAACATATGGATAATTCTAGAAATTCACTTACCTAATACGGTGAAGGAAACGTGTCAGGGATGTTCTGTCAAGAGTTGCAGCAAAGCAGCCAGATATAATTTGTATTTAAAGTAAAGGAAAACGTCAAACATGACTGAGAAGTTGTCATTCAGTCAATGAGAGGAGCTATGATTAGCAGCTGTGTGAAAGCAACAACTCAAGGGGGGGGGGGGGGTGTTCTGCCTCCTCATTGTAATAGACTGAGGAGAGTCCCTAATGTTTTGTCAATCTGTGTCTGTAATGCTATAGTGGGAAGGGGAGGGGGGGTGATAATGTTATGGCAGATAATCTCCCTCTGTGTCCCTCAGCCTTCTGTGTGCACACCTGCGATGTGTTTGTTCATCAGGATCGGTTCAGGGGTCATAATGTTTTGCCACTCTGCGTCTGTGTGAATGTGCTCCTCTCCTCCTGCATGCTCGTTAGGGGCCGTTGCCATGGTCACCAGGGGCACCTGCTGCTGAACTCTCCTTTTCCTTCTCACCTCTGCCTGAGTCAGAAAATCCCCCCAAAAAAAGTGAACCCCAGCTCGGCCGGTCCGAACAAACGGTCATAAATCAAAAACTACAAGTCCTATCAGGAAAACGAACGCATCGTGAGCGTCGGCCGAGGGTTTTCTACAATTTAGTGTTGTTCCCACGCGCGTACTGCCAAAATTGTGGCCGTAGTCGTTTAGGAAAGAAAGTGTGCGACTCGAAAAATCGTCGAAAAATCCCTCTCGGTTTCCACATACACATGAATGGGGAAAAATTCGAAAAGCTGTCGGCGCACTCCTCGCTCGGAGGAGCCTGCTGTCCCAACCGTACGTCCCACGTGAATAAAACACACATCATCTGAAAGGCAACAAAAATCCCTACGTTTTTATGTAGTTTTTATCTCTGTAGCTCAAAACCTGTGGCCGCCACGTGAGATTGAAACCTTTTTTTTTTCAGAATTTCGACGAAACTCTGAACCTAGAGTGCGGCTAGAGTGGCCCCATAGAGCCCCATTATAAACGACGATTTTTGAACTTTTTTCCAAAATGTCACCAAAACGTAAACTGCGACCCCGACCAAACCGTAAAAGCTATCGAAACGCCGTTTTCAGACAAACGAAGCTACACTTCCCGTGCCTCGTACAAACTTCAAAGCATTTTTCTACTCCAAAGCACGGCTGAGTGATCGCTCAGCAAAGCCAAGCTGTCCATTTTGGAATGTTGCCGCTTTTTTCCGGGCTTCTCCATTCACTTCCATGTTACGAGACGCGGGAATTTCGCCGTTTATTCTCGGCCCGTTGGACGGATCGCTTATGAGAGACATAGCACACTTGTCCCAATCAATGCGCACGTCTCCATATAAATTGGTCTATATGTCTCCAAAACTCTGGGAGAAGAAGCGAACCGAAAAATTACGGAAGAAGTCATAAGAATAACTAGAAAATTCCTGCGGAAATTTTGACTGTGCCGGTGATGTGTGCGTCATGATGTGTGCGTGGTGTTTCATTGTGAGTTTGATGTCATAGAGTTCTGCCACTCCAATATGCCCCTGTAATGCTTTAAGTGGTCATAATGTTTTGGCAGTCTGTTACTGTAATGCTGAAATGGAGTGGGGTGTCAGTGTCAGATTCTGCCATTGTACTATAGTCCTGCAATGACTGAAGTGGTCATAATGTTTTGGCAGTCTCTTACTGTAATGCTGAAATGGAGTGGTGGGTCAGTGTCAGATTCTGCCACTGTACTATAGTCCTGTAATGCTTGAAGTGGTCATAATGTTTTGGCTGTCCATTACTGTAACGCTAAAATGGAGTCTGAGGGTAACAATGTCAGGTTCTGGCCACCTACAGTACTGCAGTAATGGCTTGGGTGTTCCTAATGTTTTGGCATAGTTTTCCCGCCGCTTTCTGTGTGCAACTGTGCTGAGTTTCCTTGTCAGGATGGCTTCAGCTATGTGAAAGCACCAACTGAGGAAGGAGAGAGGGAGGGAGAGAAAGAGAGAGGGAGGGAGGGAAGGAGAGAGGGAGAGAGGGAAGGAGAGAGGGAGAGAGGGAGGGAGGGAAGGAGAGAGGGAGAGAGGGAAGGAGAGAGGGAGAGAGCGAGAGAAGGAGGGAGGGAAGGAGAGAGGGAGAGAGGGAAGGAGGGCGAGAGGGAGAGAAGGAAGGAGAGAGAGCGGGAGAAGGAGGGAGGGAAGGAGA
This sequence comes from Planiliza haematocheilus, assembly GCA_005024645.1. Lineage (NCBI taxonomy): Eukaryota > Metazoa > Chordata > Actinopteri > Mugiliformes > Mugilidae > Planiliza > Planiliza haematocheilus. Next base: position 76,951 of record SRSE01000353.1, on the reverse strand, counting down.
GAGGGAGAGAGGGAAGTAGAGAGGGAGAGAGCGACAGAAGGAGGGAGGGAAGGAGAGAGGGAGAGAAGGAGGGAGAGGGGGGTCATGGTTGTTCTGCCTCCCCATTGTAATAGACTGAGGAGAGTACCTAATCTTTTGGCAGATCGGCTGTGTGAAAGCACTAACTGAGGAGGGAGGGAGAGAGGGAGAGAGGGAGAGACGGAGGGGGGGGGGGTCATGGGGTGTTCTGCCTCCCCATTGTAATAGACTGAGGAGAGTCCCTAATGTTTTGTCAATCTGTGTCTGTAATGCTATAGTGGTAAGGGCAGGGGGGGTGATAATGTTTTGGCATATCGTCTCCCTCTGTGCCCCTCAGCCTTCTGTGTGCACACCTGCGATGTGTTTGTTCATCAGGATCGGTTCAGTGTTCATAATGTTATGGCACTCTGCGTCTGTGTGAATGTGCTCCTGTATGGGTTGTTCTGCCTCCCCATTGTAATAGACTGAGGAGAGTACCTAATCTTTTGGCAGATCGGCTGTGTGAAAGCACTAACTGAGGAGGGAGGGAGAGAGGGAGAGAGGGAGAGACGGAGGGGGGGGGGGGGGTCATGGGGTGTTCTGCCTCCCCATTGTAATAGACTGAGGAGAGTCCCTAATCTTTTGGCAGATCGGCTGTGTGAAAGCACTAACTGAGGAGGGAGGGAGATAGGGAGGGAGGTGGGGGGGGGGGTCATGGGGTGTTATGCCTCCCCATTGTAATAGACTGAGGAGAGTCCCTAATGTTTTGTCAATCTGTGTCTGTAATGCTATAGTGGTAAGGGCAGGGGGGGTGATAATGTTTTGGCATATCGTCTCCCTCTGTGCCCCTCAGCCTTCTGTGTGCACACCTGCGATGTGTTTGTTCATCAGGATCGGTTCAGTGTTCATAATGTTATGGCACTCTGCGTCTGTGTGAATGTGCTCCTGTATGGGGTGTTCTTCCTCCCCATTGTAATACACTGACTGACCCTAATCTTTTGGCAGATCGTGACGCTTTTCCCTCCACTGTCTCAGCGCACCTGTGCTCTGCCTGCTCGTTGGGGGCCGTTGCCATGGCTACGCTATGCGTACATGATATTCTATATATTCACTCTCCTCTCTCCTGCACCCTAGAAATCTGTGTCAGAACAAACGCTCATATCTCGAAAACTACAAGTCGTATCGAGAAAACGAACGCATTGTGAGCGTCGGCCGAGGGTTTTCTACAAATTAGTGTTGTTCCCACGAGCGTGCTGCCAAAATTGTGGCCGTACTCGTTTTGGAAAGAAAGGCATGCGACGAGAAAAATCGTCGAGAAATCTCTCTCGGTTTCTACATACACACGAATGGGAAAAAATTCGAAAAGCTGTCGGCGCACTCCTCGCTCGGAGGAGCCTGCAGTCCAAACCGTACGTCCCACACATATAAGACACACATCATCTGAAAGCAGACAAAAATCCCTACGTTTTTATGTAGTTTTTATCTCTGTAGCTCAAAACCTGTGGCCGCCACCTGAGATTGAAACCTTTTTTTTTCTGAATTTGGCCGAAACTCTGAACCTAGAGGGGGACTTAGAGTGCGCCCATAGGGCTCCATTATAAACGACGATTTTTTAACTTTTTTCCAAAATTTCACCAAAACGTAAACTGCGACCCCGACCAAACCGTAAAAGCTATCGAAACGCCGTTTTCAGAAAAACAAAGCTACACTTCCCGTGCCTCGTACAAACTTCAAAGCATTTTTCTACTCCAAAGCATGGCTGAGTGATTGCTCAGCAAAGCAAAGGTGTCCATTTTGGAATGTTGCCGTTTTTTTTCGGGCTTCTCCATTCACTTCCATGTTACGAGACGCTCGAATTTCGCCGTTTATTCTCGCCCCGTTGGACGGATCGCTTATGTGAGACATAGCACACCATTCCCGATCAATGCGCACGTCTCCATATAAATTCGTCTATATGTCTCCAAAACTCTGGGAGAAGAAGCGAACCGAAAAAAGTACCAGAAGAAGCTATAAGAATATTAAACGCGAGCAATAACAATATATGTGCCACGCCCCTGCAGGCAGGCGCAGCCTGCCTGCAGGGGCGTGCACTGGCTCCCATTGCACAGCAATGGGAGCCAGTGCACCGGCACAGATAATAAGCCCGAGCAATAACAATATATGTGCCACGCCCCTGCAGGCAGGCTGCGCCTGCCTGCAGGGGCGTGCACAGATAATAAGCCCGAGCAATAACAATATATGTGCCACGCCCCTGCAGGCAGGCTGCGCCTGCCTGCAGGGGCGTGCACAGATAATAAACGCAAAGCAATAGCAATATATGTGCCACGCCCCTGCAGGCAGGCAATGGGAGCCAGTGCACCGGCACAGATAACTAGAAAATTCCTGCGGAAATTTTGACTGTGCCGGTGATGTGTGCGTCATGATGTGTGCGTGCTTATGTCATGTGAATAGTTAGCCACCGAGCCCACAAGGGCAGGTACATGCAGCAGACCGCTCCCAGCTCCACCTGAAAACCAGCATCAGCTTCACAATACCCACAAAATACATTCAGTACAACAAGTAAAATCAAATGGCTTCTACTGAAAGAATGAGGAAATCACAATAACTGATTGTTAATCATAATCATTTTAATAATAAAAGTCATTGCTTCTATCTGAGCAACAGTTTACGGCACAGTGTTACATTTAGAAAAACATTCTATAATACTTAACAAATTCAATACTTAACACATTGAGGCTGTAAGAAGGAAACAGTCATGAAGTGAAGACCTTCAAATTGTCCCTTTACTACAGCTCTTTGTCTCATGTTGGACGTCACTGCAGTCTGTCTGGATCGGCTGCAGGAAAACACAGACAAGTAGACGTGTCAAATAATGTTGTGAAACATAATTAATACAACTAACTAATTAAGTGTTCAGCTCATTATTTATTTCATTAAAAAAAATTAAATATATTAAATTGCATGTGAATCATTTGTCTATACTCCCATGTTCCCGAGGCAGGCCTCATTCATTAAAGATGTTGCCCTAACCGGGAGTCGAACCCAGGCCTCCGGTGTGAAAGCCCACGTTATTTGCCGCTCGACTATCCGCCAATACTATCACAACGTGTAAGACTGCCACTTTATATTTCAACTACAGTGCTGGTCTGTTGACTGTGATTAACTCCCTCTAGCGTCGCGGCGGATTAGCCGGTGGCTAAGTCCGCTAGCCTCCGCGTAAGGTCGCGGCTAGCTCGGAGCTAGCGGTTAGCGTTAGCCGCTGCTAGCTCGGAGCTAGCGGTTAGCCGCCGCTAGCTCAGCGTTAGCCGCTGCTAGCTCGCTAACATACATGAACTATGGTTGAAGGCTGGCCGTCGGCTGAATCATTGCAGTTAACGTCTGTTAGCAGTTTAGCTGTGTTGGGCACAAACACTTAACATATGGATAATTCTAGAAATTTACTTACCTAATACGGTGAAGGAAACGTGTCAGGGATGTTCTGTCAAGAGTTGCAGCAAAGCAGCCAGATATAATTTGTATTTAAAGTCAGTGGCGGAGTGAGTACACGACTCCAGTACTTGAGTAAGAGTACAAATCCTCCTTGTCAAATTTACTCCACTACAAGTAAAAGTAGCTCTGTCAAAATGTTACTCAAGTAAGAGTAAAAAAGTACTTGCTTTTAAAGGTACTTAAGTAATCAAGAGTACAGGCTTTTAAAAGTACTCAAGTAAAAGTAAAAAGTAAAAGTAAATTTCTTCTTTCGACTTACCTTCCCCGCCCCCTTTTTAATTGATAGGGCCTTTTTTCTTTTTTGATTGATAGCACCTTGTTGTAACTCCATGGACCTGTCCATGCTCTCAAGAGTTAAATTGTTAATGATCTACCTTCAAAATGTCATTACTAATTTACAAGAAGTCAACTCTTCCAGAAGGTCTAAGTAGTGAGTATTGTTATGAACCAGTTATGGGTCCTCCTATGATACCAAGATCAATACAGCATGTCATTGTGGACAATCCAGAAACAGACATATCACCCAATGGGGGTCCCTCCGTCAAACGGCTTATAAATTGGACTTTGTTCTGAAAAAGGCTGCAAACAATCAAACAAGGATGACAAATTGCTGTCCTTTCTGATGATCCTATTTATTAAATTTGCACATATACTTTTTTTTAAACAGACAAAATCTGTGCAAGAATATTTATAATAATAAACAGTGCAGAAATATATTCCAAGGCATCGCAAGTCAAGTCATCAAGATTGTGTCTCGTCCCTCACTGAGGAGCAGTGATGACCACTACAACAACACAACTCTATTTCAAGTACAACAACATATAACAACGCTGCATGTGCCACAACTGTCTGCGTGTGCGTGTATCTGTGTGGATCTCTGTGTCTGTCAGTCTATGTCTGCCTGAAATCAAAATAGGCTCTGTTCAACTTCAAAAGCAACTGGTTCTCCAGGTTCTGAGAAAGAATCCTTCCTCTTCTTGGTGTGAACAACAGTCCAGCTGTACTGAACAGCCTTTCACAGGCCGCCGAGGCCGGTAGGCCGGTGTTCAATTTGAGTGCCAATCTGGCAACAGCTGGACAAGGTGCAAACGTTTCCATACCTCCAGATGTGCATGCCAGGTAGGTATCTAGCTGCTTTGTGGTCTCCTGTGTATGTGTGCGCCTCAAACCAGAAAAGTAATCCTCTTCATCAGAGGTGCCTGAAGAGGAAACATGCTGCTGCCGAGGTTCATCGAAGGAAGGAAGGTGTTCCTTTATGTACACAAGCCCTAAATGAAACAATCATCAGTCATAGAATTTTTATCATTTCTCCATAAACTACAAATTGATTTAAAATGTGCTCCTGTAAACAAACTCAAACAAAGTTTATTCTCACATGTATAACACCAAACCAAGTATGTTTAGTTTAATATAAAGGACAACTTCCCATTACAATCCTATAATAAACTGTCTGGTGATGTGCTACTGTTAAAGTTTTTTTTCCATACAATGCAAGTCAATGAGGAGCATAATCTTGATGTATCAATTTCTAGTCAATAATAGGAATTATTTAGACATCTTGCCAACCTTTTTAGTTACATCATAGCAAGGTACCAAAGTGGAATGGTACAATTCTCACCTAGTTGGAGGATATCATCAGTTGCCCAGGATGTTTGGAACTTTGGGTGAAGGATCGCTGCAGCAATCAGCTCTGGGTCCGACATCATTCCCTTAAATCGCCTCTCTACACCACCTAGGAGTAGTAGCGATGTGTAAAACAGGGAGGGTTACATTTTTTAATTACCTCGATGCAAAATAGCATTATCACACTTATATTATGTATTCTCTCAAATGTGGTTGCTGTGAGCAGGGTTTAATCATATGAACCTCCTATGGGTAACTGGAGTCACTCAGGGCGCAATACTTTCCTAATTTCTGTTGGAGAAAGCTTTCAATGAAAGTAGCTGATCGACAGTTCCCAATCTGACGCAGCATTGTGAGCTTGTCAGTCCACTATTTTCATTTGTCATTTTTGGCCAAATGTGGTCAATTTCTTGTTATTTTTATTTACACATTTTCAGATCTCCACATTAAAATTCAAGGCTTTTTAAGGCATTACTTCCAAATTCTGAAATTCAATGCTTTTTGAGGCTTTTTAAGACCCTGCGGGAACCCTGATATACTGTGTAATTATTGGTATGATTATTATTGCTGCTGGCTAAAACCACATTAGCTCCAACTGTGCACTCAGAGACCCACATGAGTCCATTGTTCCCAACAATGAAATGTTTACTCACGTCAACGTGCTTCTTGAGGTTAGATGTAGAGTTGTTGAACGCGGGTGATGTGATTTGTCTTCGGAAGACATAGGAGGCACTTGAAAACGTAGGACTTCGACGTAGAGTTCGCGTTTTTCACCATTGAAAATTCAAACAGTGACTTCAAGTATGGCCACGGGTGTTCTTCCTGTTCGCCATGTCGAACATCTTGGTTGTCATGTTCACATTCAGATTCTGTGCTGCTGGACTCGTCTGGGACTGCAACCTCACCTCCTACACTCGCCATTCCCGCTGTTGGGTTGATGAAGCGCTGCATGCTTTCGCGGCGTCTACCCGATGATGATGTATTTCCGGTTTTACGTGGTTAACGCGGACGTGCGCGAACGTGCGCTGTGATAGGCTCCTTCTTTGACGAACACAGCGCGTGGCCAATCGTATTGAGGGACAACAAGGGGCACAACTTCGCGTTGCGTTGTAAGCGGCTGTCAACATAGACATGTATATATGTCTATGGCTGTCAATCATCATTCACCGCTGCAATCAAGATCGGCTGTTTGGCAAAAAAACAAACAATACGTCACTAAAAGTAACGCTTACTTTTTGCCCTTCACAGAAATCTACTCGAGTAAAAGTATCAAATTCGTCCTGGAAATGTTACTCGAGTAAAAGTAAAAGTATTAAATCAATTTTCTACTCAAGTAAAGTACAAATCCTTAAAATCTGTACTTAAGTAAAGTACTTAAGTAAATTTACTCCGTTACTTTCCACCACTGTTTAAAGTAAAGGAAAACGTCAAACATGACTGAGAAGTTGTCATTCAGTCAATGAGAGGAGCTATGATTAGCAGCTGTGTGAAAGCAACAACTCAAGGGGGGGGGGGGGGGGGGGGGGGGGGTGTTCTGCCTCCCCTTTGTAATAGACCAGGGGCACCTGCTGCTGAACTCTCCTTTTCCTTCTCACCTCTGCCTGAGTCAGAAAATCCCCCCAAAAAAAGTGAACCCCAGCTCGGCCGGTCCGAACAAACGGTCATAAATCAAAAACTACAAGTCCTATCAGGAAAACGAACGCATCGTGAGCGTCGGCCGAGGGTTTTCTACAATTTAGTGTTGTTCCCACGCGCGTACTGCCAAAATTGTGGCCGTAGTCGTTTAGGAAAGAAAGTGTGCGACTCGAAAAATCGTCGAAAAATATAAATTCGTCTATATGTCTCCAAAACTCTGGGAGAAGAAGCGAACCGAAAAATTACGGAAGAAATATAAGAATAACTAGAAAATTCCTGCGGAAATTTTGACTGTGCCGGTGATGTGTGCGTCATGATGTGTGCGTGCTTATGTCATGTGAATAGTTAGCCACCGAGCCCACAAGGGCAGGTACATGCAGCAGACCGCTCCCAGCTCCACCTGAAAGCCAGCATCAGCTTCACAATACCCACAAAATACATTCTGTACAACAAGTTAAATCAAATGGCTTCTACTGAAAGAACCAGGAAATCACAATAACTGATTGTTAATCATAATCATTTTAATAATAAAAGTCATTGCTTCTATCTGAGCAACAGTTTACGGCACAGTCTTACATTTAGAAAAACATTCTATAATACTTAACACATTCAATACTTAACACATTGAGGCTGTAAGAAGGAAACAGTCATGAAGTGAAGACCTTCAAATTGTCCCTTTACTACAGCTCTTTGTCTCATGTTGGACGTCACTGCAGTCTGTCTGGATCGGCTGCAGGAAAACACAGACAAGTAGACGTGTCAAATAATGTTGTGAAACATAATTAATACAACTAACTAATTACGTGTTCAGCTCATTATTTATTTCATTAAAAAAAATTAAATATATTAAATTGCATGCAAATTATTTGTCTGTACTCCCATGTTCCTGAGGCAGGGCTCATTCATTAAAGATGATGCCCTAACCGGGATTCGAACCCTGGCCTACCGTGTGGCAGCCCACGTTGTTTGCCGCTCGACTATCCGCCAATACTATTACAACGTGTAAGACTGCCACTTTATTGTTCAACTACAGTGCTGGTCTGTTGACTGTGATTAACTCCCTCTAGCGTCGCGGCGGATTAGCCGTTGGCTAAGTCCGCTAGCCTCCGCGTAAGGTCGCGGCTAGCTCGGAGCTAGCGGTTAGCGTTAGCCGCTGCTAGCTCGGAGCTAGCGGTTAGCCGGCGCTAGCTCTGCGTTAGCCGCTGCTAGCTCGCTAACATACATAAACTATGGTTGAAGGCTGGCCGTCGGCTGAATCATTGCAGTTAACGTCTGTTAGCAGTTTAGCTGTGTTGGGCACAAACACTTAACATATGGATAATTCTAGAAATTCACTTACCTAATACGGTGAAGGAAACGTGTCAGGGATGTTCTGTCAAGAGTTGCAGCAAAGCAGCCAGATATAATTTGTATTTAAAGTAAAGGAAAACGTCAAACATGACTGAGAAGTTGTCATTCAGTCAATGAGAGGAGCTATGATTAGCAGCTGTGTGAAAGCAACAACTCAAGGGGGGGGGGGGGGGTGTTCTGCCTCCTCATTGTAATAGACTGAGGAGAGTCCCTAATGTTTTGTCAATCTGTGTCTGTAATGCTATAGTGGGAAGGGGAGGGGGGGTGATAATGTTATGGCAGATAATCTCCCTCTGTGTCCCTCAGCCTTCTGTGTGCACACCTGCGATGTGTTTGTTCATCAGGATCGGTTCAGGGGTCATAATCTTTTGCCACTCTGCGTCTGTGTGAATGTGCTCCTCTCCTCCTGCATGCTCGTTAGGGGCCGTTGCCATGGTCACCAGGGGCACCTGCTGCTGAACTCTCCTTTTCCTTCTCACCTCTGCCTGAGTCAGAAAATCCCCCCAAAAAAAGTGAACCCCAGCTCGGCCGGTCCGAACAAACGGTCATAAATCAAAAACTACAAGTCCTATCGGGAAAACGAACGCATCGTGAGCGTCGGCCGAGGGTTTTCTACAATTTAGTGTTGTTCCCACGCGCGTACTGCCAAAATTGTGGCCGTAGTCGTTTTGGAAAGAAAGTGTGCGACTCGAAAAATCGTCGAAAACTCCCTCTCGGTTTCCACATACACACGCATGGGGAAAAATTCGAAAAGCTGTCGGCGCACTCCTCGCTCGGAGGAGCCTGCTGTCCCAACCGTACGTCCCACGTGAATAAAACACACATCATCTGAAAGGCAACAAAAATCCCTACGTTTTTATGTAGTTTTTATCTCTGTAGCTCAAAACCTGTGGCCGCCACGTGAGATTGAAACCTTTTTTTTTCAGAATTTCGACGAAACTCTGAACCTACAGTGCGGCTAGAGTGCGCCCATAGGGCCCCATTATAAACGACGATTTTTGAATTTTTTTCCAAAATGTCACCAAAACGTAAACTGCGACCCCGACCAAACCGTAAAAGCTATCGAAACGCCGTTTTCAGACAAACGAAGCTACACTTCCCGTGCCTCGTACAAACTTCAAAGCATTTTTCTACTCCAAAGCACGGCTGAGTGATCGCTCAGCAAAGCCAAGCTGTCCATTTTGGAATGTTGCCGCTTTTTTCCGGGCTTCTCCATTCACTTCCATGTTACGAGACGCGGGAATTTCGCCGTTTATTCTCGGCCCGTTGGACGGATCGCTTATGAGAGACATAGCACACTTGTCCCAATCAATGCGCACGTCTCCATATAAATTCGTCTATATGTCTCCAAAATTCTGGGAGAAGAAGCGAACCGAAAAAAGTCCGGAAGAAAAATAAGAATATTAAACGCGAGCAATAACAATATATGTGCCACGCCCCTGCAGGCAGGCTGTGCCTGCCTGCAGGGGCGTGCACAGATAACTAGAAAATTCCTGCGGAAATTTTGACTGTGCCGGTGATGTGTGCGTCATGATGTGTGCGTGGTGTTTCATTGTTTGATGTCATAGAGTTCTGCCACTCCAATATGCTCCTGTAATGCTTTAAGTGGTCATAATGTTTTGGCAGTCTGTTACTGTCATGCTGAAATGGAGTGGGGGGTCAGTGTCAGATTCTGCCACTGTACTATAGTCTTGTAATGAGGGAAGTGGTCGTAATGTTTTGGCAGTCTGTAACTGTCATGTAAAAATGGAGTGGGGGGGTCATAGTGTCATGTTCTGGCACTGTACTATAGTCCTGTAATGCGTTAAGTGGTCATAATGTTTTGGCAGTCTCTTAGTGTAATGCTAAAATGGCGTGGGGGCGGCTCACAGTGTCAGATTCTGCCACCTTACTATAGTTCTGTAATGGAGTGACTGTTCATAATGTTTTGGCTGGCCATTACGGTAACGCTGAAATGGAGTGGACGGGGGCGGAGGGGTCATAGTGTCAGGTTCTGGCACCCTAATATAGTCCTGTAATGCGTTAAGTGGTCATAATGTTTTGGCAATCTGTTACAGTCACGCTAAAAAGAAGTGGGGGGGTCATAGTGTCATGTTCTGCCACCCTACTATGGTTCTGTAATGGAGTGAGTGTTAATAATGTTCGACCCAAACGGGATTCGAACTCTGTCCTCCCGTGTGGTAGTCAACGTTACTAACCGCTCGACTACCCGTCTTCAAAGACCTGGCTATCACAATTACCTTTTAAGTGTAATGCTGGCCTGTTGACTGTGATAAGTTCCCACTGGCGTCCCAGCGAATTAGCCGGCGGCTAACCCCAACCCTGCAACCAGATATAATTTATATTTAAAGTAAAGGAAAACGTCAAACATGACTGAGAAGTTGTCATTCAGTCAATGAGAGGAGCTATGATTAGCAGCTGTGTGAAAGCAACAACTGAAGGGTGTGTGTGTGTGTGTGTGGGGGGGGGGGGGGGGGGGTGTTCTGCCTCCTCATTGTAATTGTAAGAGAGAGGAAGAGTGGAGGGAGAGAGGGAGAGAAGGAAGTTAGGATGGCTTCAGCTGTGTGAAAGCACCAATTGAGGAAGGAGGGAGGGAGGAAGGGAGGGAGAGAGGGAGGGAGGAAAGGAGAGATGGAGGGAGAGAAGGAGAGAGGGAGAGGGGGAAGGAGAGAGGGAGAGAGGGAGAGAAGGAAGGAGGGAGGGAGAGAGGGAGAGAAAGAGGGAGGGAAGGAGAGAGGGAGGGAAAGAGAGAGGGAGGGAGGGAAGGAGAGAGGGAGAGGGGGAAGGAGAGAGGGAGAGAGGGAAGGAGGGAGGGAGAGAGGGAGAGAAGGAGGGAGGGAAGGAGAGAGGGACAGAAGGAGGGAGGGAAGGAGAGAGGGAGAGGGCCGAGGGTTTTCTACAAATTAGTGTTGTTCCCATGAGTGTGCTGCCAAAATTGTGGCCGTACTCATTTTGGAAAGAAAGGCATGCGACGAGAAAAATCGTCGAGAAATCTCTCTCGGTTTCCACATACACATGAATGGGAAAAAATTCGAAAAGCTGTCGGCGCACTCCTCGCTCGGAGGAGCCTGCGGTCCAAACCGTACGTCCCACACATATACGACACACATCATCTGAAAGCAGACAAAAATCCCTACGTTTTTATGTAGTTTTTATCTCTGTAGCTCAAAACCTGTGGCCGCCACCTGAGATTGAAACCTTTTTTTTTCTGAATTTGGCCGAAACTCTGAACCTAGAGGGGGACTTAGAGTGCGCCCATAGGGCTCCATTATTAACGACGATTTTTTAACTTTTTTCCAAAATTTCACCAAAACGTAAACTGCGACCCTGACCAAACCGTAAAAGCTATCGAAACGCCGTTTTCAGAAAAACGAAGCTACACTTCCCGTGCCTCGTACAAACTTCAAAGCATTTTTCTACTCCAAAGCATGGCTGAGTGATTGCTCAGCAAAGCAAAGGTGTCCATTTTGGAATGTTGCCGTTTTTTTTCAGGTTTCTCCATTCACTTCCATGTTACGAGACGCTCGAATTTCGCCGTTTATTCTCGCCCCGTTGGACGGATCGCTTATGTGAGACATAGCACACCATTCCCGATCAATGCGCACGTCTCCATATAAATTCATCTATATGTCTCCAAAACTCTGGGAGAAGAAGCGAACCGAAAAAAGGACGGAAGAAGCTGGAAGAATAACTAGAAAATTCCTGCGGAAATTTTGACTGTGCCGGTGATGTGTGCGTCATGATGTGTGCGTGCTTATGTCATGTGAATAGTTAGCCACCGAGCCCACAAGGGCAGGTACATGCAGCAGACCGCTCCCAGCTCCACCTGAAAGCCAGCATCAGCTTCACAATACCCACAAAATACATTCAGTACAACAAGTCAAATCAAATGGCTTCTACTGAAAGAATGAGGAAATCACAATAACTGATTGTTAATCATAATCATTTTAATAATAAAAGTCATTGCTTCTATCTGAGCAACAGTTTACGGCACAGTGTTACATTTAGAAAAACATTCTATAATACTTAACAAATTCAATACTTAACACATTGAGGCTGTAAGAAGGAAACAGTCATGAAGTGAAGACCTTCAAATTGTCTTACTACAGCTCTTTGTCTCATGTTGGACGTCACTGCAGTCTGTCTGGATCGGCTGCAGGAAAACACAGACAAGTAGACGTGTCAAATAATGTTGTGAAACATAATTAATACAACTAACTAATTAAGTGTTCAGCTCATTATTTATTTCATTAAAAAAAAATTAAATAGATTAAATTGCATGTGAATCATTTGTCTATACTCCCATGTTCCCGAGGCAGGCCTCATTCATTAAAGATGTTGCCCTAACCGGGAGTCGAACCCTGCCCTCCTGTGTGAAAGCCCACGTTATTTGCCGCTCGACTATCCGCCAATACAATTACAACGTGTAAGACTGCCACTTTATATTTCAACTACAATGCTGGTCTGTTGACTGTGATTAACTCCCTCTAGCGTCGCGGCGGATTAGCCGGTGGCTAAGTCCGCTAGCCTCCGCGTAAGGTCGCGGCTAGCTCGGAGCTAGCGGTTAGCGTTAGCCGCTGCTAGCTCCGCGTTAGCCGCTGCTAGCTCGCTAACATACATGAACTATGGTTGAAGGCTGGCCGTCGGCTGAATCATTGCAGTTAACGTCTGTTAGCAGTTTAGCTGTGTTGGGCACAAACACTTAACATATGGATAATTCTAGAAATTCACTTACCTAATACGGTGAAGGAAACGTGTCAGGGATGTTCTGTCAAGAGTTGCAGCAAAGCAGCCAGATATAATTTGTATTTAAAGTAAAGGAAAACGTCAAACATGACTGAGAAGTTGTCATTCAGTCAATGAGAGGAGCTATGATTAGCAGCTGTGTGAAAGCAACAACTCAAGGGGGGGGGGGGGGGGGGGGGGGGGGGGGGTGTTCTGCCTCCTCATTGTAATAGACTGAGGAGAGTCCCTAATGTTTTGTCAATCTGTGTCTGTAATGCTATAGTGGGAAGGGGGAGGGGGAGGGGGGTGATAATGTTTTGGCTGAATATCTCCCTCTGTCTCCCTCAGCCTTCTGTGTTCTGCCTCCCCATTGTAATAGACTGAGGAGAGTCCCTAATGTTTTGTCAATCTGTGTCTGTAATGCTATAGTGGGAAGGGGAGGGGGGGTGATAATGTTATGGCAGATAATCTCCCTCTGTGTCCCTCAGCCTTCTGTGTGCACACCTGCGATGTGTTTGTTCATCAGGATCGGTTCAGGGGTCATAATGTTTTGCCACTCTGCGTCTGTGTGAATGTGCTCCTCTCCTCCTGCATGCTCGTTAGGGGCCGTTGCCATGGTCACCAGGGGCACCTGCTGCTGAACTCTCCTTTTCCTTCTCACCTCTGCCTGAGTCAGAAAATCCCCCCAAAAAAGTGAACCCCAGCTCGGCCCGTCCGAACAAACGCTCATAAATCAAAAACTACAAGTCCTATCGGGAAAACGAACGCATCGTGAGCGTCGGCCGAGGGTTTTCTACAATTTAGTGTTGTTCCCACGCGCGTACTGCCAAAATTGTGGCCGTAGTCGTTTTGGAAAGAAAGTGTGCGACTCGAAAAATCGTCGAAAAATCCCTCTCGGTTTCCACATACACACGCATGGGGAAAAATTCGAAAAGCTGTCGGCGCACTCCTCGCTCGGAGGAGCCTGCTGTCCCAACCGTACGTCCCACGCGAATAAAACACACATCATCTGAAAGGCAACAAAAATCCCTACGTTTTTATGTAGTTTTTATCTCTGTAGCTCAAAACCTGTGGCCGCCACGTGAGATTGAAAGCTTTTTTTTTCAGAATTTCGACGAAACTCTGAACCTAGAGTGCGGCTAGAGTGGCCCCATAGAGCCCCATTATAAACGACGATTTTTGAACTTTTTTCCAAAATGTCACCAAAACGTAAACTGCGACCCCGACCAAACCGTAAAAGCTATCGAAACGCCGTTTTCAGACAAACGAAGCTACACTTCCCGTGCCTCGTACAAACTTCAAAGCATTTTTCTACTCCAAAGCACGGCTGAGTGATCGCTCAGCAAAGCCAAGCTGTCCATTTTGGAATGTTGCCGCTTTTTTCCGGGCTTCTCCATTCACTTCCATGTTACGAGACGCGGGAATTTCGCCGTTTATTCTCGTCCCGTTGGACGGATCGCTTATGTGAGACATAGCACACTTGTCCCAATCAATGCACACGTCTCCATATAAATTGGTCTATATGTCTCCAAAACTCCGGGAGAAGAAGCGAACCGAAAAATTACGGAAGAAGTCATAAGAATAATAAGCCCGAGCAATAACAATATATGTGCCACGCCCCTGCAGGCAGGCTGCGCCTGCCTGCAGGGGCGTGCACTGGCTCCCATTGCGCAGCAATGGGAGCCAGTGCACCGGCACAGATAACTAGAAAATTCCTGCGGAAATTTTGACTGTGCCGGTGATGTGTGCGTCATGATGTGTGCGTGCTTATGTCATGTGAATAGTTAGCCACCGAGCCCACAAGGGCAGGTACATGCAGCAGACCGCTCCCAGCTCCACCTGAAAGCCAGCATCAGATTCACAATACCCACAAAATACATTCTGTACAACAAGTAAAATCAAATGGCTTCTACTGAAAGAACGAGGAAATCACAATAACTGATTGTTAATCATAATCATTTTAATAATAAAAGTCATTGCTTCTATCTGAGCAACAGTTTACGGCACAGTCTTACATTTAGAAAAACACTCTATAATACTTAACACATTCAATACTTAACACATTGAGGCTGTAAGAAGGAAACAGTCATGAAGTGAAGACCTTCAAATTGTCCCTTTACTACAGCTCTTTGTCTCATGATGGACGTCACTGCAGTCTGTCTGGATCGGCTGCAGGAAAACACAGACAAGTAGACGTGTCAAATAATGTTGTGAAACATAATTAATACAACTAACTAATTAAGTGTTCAGCTCATTATTTATTTCATTAAAAAAAATTAAATATATTAAATTGCATGTGAATCATTTGTCTATACTCCCATGTTCCCGAGGCAGGCCTCATTCATTAAAGATGTTGCCCTAACCGGGAGTCGAACCCTGGCCTCCGGTGTGAAAGCCCACGTTATTTGCCGCTCGACTATCCGCCAATACTATCACAACGTGTAAGACTGCCACTTTATATTTAAACTACAGTGCTGGTCTGTTGACTGTGATTAACTCCCTCTAGCGTCGCGGCGGATTAGCCGGTGGCTAAGTCCGCTAGCCTCCGCGTAAGGTCGCGGCTAGCTCGGAGCTAGCGGTTAGCGTTAGCCGCTGCTAGCTCGGAGCTAGGGGTTAGCCGCCGCTAGCTCAGCGTTAGCCGCTGCTAGCTCGCTAACATACATGAACTATGGTTGAAGGCTGGCCGTCGGCTGAATCATTGCAGTTAACGTCTGTTAGCAGTTTAGCTGTGTTGGGCACAAACACTTAACATATGGATAATTCTAGAAATTCACTTACCTAATACGGTGAAGGAAACGTGTCAGGGATGTTCTGTCAAGAGTTGCAGCAAAGCAGCCAGATATAATTTGTATTTAAAGTAAAGGAAAACGTCAAACATGACTGAGAAGTTGTCATTCAGTCAATGAGAGGAGCTATGATTAGCAGCTGTGTGAAAGCAACAACTCAAGGGGGGGGGGGGGGGGGGGTGTTCTGCCTCCTCATTGTAATAGACTGAGGAGAGTCCCTAATGTTTTGTCAATCTGTGTCTGTAATGCTATAGTGGGAAGGGGAGGGGGGGGTGATAATGTTATGGCAGATAATCTCCCTCTGTGTCCCTCAGCCTTCTGTGTGCACACCTGCGATGTGTTTGTTCATCAGGATCGGTTCAGGGGTCATAATGTTTTGCCACTCTGCGTCTGTGTGAATGTGCTCCTCTCCTCCTGCATGCTCGTTAGGGGCCGTTGCCATGGTCACCAGGGGCACCTGCTGCTGAACTCTCCTTTTCCTTCTCACCTCTGCCTGAGTCAGAAAATCCCCCCAAAAAAAGTGAACCCCAGCTCGGCCCGTCCGAACAAACGCTCATAAATCAAAAACTACAAGTCCTATCGGGAAAACGAACGCATCGTGAGCGTCGGCCGAGGGTTTTCTACAATTTAGTGTTGTTCCCACGCGCGTACTGCCAAAATTGTGGCCGTAGTCGTTTTGGAAAGAAAGTGTGCGACTCGAAAAATCGTCGAAAAATCCCTCTCGGTTTCCACATACACACGCATGGGGAAAAATTCGAAAAGCTGTCGGCGCACTCCTCGCTCGGAGGAGCCTGCTGTCCCAACCGTACGTCCCACGCGAAAAAAACACACATCATCTGAAAGGCAACAAAAATCCCTACGTTTTTATGTAGTTTTTATCTCTGTAGCTCAAAACCTGTGGCCGCCACGTGAGATTGAAACCTTTTTTTTTCAGAATTTCGACGAAACTCTGAACCTAGAGTGCGGCTAGAGTGGCCCCATAGAGCCCCATTATAAACGACGATTTTTTAACTTTTTTCCAAAATGTCACCAAAACGTAAACTGCGACCCCGACCAAACCGTAAAAGCTATCGAAACGCCGTTTTCAGACAAACGAAGCTACACTTCCCGTGCCTCGTACAAACTTCAAAGCATTTTTCTACTCCAAAGCACGGCTGAGTGATCGCTCAGCAAAGCCAAGCTGTCCATTTTGGAATGTTGCCGCTTTTTTCCGGGCTTCTCCATTCACTTCCATGTTACGAGACGCGGGAATTTCGCCGTTTATTCTCGTCCCGTTGGACGGATCGCTTATGTGAGACATAGCACACTTGTCCCAATCAATGCACACGTCTCCATATAAATTGGTCTATATGTCTCCAAAACTCCGGGAGAAGAAGCGAACCGAAAAATTACGGAAGAAGTCATAAGAATAACTAGAAAATTCCTGCGGAAATTTTGACTGTGCCGGTGATGTGTGCGTCATGATGTGTGCGTGCTTATGTCATGTGAATAGTTAGCCACCGAGCCCACAAGGGCAGGTACATGCAGCAGACCGCTCCCAGCTCCACCTGAAAGCCAGCATCAGCTTCACAATACCCACAAAATACATTCAGTACAACAAGTTAAATCAAATGGCTTCTACTGAAAGAATGAGGAAATCACAATAACTGATTGTTAATCATAATCATTTTAATAATAAAAGTCATTGCTTCTATCTGAGCAACAGTTTACGGCACAGTCTTACATTTAGAAAAACATTCTATAATGCTTAACAAATTCAATACTTAACACATTGAGGCTGTAAGAAGGAAACAGTCATGAAGTGAAGACCTTCAAATTGTCCCTTTACTACAGCTCTTTGTCTCATGTTGGACGTCACTGCAGTCTGTCTGGATAGATAGATAGATAGATAGACAACTTTATTAATCCTTTTGGGAAGTTCCCGCAGGGAAATTGACATCTCCATCGCATACAGCACTGTCAGACATACATACTGGATCGGCTGCAGGAAAACACAGACAAGTAGACGTGTCAAATAATGTTGTGAAACATAATTAATACAACTAACTAATTAAGTGTTCAGCTCATTATTTATTTCATTAAAAAAAAATTAAATATATTAAATTGCATGTGAATCATTTGTCTATACTCCCATGTTCCCGAGGCAGGCCTCATTCATTAAAGATGTTGCCCTAACCGGGAGTCGAACCCTGACCTCCGGTGTGAAAGCCCACGTTATTTGCCGCTCGACTATCCGCCAATACTATTACAACGTGTAAGACTGCCACTTTATATTTCAACTACAGTGCTTGTCTGTTGACTGTGATTAACTCCCTCTAGCGTCGCGGCGGATTAGCCGGTGGCTAAGTCCGCTAGCCTCCGCGTAAGCACGCGGCTAGCTCGGAGCTAGCGGTTAGCGTTAGCCGCTGCTAGCTCGGAGCTAGCGGTTAGCTGCCGCTAGCTCCGCGTTAGCCGCTGCTAGCTCCGCGTTAGCCGCTGCTAGCTCGCTAACATACATGAACTATGGTTGAAGGCTGGCCTTCGGCTGAATCATTGCAGTTAACGTCTGTTAGCAGTTTAGCTGTGTTGGGCACAAACACTTAACATATGGATAATTCTAGAAATTCACTTACCTAATACGGTGAAGGAAACGTGTCAGGGATGTTCTGTCAAGAGTTGCAGCAAAGCAGCCAGATATAATTTGTATTTAAAGTAAAGGAAAACGTCAAACATGACTGAGAAGTTGTCATTCAGTCAATGAGAGGAGCTATGATTAGCAGCTGTGTGAAAGCAACAACTCAAGGGGGGGGGGGGGGTGTTCTGCCTCCTCATTGTAATAGACTGAGGAGAGTCCCTAATGTTTTGTCAATCTGTGTCTGTAATGCTATAGTGGGAAGGGCAGGGGGGGGTGATAATGTTATGGCAGATAATCTCCCTCTGTGTCCCTCAGCCTTCTGTGTGCACACCTGCGATGTGTTTGTTCATCAGGATCGGTTCAGGGGTCATAATGTTTTGCCACTCTGCGTCTGTGTGAATGTGCTCCTCTCCTCCTGCATGCTCGTTAGGGGCCGTTGCCATGGTCACCAGGGGCACCTGCTGCTGAACTCTCCTTTTCCTTCTCACCTCTGCCTGAGTCAGAAAATCCCCCCAAAAAAAGTGAACCCCAGCTCGGCCCGTCCGAACAAACGCTCATAAATCAAAAACTACAAGTCCTATCGGGAAAACGAACGCATCGTGAGCGTCGGCCGAGGGTTTTCTACAATTTAGTGTTGTTCCCACGCGCGTACTGCCAAAATTGTGGCCGTAGTCGTTTTGGAAAGAAACTGTGCGACTCGAAAAATCGTCGAAAAATCCCTCTCGGTTTCCACATACACACGCATGGGGAAAAATTCGAAAAGCTGTCGGCGCACTCCTCGCTCGGAGGAGCCTGCTGTCCCAACCGTACGTCCCACGCGAATAAAACACACATCATCTGAAAGGCAACAAAAATCCCTACGTTTTTATGTAGTTTTTATCTCTGTAGCTCAAAACCTGTGGCCGCCACGTGAGATTGAAACCTTTTTTTTTCAGAATTTCGACGAAACTCTGAACCTAGAGTGCGGCTAGAGTGGCCCCATAGAGCCCCATTATAAACAACGATTTTTGAACTTTTTTCCAAAATGTCACCAAAACGTAAACTGCGACCCCGACCAAACCGTAAAAGCTATCGAAACGCCGTTTTCAGACAAACGAAGCTACACTTCCCGTGCCTCGTACAAACTTCAAAGCATTTTTCTACTCCAAAGCACGGCTGAGTGATCGCTCAGCAAAGCCAAGCTGTCCATTTTGGAATGTTGCCGCTTTTTTCCGGGCTTCTCCATTCACTTCCATGTTACGAGACGCGGGAATTTCGGCGTTTATTCTCGTCCCGTTGGACGGATCGCTTATGTGAGACATAGCACACTTGTCCCAATCAATGCACACGTCTCCATATAAATTGGTCTATATGTCTCCAAAACTCTGGGAGAAGAAGCGAACCGAAAAATTACGGAAGAAGTCATAAGAATAACTAGAAAATTCCTGCGGAAATTTTGACTGTGCCGGTGATGTGTGCGTGCTTATGTTGGTTGCGAGTTTGATGTCATAGAATTCTGCCACTCTAATATGCTCCTGTAATGCTTTAAGTGGTCATAATGTTTTGGCAGTCTGTTACTGTAATGCTGAAATGGAGTGGGGGGTCAGTGTCAGATTTTGCCACTGTACTATAGTCCTGTAATGAGAGAAGTGGTCATAATGTTTTGACAGTCTATTATTGTCATGCTAAAATGGAGTGGAGGGGGGCGGGGTCATAGAGTCATGTTCTGGCACCCTAATGTAGTCCTGTAATGCATTAAGTGGTCATAATGTTTTGGCAGCCTGTTACTGTAATGCTGAAATGGAGTTGGGGGTCAGTGTCAGATTCTGCCACTGTACTATAGTCCTGTAATGAGGGAAGTGGTCATAATGTTTTGGCAGTCTATTATTGTCATGCTAAAATGGAGTGGAGGGAGGCGGGGGGGTCATAGAGTCATGTTCTGGCACCCTAATATAGTCCTGTAATGAGAGAAGTGGTCATAATGTTTTGGCAGCCTTTTACTCTAATGCTAAAATGACGTGGGGGGACATAGTGTGAGGTTCTGGCACCCTAATATAGTCCTGTAATGCGTTAAGTGGTCATAATGTTTTGGAAGTCTATTACTGTCATGCTAAAATGGCGTGGGGGCGGCAATTATATATATAAAGAAAGAGGGAGAAAGGAAGGGAGGGAGAGAGATGGAGGGAGAGAGGGAAGGAGAGAGGGAGAGAAGGAAGGAGGGAGGGAGAGAGGGAGAGAAGGAGGGAGAGAAGGAAGGAGGGAGGGAGAGAGGGAGGGAGGGAAGGAGGGAGAGAGGGAGGGAGGGAGGGGGGGTTCATGGGTTGTTCTGCCTCCCCATTGTAATAGACTGAGGAGAGTCCCTAATGTTTTGTCAGTCTGTGTCTGTAATGCTATAGTGGGAAGGGGGAGGGGGAGGGGGGTGATAATGTTTTGGCTGATCATCTCCCTCTGTCTCCCTCAGCCTTCTGTGTTCTGCCTCCCTATTGTAATAGACTGAGGAGAGTCCCTAATGTTTTGTCAATCTGTGTCTGTAATGCTATAGTGGGAAGGGGAGGGGGGGTGATAATGTTATGGCAGATAATCTCCCTCTGTCTCCCTCAGCCTTCTGTGTGCACACCTGCGATGTGTTTATTCATCAGGATCGGTTCAGTGTTCATAATGTTATGGCACTCTGCGTCTGTGTGAATGTGCTCCTGTATGGGGTGTTCTTCCTCCCCATTGTAATACACTGACAGACCCTAATCTTTTGGCAGATCGTGACGCTTTTCCCTCCACTGTCTCAGCGCACCTGTTCTGTGCCTGCTCGTTGGGGGCCGTTGCCATGGCTACGCTATGCGTACATGATATTCTATATATTCACTCCCCTCTCTCCTGCACCCTAGAAATCTGCGTCAGAACAAATGCTCATATCTCAAAAACTACAAGTCCAATCTCGAAAACGAACGCATTGTGAGCGTCGGCCGAGGGTTTTCTACAAATTAGTGTTGTTCCCACGAGCGTGCTGCCAAAATTGTGGCCGTACTCGTTTTGGAAAGAAAGGCATGCGACGAGAAAAATCGTCGAGAAATCTCTCTCGGTTTCTACATACACACGAATGGGAAAAAATTCGAAAAGCTGTCGGCGCACTCCTCGCTCGGAGGAGCCTGCAGTCCAAACCGTAAGTCCCACACATATAAGACACACATCATCTGAAAGCAGACAAAAATCCCTACGTTTTTATGTAGTTTTTATCTCTGTAGCTCAAAACCTGTGGCCGCCACCTGAGATTGAAACCTTTTTTTTTCTGAATTTGGCCGAAACTCTGAACCTAGAGGGGGACTTAGAGTGCGCCCATAGGGCTCCATTATAAACGACGATTTTTGAACTTTTTTCCAAAATTTCACCAAAACGTAAACTGCGACCCCGACCAAACCGTAAAAGCTATCGAAACGCCGTTTTCAGAAAAACGAAGCTACACTTCCCGTGCCTCGTACAAACTTCAAAGCATTTTTCTACTCCAAAGCACGGCTGAGTGATTGCTCAGCAAAGCCAAGCTGTCCATTTTGGAATGTTGCCGCTTTTTTCCGGGCTTCTCCATTCACTTCCATGTTACGAGACGCTCGAATTTCGCCGTTTATTCTCGCCCCGTTGGACGGATCGCTTATGTGAGACATAGCACACCTGTCCCAATCAATGCGCACGTCTCCATATAAATTGGTCTATATGTCTCCAAAACTCTGGGAGAAGATGCGAACCGAAAAAAGTACCAGAAGAAGTCATAAGAATAATAAGCCTGAGCAATAACAATATATGTGCCACGCCCCTGCAGGCAGGCTGCGCCTGCCTGCAGGGGCGTGCACTGGCTCCCATTGCGCAGCAATGGGAGCCAGTGCACCGGCACAGATAACTAGAAAATTCCTGCGGAAATTTTGACTGTGCCGGTGATGTGTGCGTCATGATGTGTGCGTGCTCATGTTATGTGAATAGCTCCCGTTAGCCACCGAGCCCACAAGGGCAGGTACATGCAGCAGACCGCTCCCAGCTCCACCTGAAAGCCAGCATCAGCTTCACAATACCCACAAAATACATTCTGTACAACAAGTTAAATCAAATGGCTTCTACTGAAAGAACGAGGAAATCACAATAACTGCTTGTTAATCATAATCATTTTAATAATAAAAGTCATTGCTTCTATCTGAGCAACAGTTTACGGCACAGTCTTACATTTAGAAAAACATTCTATAATACTTAACACATTCAATACTTAACACATTGAGGCTGTAAGAAGGAAACAGTCATGAAGTGAAGACCTTCAAATTGTCCCTTTACTACAGCTCTTTGTCTCATGTTGGACGTCACTGCAGTCTGTCTGGATCGGCTGCAGGAAAACACAGACAAGTAGACGTGTCAAATAATGTTGTGAAACATAATTAATACAACTAACTAATTAAGTGTTCAGCTCATTATTTATTTCATTAAAAAAATTAAATATATTAAATTGCATGTGAATCATTTGTCTGTACACCCATGTTCCCAAGGCAGGCCTCATTCATTAAAGATGTTGCATTAACCGGGAGTCGAACCCTGGCCTCCGGTGTGAAAGCCCACGTTATTTGCCGCTCGACTATCCGCCAATACCTTACAACGTGTAAGACTGCCACTTTATATTTCAACTACAGTGCTGGTCTGTTGACTGTGATTAACTCCCTCCAGCGTCGCGGCGGATTAGCCGGTGGCTAAGTCCGCTAGCCTCCGCGTAAGGTCGCGGCTAGCTCGGAGCTAGCGGTTAGCGTTAGCCGCTGCTAGCTCGGAGCTAGCGGTTAGCCGCCGCTAGCTCAGCGTTAGCCGCTGCTAGCTCGCTAACATACATGAACTATGGTTGAAGGCTGGCCGTCGGCTGAATCATTGCAGTTAACGTCTGTTAGCAGTTTAGCTGTGTTGGGCACAAACACTTAACATATGGATAATTCTAGAAATTCACTTACCTAATACGGTGAAGGAAACGTGTCAGGGATGTTCTGTCAAGAGTTGCAGCAAAGCAGCCAGATATAATTTGTATTTAAAGTAAAGGAAAACGTCAAACATGACTGAGAAGTTGTCATTCAGTCAATGAGAGGAGCTATGATTAGCAGCTGTGTGAAAGCAACAACTGAAGGGTGTGTGTGTGTGTGTGTGGGTGTGTGTGTGTGTGGGGGGGGTGTTCTGCCTCCTTATTGTAATTGTAAGAGAGAGGAAGAGTGGAGGGAGGGAGGGAGGGAGGGAGATAGGGAGGGAGGGAGGGAGGAAAAGTGGGAGAAAGGAAGGGAGGGAGAGAGATGGAGGGAGGGAGAGAGGGAAGGAGGGGGGAGAGAGGGAAGGAGAGAGGGAGAGAAGGAAGGAGGGGGGGGAGAGAGGGAGAGAAGGAGGGAGGGAG
Organism: Planiliza haematocheilus; assembly: GCA_005024645.1. Classification (NCBI taxonomy): domain Eukaryota; kingdom Metazoa; phylum Chordata; class Actinopteri; order Mugiliformes; family Mugilidae; genus Planiliza; species Planiliza haematocheilus. Next base: position 53,361 of record SRSE01000353.1, on the reverse strand, counting down.
GGAGGGAGAGAAAGAGGGAGGGAAGGAAAAGTGGGAGAAAGGAAGGGAGGGAGAGAGATGGAGGGAGAGAGGGAAGGAGAGAGGGAGAGAAGGAAGGAGGGGGGGAGAGAGGGAAGGAGAGAGGGAGAGAAGGAAGGAGGGGGGGAGAGAGGGAAGGAGAGAGGGAGAGAAGGAAGGAGGGGGGAGAGAGGGAGAGAAGGAAGGAGGGGGAGAGAGGGAGAGAAGGAGGGAGGGAGGGAGACAGGGAGGGAGGTGGGGGGGGGGGGGTCATGGGGTGTTATGCCTCCCCATTGTAATAGACTGAGGAGAGTCCCTAATGTTTTGTCAATCTGTGTCTGTAATGCTATAGTGGGAAGGGGAGGGGGGGTGATAATGTTATGGCAGATAATCTCCCTCTGTGTCCCTCAGCCTTCTGTGTGCACACCTGCGATGTGTTTGTTCATCAGGATCGGTTCAGTGTTCATAATGTTATGGCACTCTGCGTCTGTGTGAATGTGCTCCAGTATGGGGTGTTCTTCCTCCCCATTGTAATACACTGACAGACCCTAATCTTTTGGCAGATCGTGACACTTTTCCCTCCACTGTCTCAGCGCACCTGTTCTGTGCCTGCTCGTTGGGGGCCGTTGCCATGGCTACGCTATGCGTACATGATATTCTATATATTCACTCCCCTCTCTCCTGCACCCTAGAAATCTGTGTCAGAACAAACGCTCATATCTCGAAAACTACAAGTCCTATCGAGAAAACGAACGCATTGTGAGCGTCGGCCGAGGGTTTTCTACAAATTAGTGTTGTTCCCACGCGCGTGCTGCCAAAATTGTGGCCGTACTCGTTTTGGAAAGAAAGGCATGCGACGAGAAAAATCGTCGAGAAATCCCTCTCGGTTTCCACATACACATGAATGGGGAAAAATTGGAAAAGCTGTCGGCGCACTCCTCGCTCGGAGGAGCCTGCGGTCCAAACCGTACGTCCCACACATATAAGACACACATCATCTGAAAGCAGACAAAAATCCCTACGTTTTTATGTAGTTTTTATCTCTGTAGCTCAAAACCTGTGGCCGCCACCTGAGATTGAAACCTTTTTTTTTCTGAATTCGGCCGAAACTCTGAACCTAGAGGGGGACTTAGAGTGGGCCCATAGGGCTCCATTATAAACGAAGATTTTTTAACTTTTTTCCAAAATTTCACCAAAACGTAAACTGCGACCCTGACCAAACCGTAAAAGCTATCGAAACGCCGTTTTCAGAAAAACAAAGCTACACTTCCCGTGCCTCGTACAAACTTCAAAGCATTTTTCTACTCCAAAGCATGGCTGAGTGATTGCTCAGCAAAGCAAAGGTGTCCATTTTGGAATGTTGCCGTTTTTTTTCGGGCTTCTCCATTCACTTCCATGTTACGAGACGCTCGAATTTCGCCGTTTATTCTCGCCCCGTTGGACGGATCGCTTATGTGAGACATAGCACACCATTCCCGATCAATGCGCACGTCTCCATATAAATTCGTCTATATGTCTCCAAAACTCTGGGAGAAGAAGCGAACCGAAAAAAGTACCAGAAGAAGCTATAAGAATATTAAACGCGAGCAATAACAATATATGTGCCACGCCCCTGCAGGCAGGCTGCGCCTGCCTGCAGGGGCGTGCACTGGCTTCCATTGCACAGCAATGGGAGCCAGTGCACCGGCACAGATAATAAGCCCGAGCAATAACAATATATGTGCCACGCCCCTGCAGGCAGGCTGTGCCTGCCTGCAGGGGCGTGCACTGGCTCCCATTGCGCAGCAATGGGAGCCAGTGCACCGGCACAGATAATAAGCCCGAGCAATAACAATATATGTGCCACGCCCCTGCCTGCAGGGGCGTGCACTGGCTCCCATTGCGCAGCAATGGGAGCCAGTGCACCGGCACAGATAACTAGAAAATTCCTGCGGAAATTTTGACTGTGCCGGTGATGTGTGCGTCATGATGTGTGCGTGCTTATGTCATGTGAATAGTTAGCCACCGAGCCCACAAGGGCAGGTACATGCAGCAGACCGCTCCCAGCTCCACCTGAAAGCCAGCATCAGCTTCACAATACCCACAAAATACATTCTGTACAACAAGTCAAATCAAATGGCTTCTACTGAAAGAACGAGGAAATCACAATAACTGATTGTTAATCATAATCATTTTAATAATAAAAGTCATTGCTTCTATCTGAGCAACAGTTTACGGCACAGTCTTACATTTAGAAAAACATTCTATAATACTTAACGCATTCAATACGTAACACATTGAGGCTGTAAGAAGGAAACAGTCATGAAGTGAAGACCTTCAAATTGTCCCTTTACTACAGCTCTTTGTCTCATGTTGGACGTCACTGCAGTCTGTCTGGATCGGCTGCAGGAAAACACAGACAAGTAGACGTGTCAAATAATGTTATGAAACATAATTAATACAACTAACTAATTAAGTGTTCAGCTCATTATTTATTTCATTAAAAAAATTAAATATATTAAATTGCATGTTAATTATTTGTCTGTACTCCCACGTTCCTGTGGCAGGCCTCATTCATTAAAGATGTCGCCCTAACCGGGATTCGAACCCAGGCCTCCCGAGTGGCAGCCCACGTTATTTGCCGCTCGACTATCCGCCAATACTATGACAACGTGTAAGACTGCCAGTTTATGTTTAAACTACAGTGCTGGTCTGTTGACTGTGATTAACTCCCTCTAGCGTCGCGGCGGATTAGCCGATGGCTAAGTCCGCTAGCCTCCGCGTAAGCTTGCGGCTAGCTCGGAGCTAGCGGTTAGCGTTAGCCGCCGCTAGCCTCCGCGTTAGCCGCTGCTAGCTCGCTAACATACATGAACTATGGTTGAAGGCTGGCCGTCGGCTGAATCATTGCAGTTAACGTCTGTTAGCAGTTTAGCTGTGTTGGGCACAAACACTTAACATATGGATAATTCTAGAAATTCACTTACCTAATACGGTGAAGGAAACGTGTCAGGGATGTTCTGTCAAGAGTTGCAGCAAAGCAGCCAGATATAATTTGTATTTAAAGTAAAGGAAAACGTCAAACATGACTGAGAAGTTGTCATTCAGTCAATGAGAGGAGCTATGATTAGCAGCTGTGTGAAAGCAACAACTCAAGGGGGGGGGGGGGGGGGGGGGGGGTGTTCTGCCTCCTCATTGTAATAGACTGAGGAGAGTCCCTAATGTTTTGTCAATCTGTGTCTGTAATGCTATAGTGGGAAGGGGAGGGGGGGGTGATAATGTTATGGCAGATAATCTCCCTCTGTGCCCCTCAGCCTTCTGTGTGCACACCTGCGATGTGTTTGTTCATCAGGATCGGTTCAGTGTTCATAATGTTTTGCCACTCTGCGTCTGTGTGAATGTGCTCCTGTATGGGGTGTTCTTCCTCCCCATTGTAATACACTGACAGACCCTAATCTTTTGGCAGATCGTGACACTTTTCCCTCCACTGTCTCAGCGCACCTGTGCTCTGCCTGCTCGTTGGGGGCCGTTGCCATGGCTACGCTATGCGTACATGATATTCTATATATTCACTCTCCTCTCTCCTGCACCCTAGAAATCTGCGTCAGAACAAACGCTCATATCTCGAAAACTACAAGTCCTATCTCGAAAACGAACGCATTGTGAGCGTCGGCCGAGGGTTTTCTACAAATTAGTGTTGTTCCCACGAGCGTGCTGCCAAAATTGTGGCCGTACTCGTTTTGGAAAGAAAGGCATGCGACGAGAAAAATCGTCGAGAAATCTCTCTCGGTTTCTACATACACACGAATGGGAAAAAATTCGAAAAGCTGTCGGCGCACTCCTCGCTCGGAGGAGCCTGCAGTCCAAACCGTACGTCCCACGTGAATAAAACACACATCATCTGAAAGGCAACAAAAATCCCTACGTTTCTATGTATTTTTTATCTGTGTAGCTCAATACCTGTGGCCGCCACGTGAGATTGAAACCTTTTTTTTTCAGAATTTCGACAAAACTCTGAACCTACAGTGCGGCTAGAGTGCGCCCATAGAGCCCCATTATAAACGACGATTTTTTAACTTTTTTCCAAAATTTCAGCAAAACGTAAACTGCGACCCCGACCAAACCGTAAAAGCTATCGAAACGCCGTTTTCAGAAAAACGAAGCTACACTTCCCGTGCCTCGTACAAACTTCAAAGCATTTTTCTACTCCAAAGCACGGCTGAGTGATCGCTCAGCAAAGCCAAGCTGTCCATTTTGGAATGTTGCCGCTTTTTTCCGGGCTTCTCCATTCACTTCCATGTTACGAGACGCTCGAATTTCGCCGTTTATTCTCGCCCCGTTGGACGGATCGCTTATGTGAGACATAGCACACTTGTCCCAATCAATGCGCACGTCTCCATATAAATTGGTCTATATGTCTCCAAAACTCTGGGAGAAGAAGCGAACCGAAAAAAGGACGGAAGAAGTGGGAAGAATAACTAGAAAATTCCTGCGGAAATTTTGACTGTGCCGGTGATGTGTGCGTCATGATGTGTGCGTGGTGTTTCATTCTGAGTTTGATGTCATAGAGTTCTGCCACTCCAATATGCCCCTGTAATGCTTTAAGTGGTCATAATGTTTTGGCAGTCTGTTACTGTAATGCTGAAATGGAGTGGGGTGTCAGTGTCAGATTCTGCCATTGTACTATAGTCCTGCAATGACTGAAGTGGTCATAATGTTTTGGCAGTCTCTTACTGTAATGCTGAAATGGAGTGGTGGGTCAGTGTCAGATTCTGCCACTGTACTATAGTCCTGTAATGCTTGAAGTGGTCATAATGTTTTGGCTGTCCATTACTGTAACGCTAAAATGGAGTCTGAGGGTAACAATGTCAGGTTCTGGCCACCTACAGTACTGCAGTAATGGCTTGGGTGTTCCTAATGTTTTGGCATAGTTTTCCCGCCGCTTTCTGTGTGCAACTGTGCTGAGTTTCCTTGTCAGGATGGCTTCAGCTATGTGAAAGCACCAACTGAGGAAGGAGGGAGGGAGGGAGAGAAAGAGAGAGGGAGGGAGGGAAGGAGAGAGTTAGAGAGGGAAGGAGAGAGGGAGAGAGGGAGAGAAGGAAGGAGGGAGGGAGAGAGGGAGGGAGGGAAGGAGAGAGGGAGGGAGGGAAGGAAGGAGGGCGAGAGGAAGGGAGGGAAGGAAAGAGGGAGAGAGGGAAGGAGAGAGGGAGAGAAAGAAGGAGAGAGCGGGAGAAGGAGGGAGGGAAGGAGAGAGGGAGAGAGGGAAGTAGAGAGGGAGAGAGCGACAGAAGGAGGGAGGGAAGGAGAGAGGGAGAGAGGGAGGGAGAGGGGGGGTCATGGGTTGTTCTGCCTCCTCATTGTAATAGACTGAGGAGAGTCCCTAATCTTTGGCAGATCGGCTGTGTGAAAGCACTAACTGAGGAGGGAGGGAGAGAGAGAGAGAGGGAGAGACGGGGGGGGGGGGGGGGGGGGGTCATGGGGTGTTCTGCCTCCCCATTGTAATAGACTGAGGAGAGTACCTAATCTTTTGGCAGATCGGCTGTGTGAAAGCACTAACTGGGGAGGGAGGGAGAGAGGGAGAAAGGGAGAGACGGACGGGGGGGTCATGGGGTGTTCTGCCTCCCCATTGTAATAGACTGAGGAGAGTCCCTAATCTTTTGGCAGATCGGCTGTGTGGAAGCACTAACTGAGGAGGGAGGGAGAGAGTGAGGGAGGGAGATAGGGAGGGAGGTGGGGGGGGGGGGTCATGGGTGTTATGCCTCCCCATTGTAATAGACTGAGGAGAGTCCCTAATGTTTTGTCAATCTGTGTCTGTAATGCTATAGTGGGAAGGGGAGGGGGGTGATAATGTTTTGGCATATCGTCTCCCTCTGTGCCCCTCAGCCTTCTGTGTGCACACCTGCGATGTGTTTGTTCATCAGGATCGGTTCAGTGTTCATAATGTTATGGCACTCTGCGTCTGTGTGAATGTGCTCCTGTATGGGGTGTTCTTCCTCCCCATTGTAATACACTGACAGACCCTAATCTTTTGGCAGATCGTGACGCTTTTCCCTCCATTGTCTCAGCGCACCTGTGCTCTGCCTGCTCGTTGGGGGCCGTTGCCATGGCTACGCTATGCGTACATGATATTCTATATATTCACTCTCCTCTCTCCTGCACCCTAGAAATCTGTGTCAGAACAAACGCTCATATCTCGAAAACTACAAGTCCTATCGAGAAAACGAACGCATTGTGAGCGTCGGCCGAGGGTTTTCTACAAATTAGTGTTGTTCCCACGAGCGTGCTGCCAAAATTGTGGCCGTACTCGTTTTGGAAAGAAAGGCATGCGACGAGAAAAATCGTCGAGAAATCTCTCTCGGTTTCTACATACACACGAATGGGAAAAAATTCGAAAAGCTGTCGGCGCACTCCTCGCTCGGAGGAGCCTGCAGTCCAAACCGTACGTCCCACACATATAAGACACACATCATCTGAAAGCAGACAAAAATCCCTACGTTTTTATGTAGTTTTTATCTCTGTAGCTCAAAACCTGTGGCCGCCACCTGAGATTGAAACCTTTTTTTTTCTGAATTTGGCCGAAACTCTGAACCTAGAGGGGGACTTAGAGTGCGCCCATAGGGCTCCATTATAAACGACGATTTTTTAACTTTTTTCCAAAATTTCACCAAAACGTAAACTGCGACCCCGACCAAACCGTAAAAGCTATCGAAACGCCGTTTTCAGAAAAACAAAGCTACACTTCCCGTGCCTCGTACAAACTTCAAAGCATTTTTCTACTCCAAAGCATGGCTGAGTGATTGCTCAGCAAAGCAAAGGTGTCCATTTTGGAATGTTGCCGTTTTTTTTCGGGCTTCTCCATTCACTTCCATGTTACGAGACGCTCGAATTTCGCCGTTTATTCTCGCCCCGTTGGACGGATCGCTTATGTGAGACATAGCACACCATTCCCGATCAATGCGCACGTCTCCATATAAATTCGTCTATATGTCTCCAAAACTCTGGGAGAAGAAGCGAACCGAAAAAAGTACCAGAAGAAGCTATAAGAATATTAAACGCGAGCAATAACAATATTGCTCGCGTACCAGAAGAAGCTATAAGAATATTAAACGCGAGCAATAACAATATTGCTGCGCAATGGGAGCCAGTGCACCGGCACAGATAATAAGCCTGAGCAATAACAATATATGTGTTATTGCTGCGCAATGGGAGCCAGTGCACCGGCACAGATAATAAACGCAAAGCAATAGCAATATATGTGCCACGCCCCTGCAGGCAGGCTCCCATTGCGCAGCAATGGGAGCCAGTGCACCGGCACAGATAATTCCAGCGGAAATTTTGACTGTGCCGGTGATGTGTGCGTCATGATGTGTGCGTGGTGTTTCATTGTGAGTTTGATATCATAGAGTTCTGCCACTCTAATATGCTCCTGTAATGCTTTAAGTGGTCATAATGTTTTGGCAGTTTGTTACTGTCATGCTGAAATGGAGTGGGGGGTCAGTGTCAGATTCTGCCACTGTACTATAGTCTTGTTATGAGGGAAGTGGTCATAATGTTTTGGCAGTCTCTTAGTGTAATGCTAAAATGGCGTGGGGGCGGCTCACAGTGTCAGATTCTGCCACTTTACTATAGTTCTGTAATGGAGTGACTGTTCATAATGTTTTGGCTGGCCATTACGGTAACGCTGAAATGGAGTGGACGGGGGCGGAGGGGTCATAGTGTCAGGTTCTGGCACCCTAATATAGTCCTGTAATGTGTTAAGTGGTCATAATGTTTTGGCAATCTGTTACTGTCACGCTAAAACGAAGTGGGGGGGGTCATAGTGTCATGTTCTGACACCCTACTATAGTTCTGTAAAAGAGTGAGTGTTAATAATGTTTGACCCAAACGGGATTCGAACTCGGTCCTCCCGTGTGGTAGTCAACGTTACTAACCGCTCGACCACCCGTAGTCAAAGAGATGGCTTTCAAAATTACGTTTTAAGTGTAGTGCTGGCCTGTTGACTGTGATAAGTTCCCACTGGCGTCCCAGCGAATTAGCCGGCGGCTAACCCCACTAGCCTCCACGTTAGCCTAATAAGGTGAAGGAAACGTGTCAGGGATGTTCTGTCAAGAGTTGCAGCAAAGCAGCCAGATATAGTTTGTATTTAAAGTAAAGGAAAACGTCAAACATGACTGAGAAGTTGTCATTCAGTCAATGAGAGGAGCTATGATTAGCAGCTGTGTGAAAGCAACAACTGAAGGGGGGGGGGGGGGTGTTCTGCCTCCTCATTGTAATTGTAAGAGAGAGGGAGAGAAGGAAGGAGGGAGGGAGGGAGAGAGATGGAGGGAGAGAGGGAAGGAGAGAGGGAGAAAGGGAGGGAGACAGATAGAGAGGGAGGTGGGGGGGGGGTCATGGGGTGTTATGCCTCCCCATTGTAATAGACTGAGGAGAGTCCCTAATGTTTTGTCAATCTGTGTCTGTAATGCTATAGTGGGAAGGGGAGGGGGGGTGATAATGTTTTGGCATATCGTCTCCCTCTGTGTCCCTCAGCCTTCTGTGTGCACACCTGCGATGTGTTTGTTCATCAGGATCGGTTCAGGGGTCATAATGTTTTGCCACTCTGCGTCTGTGTGAATGTGCTCCTCTCCTCCTGCATGCTCGTTAGGGGCCGTTGCCATGGTCACCAGGGGCACCTGCTGCTGAACTCTCCTTTTCCTTCTCACCTCTGGCTGAGTCAGAAAATCCCCCCAAAAAAAGTGAACCCCAGCTCGACCGGTCCGAACAAACGCTCATAAATCAAAAACTACAAGTCCTATCAGGAAAACGAACGCATCGTGAGCGTCGGCCGAGGGTTTTCTACAATTTAGTGTTGTTCCCACGCGCGTACTGCCAAAATTGTGGCCGTAGTCGTTTTGGAAAGAAAGTGTGCGACTCGAAAAATCGTCGAAAAATTCCTCTCGGTTTCCACATACACACGCATGGGGAAAAATTCGAAAAGCTGTCGGCGCACTCCTCGCTCGGAGGAGCCTGCTGTCCAAACCGTACGTCCCACGTGAATAAAACACACATCATCTGAAAGGCAACAAAAATCCCTACGTTTTTATGTAGTTTTTATCTGTGTAGCTCAAAACCTGTGGCCGCCAGGTGAGATTGAAACCTTTTTTTTTCTGAATTTCGACGAAACTCTGAACCTACAGTGCGGCTAGAGTGCGCCCATAGAGCCCCATTATAAACGACGATTTTTTAACTTTTTTCCAAAATTTCAGCAAAACGTAAACTGCGACCCCGACCAAACCGTAAAAGGTATCGAAACGCCGTTTTCAGAAAAACGAAGCTACACTTCCCGTGCCTCATACAAACTTCAAAGCATTTTTCTTCTCCAAAGCACGGCTGAGTGATCGCTCAGCAAAGCCAAGCTGTCCATTTTGGAATGTTGCCGCTTTTTTCCGGGCTTCTCCATTCACTTCCATGTTACGAGACGCGGGAATTTCGCCGTTTATTCTCGGCCCGTTGGACAGATCGCTTATGTGAGACATAGCACACTTGTCCCAATCAATGTGCACGTCTCCATATAAATTCGTCTATATGTCTCCAAAACTCTGGGAGAAGAAGCGAACCGAAAAAAGTCCGGAAGAAAAATAAGAATAATAAACGCAAAGCAATAGCAATATATGTGCACGCCCCTGCAGGCAGGCGCAGCCTGCCTGCAGGGGCGTGCACAGATAACTAGAAAATTCCTGCGGAAATTTTGACTGTGCCGGTGATGTGTGCGTGATGATGTGTGCGTGGTGTTTCATTGTGAGTTTGATGTCATAGAGTTCTGCCACTCCAATATGCCCCTGTAATGCTTTAAGTGGTCATAATGTTTTGGCAGTCTGTTACTGTAATGCTGAAATGGAGTGGGGGGTCAGTGTCAGATTCTGCCATTGTACTATAGTCCTGCAATGACTGAAGTGGTCATAATGTTTTGGCAGTCTGTTACTGTAATGCTGAAATGGAGTGGTGGGTCAGTGTCAGATTCTGCCACTGTACTATAGTCCTGTAATGCTTGAAGTGGTCATAATGTTTTGGCAGTCTGTTACTGTAATGCTGAAATGGAGTGGGGGGTCAGTGTCAGATTCTGCCATTGTACTATAGTCCTGCAATGACTGAAGTGGTCATAATGTTTTGGCAGTCTGTTACTGTAATGCTGAAATGGAGAGGGGGGGTCAGTGTCAGATTCTGCCACTGTACTATAGTCCTGTAATGAGGGAAGTGGTCGTAATGTTTTGGCAGTCTGTTACTGTTATGTAAAAATGGAGTGGAGTGGGGTGGGTGGGTTATAGAGTCATGTTCTCGCACCCTAACATAGTCCTTTAATGCGTTAAGTGGTCATAATGTTTTTGGCTGTCCATTACTGTAACTCTAAAATGGAGTGGAGGGTCATAGTGTCAGGTTCTGGCCCCCTACAGTACTGCAGCAATGGCTTGGGTGTTCCTAATGTTTTGGCAGAGTTTTCCCGCCGCTACCTGTGCTGAGTTTCCTCGTTAGGATGGCTTCAGCTGTGTGAAAGCACCAACTGAGGAAGGAGGGAGGGAGGGAGGAAAGGAGAGAGGGAGGGAGGGAAGAAAAGAGGGAGAGAGGGAAGGAGAGAGGGAGGGAAGAAGGGAGGGAGAGAAGGAGGGAGAGAGGGAGGGAGAGAAGGAGGGAGAGAGGGAGAGGGGGGGGTCATGGGGTGTTCTACCTCCCCATTGTAATAGACTGAGGAGAGTCCCTAATGTTTTGGCAGATCGGCAGTGTGAAAGCACTAACTGAGGAGGGAGGCAGAGAGGGAGGGGGGGGTCATGGGGTGTTCTGCCTCCCCATTGTATTAGACTGAGGAGAGTCCCTAATGTTTTGTCAGTCTGTCTTTAATGCTATAGTGGGAAGGTGGGGAGTGCTAATGTTTTGGCATATAATCTCCCTCTGTCTCCCTCAGACATCTCTGTACACACCTGTGTTGAGTTCACTCGTTAGGATCAGTTCAGGGTTCATAATGTTTTGGCACTCTGCGTCTGTGTGAATGTGCTCCTGTATGGGGTGTTCTTCCTCCCCATTGTAATACACTGACAGACCCTAATGTTTTGGCAGATCGTGACTCTTTTCCCTCCACTGTCTCAGCGCACCTGTGCTGTGCCTGCTCATCACAGGCCGTTGCCATGGCTACGCTATGCGTACATGATATTCTATATATTCACTCCCCTCTCTCCCCTCTCCCTAGGATTTGCTGTCAGAACAAACGCTCATATCTCGAAAACTACAAGTCCTATTGATAAAACGAACACATTGTGAGCGTCAGCCGAGGGTTTTCTACAATTTAGTGTTGTTACCACGCGCGTGCTGCCAAAATTGTGGCCGTAGTCATTTTGGAAAGAAAGGCATGCGACGAGAAAAATCGTCGAGAAATCTCTCTCGGTTTCCACATACACACGAATGGGAAAAAATTCGAAAAGCTGTCGGCGCACTCCTCGCTCGGAGGAGCCTGCAGTCCAAACCGTACGTCCCACACATATAAGACATCTGAAAGCAGACAAAAATCCCTACGTTTTTATGTAGTTTTTATCTCTGTACCTGATAAACTGTGGCCGCCACGTGAGATTGAAACCTTTTTTTTCTGAATTTCGACGAAACCCTGAACCTAGAGTGGCGGTAGAGTGGGCCCATAGGGCCCCATTATAAACGACGATTTTTTTACTTTTTGTCCGGAGGAGTTTCAGCCTTTCAGAATCGGGCGGCTAAGCATATAGCATCATGGAGGTGCACAGCATTTGTCGCCGGATTCATCGGATGTCACTTATACATAGGGCTGGGCGATATGGCTAAAAAATACATCACGATATAAGTGTTTCATATCAGTCAATATTGATAATTATTGATTATTTTGGTCGTCCAACTTTGTGTAAACTGACTTGTAGATTCTGAGCAGAGCTTTGATTGGAAGTGATTGTGAGCAGTAGCAAGCGGTATTCAAGTTTCTTTTTAAGATCTTACAGACAGACAATGGGAGAGAGCTGACTGGTCCTGCAAAACACATGTTTGACAGTTACCGTGGAGACAGTTTAAAGTTTGTGACGACATGGGCCAACATAACGATTGACGATGGCCACCTAAAATTCCCTTCAAATGGCACTTTTGACCAGCACAGGTTAGAGAATTTGAAAGAGAGACCGAGTTGTCATAAAGCTAAGAAAAAGTATTTTCTCTCTGATGCTGTGGAGGGATGAGAGTAGACGTCTCAAGTGGAATCACAAATTGCTTCTCTCACTGACCAAAACAAAAAGTTACAGGCCTAACTGGAAGAATGTAACGATAACACAACGCAGACAAGAGCTAAAGGAGATCTCCAGGTAGGTGAGCCACCGACTAGAGCTGAACAAGTCCAGCATCTTAACCTTTTAAAAAGCTTACTTGCAGTACTACAGATGACGACAATGACGACGATGACGATCTTGATTTGGAGTACAGAAGAGCTGAAAGGGTTGTCCAGAACAACACAGAGGAATCAGCTACAATGAGGAAAGGGGGAAGACAAAGGAAACAGGCTCCAACAACTCTTGCCCTGCTTATGATCATAAGAAAGGATATGGTCTACAAGCCTTGGAACCGGCGATAGCTCAAGGAAATTGTGGTAGATTTCCCAAAAGATGTCACCCTCGGGTCAATAGAAGGACCTCCTCCCCCACAGGATAAAGCTGGCACCAAAGTCCCAAAAGCCGACGAAAGGTATTCTCCAGAATAGCAACAGATGGTGGAGAGACAGAGGAGCAGCGCTGGCACCAGAGTCCCAGGAAAAGATGGTGAAGCACATCTCCAGATACCAGGATTCAACCTGAGTGGATTACATCTGTCTAAATGGGACTTTTCTGTGCCACGGAAGATGAAGGACCTTGATGACCACAAATCACAGGTGAAGGAACAGACTTATTCACTCATACACAAACGTCATGGACAAGACTTTTGGTGCTGTCATTCGACTGCAGAGGGCATGGCCACACTCTCACAAGAAATGACTGGCATCAGGATGATGTCTCTACAGAATCGTGCTGCAATGGACTGCCTATTGGTCTCCCAAACAGGAACATGCGCCATTGTTGGAACTGAATGTTGCACCTTCATACCTGATCACAATGCTACCATTCAAGAAATAACCAGTCACATGAACAACATTGCTAAGACTTTGCATCATCCTGTTGACACCAGTTTGTTTAAATAGCCTAAAGGGAAATTGGGATTTTTGGGCTACATAAACTTACTTGGATTTGCTGCGTTCTCAGTCTTTTAGTTACCTGCCTAAAGTCTGTTTGCAAATCATTGATTACTAAAACAACTGCTACAATCGTGTATTCAGCTCCAACCACAACTGAATGTAACCTACAACTAGAAGATAGAAATTCTGACATTTTGTACGAAATTGAAATTGATTTTGATTACAGTTTTTTTCATTCTAACAAGCGCTTACCCATACTTCAGATATTTTTTCTAAACTCTTAACACAGACTCTCACCTACAAAACACAATTGGCCAAATAGATAATTTTCTTCTCAAACACACATTTTGTTAAATATATACACTCTTCATTTCAAGATCGAACACATCTTTCTCCGCACATCATACTAACTTTATAACAAAACACTGGAAATCTGACTCAGGTTTTCCATTGTTCAAAAGTCTCACAGCCTCAGGGACGAAGCTGTTCCTCAGTCTGGTGGTCCTGCTCTTAATGCTCTGTAGCCTCCTGCCTGAGGGGAGAGGGGCAAACAGTGTGTGTGCAGGGTGGGTGGGGTCTTTCCTGATGCAGGTGGCCCTTTTCCTGCATCTAGAGGTGTAGATGTCCGTAGTGGTGCAGACTGTGTCCCATCCTCTTCTGTGCAGCTTTCACCACCCCCTGCAAAGCCTTCTTCTCTGCTGCAGAGCAGCTGTCGTGCCACACAGTGATGCAGGAGCACAGGACGCTCTCCACCACACACCTGTAGAATGTCAGGACTGAGCTCCCCAATCCGGCGCGCCTCAGCCTCCTGAGAAAATAGAGGCACTGGTGTGCCTTTCTAATCAGGCAGGAAGTGTTTGTGGACGCCCAGGTACCTGTAGCAGGAGACCACTTACACCACTGTCCATCCGATGTGCAGGGGAGGAGGGAGGTGTCTGCCCCCTCTGATCATCTCCTTGGTCTTCTTCATGGGGAAGGGGGGGTCTGGGTCCTCAAAGCGGGCGTAGAATATGTTGAGAGGGTCGGGTAGAGAGGGGTCCCGGGGCATTGTGTATCTCTGGTGTTATAGTCTGTGATGCACTTTATGCCCCTCCACATGCTCCGTGGATCACTAGATGTGAAGTATCCCTGGATCCTCTGGGCGTATGTGACAGGCCGGTACAAAAGGAGCTGGACTCAGATGCAGAGGTTTCCAGAAAATAAAACACTTGAGTACTTGACCTGAAACGAGAGGAGAGTTAGAACTTCAAAATAAAACCGAAAATGACAAGACAACACAAAACCAAAACACCGCTGCGTGACAGAACCCCCCCCTCAAGGGCTGGCACCTGACGGCCCAGGCTGATCCCTATGAAAGTCTTTTATTAGCTGCGGACAAACAATGAATCTCGATGGCACCCACTGTCTTTCTTCCGGGCCATAACCTTCCCAGTCCACCAGGTATTGCTTCCCTCTGGCCCGGTTGCGTACTGCTAACAACTGTTTTACCTTGTAAACCAGACCCCCGTCTACCAGTTCGGGCGGCGGTGGAGGTGCGACAGCCGGAACCAAAGGACTCTCTTTGGCTGGTTTCACCTGGCTCACGTGGAATGTAGGGTGGACTCGAAGGGATCGGGGCAAGCGAAGGCGAACCGCTGAAGGACCGATGATCTTGGCGATGGGGAACGGGCCCACAAACTGCGGCGCCAGCTTCTTGGACGGGACTTTGAGGCGGAGATCCTTAGCCGACAGCCATACTTTTTGTCCAGGCTGGTAAGCGGGTGCGGGTCGTCTCCTGCGGTCTGCAGCCCTCTTCATGTGGTCCCCTTGATGGATGAGCACTTGTCTGGCGGCTGCCCAGATGCGGCGACAGCGGCAGATCAAGGCGAAGGCTGAGGGGACTGAAACTTCTAGTTCATTATCTGTGAAAACAGGTGGTTGATATCCAAAAACACACTTGAATGGTGAAAAACCTGTGGCAGACGTGGGAAGGGAGTTGTGTGCGTACTCCACCCAGACCAGGTGTTTGCTCCATGTTGAGGGATTCTGGGACACTAGACACCGGAGGCCGGTTTCCAGTTGTTGGTTGAGGCATTCGGTCTGGCCGTTGGCCTCTGGGTGGTATCCTGAAGTCAGGCTGGCCTTGGCTCCGATAAGCCGACAGAACTCCTTCCAGAACCGGGATACGAACTGGGGCCCCCGATCGGAAACAATGTCCTTGGGAAAACCATGAACTTTAAAGACATGGTTAATCATGATCTCTGCCGTTTCCTTGGCAGAAGGCAGTTTAGGCAGAGCAATAAACCTAGCCATATTTGAGAATCGGTCCACGACCGTGAGGACCGTGGTGTTACCTTGTGAGACCGGGAGCCCCGTGACGAAGTCCATAGAAATCTCAGCCCACGGTCTGGAAGGAACAGGAAGTGGTTGCAGCAGTCCCATGCGTGCACCGGTGGATGTTTTATTCCTGGCACAGACCGAACAGGCCTCCACGTACTCCCGGACCTCCGGTTCCATGGACGGCCACCAGAACCTCTGGGAAATGGCGAACATGGTTCTCCGAACTCCCGGGTGGCAGGAAAGCAGCGAGGTGTGAGCCCAGTGAATCACCTGTGGGCGCAATTCCACGGGAACGAATAAACGATTCTCGGGACACTCACTAGGTGGCGGAGTCTCACCGTTTGCCTGCTTTACCTTCTTTTCTATCGGCCAGGATATCACTCCAACCACACGGGTAAGTGGAAGGATAGGATCTGGTTCCTTGGCCCTCGGCTCGGGGTTGTAAAGACGGGATAGTGCGTCAGGCTTGGTGTTCTGCGACCCCGGCCTGTCAGAAATGACAAAAGCGAACCAGTTAAAGAATAGCGCCCACCTGGCCTGGCGTGAGTTCAGTCTCTTGGCTTTCTTGATGTATTCCAGGTTCTTGTGATCAGTCCAAAAGATGAATGGATGTTGTGCCCCCTCCAGCCAGTGACGCCATTCCTCCAGCGCAACCTTAACCGCCAACAGCTCACGATTGCCGACATAATTCCTTTCCGCCTTGGACAGCCGCCGAGACAAAAAGGCACAGGGGTGCATCTTACCGTCCTGTTCCGATTGCTGAGAAAGTACTGCCCCGATCCCCTCGTTGGAAGCATCGACCTCCACCACGAACTGCCGCTGGGATCTGGTAAGGTGAGGATAGGAGCAGTAGTGAACCGATGTTTGAGGGTCTGGAACGCTGACTCCGCCTCCGGCGACCAGTGGAAGCGCACCTGGGGAGAGGTAAGAGCATGGAGAGGGGAAGCTATTGCGCTGAACCCTCTGATAAACCGTCTGTAAAAGTTAGCAAACCCAAGGAACTGCTGAACCTTTCTACGGCTATCAGGAGTAGGCCAATCAGTCACCGCACTTACTTTAGCTGGATCCATCTGTACTCTTCCAGGGGCTACGATGAAGCCCAGGAAAGAGACAGTCTCAGCATGAAATTCACTCTTCTCAACTTTAACATACAGTTTATTTTCGAGAAGTCTTTCCAGAACTAAGGATACATGCCTGATGTGCGAGTCTAGATCCTTGGAGTAGATGAGAATGTCATCCAGGTAGACATACACGAACTGGTCTAGAAAGTCTCTCAAAATGTCGTTTATCATGGCCTGGAAAACTGCCGG
This sequence comes from Planiliza haematocheilus, assembly GCA_005024645.1. Taxonomy (NCBI): domain Eukaryota; kingdom Metazoa; phylum Chordata; class Actinopteri; order Mugiliformes; family Mugilidae; genus Planiliza; species Planiliza haematocheilus. The sequence goes on along the minus strand of SRSE01000353.1, from coordinate 36,555 downwards.
AGCGTTGGTGAGCCCGAAAGGCATCACCAGATATTCGTAGTGCCCACTAGGAGTGTTGAAACCCGTTTTCCACTCGTCTCCTTCTCTTATTCTGATCAGGTGGTAGGCGTTGCGAAGATCGAGCTTGGTGAAAATCCGGGCCTGTTGCAGCTGGTCGAACACAGAGTTCATGAGAGGAAGAGGGTAGCGATTCTTGATAGTTATGTCGTTCAGAGGGCTGTAGTCAATGCATGGTCTGAGGGATCCGTCCTTCTTGTCTACAAAGAAAAATCCTGCACCAGCAGGCGAGGAGGAAGGACGGATGAGCCCGGCTTTAAGGGATGTTTCGATGTAGTCCTTCATGGCAGCCTTCTCGGGACCAGAAACAGAGTATAGGCGGGACTTGGGGATTGTGGAACCGGGAATGAGGTCTATGTCACAGTCATAGGGATGATGTGGAGGTAGCGATGTGGCCTTGGTCTTGCTGAATACCTCTGAGAGGATGGTAACAGGTGGGAACGGTGCTCAGGTCCGGGTAATCCGATTCTGTGGCTGGTGCGGCAGAAACATAATGAATCTGAGTTAATGGCCCTTCCTGTGGTGATGTATTGCGACAATGATTCTGACAATCTTTTCCCCAGTCCAGAATCTTTCCCGTTACCCAATTGACATGGGGGTTGTGTTGTTTCAGCCAAGGGTAGCCCAAAATGAGCGTATGTGATGGTGATTGGAACAAAAAAAACGATTTCCTCGTGATGATCATGGATGTGTAGCTTGACAGGATCAGTGGTGTGTGTAATGGTAAATAGTTCGCTGCCATCCAGGGCGCTGGCCTTAATAGGCTTAGACAATAATCTCCCGGTAAGCCCCAACTTCCCCGCTAACCCCCAGTCCATCAGACTTTCGTCTGCCCCTGAGTCAATAAGTGCTTCTAATTCCATGGAAGCATTGTTGTGTATTACCTTAACAATGGTGAGGTTGCGAGGTGTCGGATTTGAACCTGAAAACTGACTCAGTGGTTCTTTTCTTGGCCGGACAAGCAGCGAGGAGATGACCGGTTCCCCCACAGTAAAAACACAGTCCCTCCAGTTGTCGCCGCCGCCGCTCCTCCGGGGTCAGCCGGGTTCTTCCCACCTGCATAGGCTCTTCCTCGCCTGTCGTAGAGCAGGAGCGATTAGGAGTGGACCAGTCTGGAGTGGGGTCCGTCAGATGTTTTCGGCTGTGGGAATTCAGGTCACGGATTCTATGGTCAGTGGGGATGGCAAGAGATATTAAAGAATCTAGATCTGATGGCAGGTTAAGGGGTATGAGTGCTCGTTGAATGGGGGCCGCAAGCCCTTGGAGAAATACATCATATAAGGACGTGGAATTCCAGCCACTCTCCGCGGCCAACGTGCGGAAACGAATGGCGTAGTCGCATACCGAGTCCTGGCCTTGCTTAATTCCATTCAGCTCTCTAGCTTTTTCTCGATCAGTGGAGACCGGATCAAAAATCTGCTGCAGCGAGCCTGTAAAAACTGTCAGAGAGTTGCAAATGGGTGAGTTGCGAGACCATTCTGCTGTGGCCCAAGCACGAGCTCTTCCCGACAGGTGAGAAATAATGAATGCTATTTTGGACCGATCGGAAGGAAAAGCATGTGGTGAATGTTCAAAATGAATGGAACAGTCTATCAGAAAAGGTTTGCATAGTCCTACCTCTCCTGAATACCGTTCCGGGGAAGCTAATCGTATTCCTCCGCCAACCGCAGGCACAGTCAGGGAAGGGGCAGCAACAGAGGTCGGGGATTCCGGTGCGGTAGGTGGGCTAGCGGTGGAAGAGGTTATGGTCTCTCTGGAGAAATGATCGAGCAAAGACTGAACGTTTGAAGCGAGTAGACCTAGCTGTGAAGCCATGGCTGTCTGAAATTCCTCTTGACGTGATATGCGGTCCTCCTGAGCTTGGAGAGCCGCCGACATGGAGCCTGCCTCTGCTGGGTCCATTTCTGGCCAGTGTGTACTGACAGGCCGGTACAAAAGGAGCTGGACTCAGATGCAGAGGTTTCCAGAAAATAAAACACTTTATTAACAGAAAACTCAATGTCTCTTGGATCAAAGAAAAGTACAAACCAAAAACCACTCCGAGGAGGGAAAAAACGAGGCGGAGAAAAATACTCAAAACAGTAATACTACGAATTCGAAGATACACAAAAGCAGGGAACACGAACACACTTGGTCAACGAACATGACACACTGGCACAGGACAGGGGAAAACGCAGACCATATATACACACGAGGGTAATGGGGAACAGGTGGAAACAATCAGGAATCAGGAAGACAATCAGACCGGTGACACAAGAGGAAGGGCAAGTGACCTGAAACGAGAGGAGAGTTAGAACTTCAAAATAAAACCGGAAATGACAAGACAACACAAAACCAAAACACCACTGCGTGACAGTATGCAGCCTTGGCCCTCTTCACTCCTGCAGTCAGCTGTCTTCTAGCCGCCCTGAGTGCCAGACTGTCACCAGACCTGAACGCAGCATCCCTGGTTTTCAGCAGAGAGCGGACCTCTGCATTCAGCCAGGCTTTCTGGCTGAATGCAGGTACATGCAGTCAATCAAAGTACACCAGGTTTCAAAATACTGGCTATTGTTGAGATTACAAAAACTGCATAGAGTTTTATGTTTCAGTTTTACAGATACAGATAACATCGCATCTGATATTATCCAAGGGGCAGATCCACCCTTGGCAATCATCAACTGTGATGTCCCTGGCCAGCATCCATGGTTTCAAGGAGGGACATCTGTGTCCCTGTTCTGTGTCCCTGTTCTGTGGCCACTGTTATGTGGCTGATGGTCATAAACTTTCCACCTCCATGCAGAAAAGAACTCCTCTATGGTGTTGAGGAACAGTGACTAGGGTGGAAGGAAGAGACGTACCAGTCTTGGGTGGTGAAGAAGTAAACTTTGAAGGGACACTGAAATTGCCACCTCTGGGGCAATTCCAGCCATTTGCTGATCCCTCCTGCCTCTGCTCGCCTGCTGGTCAGAGTTTCCTGATCATACTCCTTTGTCTACCTTGTTTTTACACTCAGTGATTCTGTCACACATTGAATGTTGTATGTTGGTTGATGTGCAAGGTGTTACATGGACTTGCCCAACCCCCCATGTCTGACTTTCTGGGACTTTCCTGGTGGTCTCAGGATCAGGGCCTCCTCTTGAGGAAACTGTGAGGTCCCACACAGAAAAACAGACTCTGGACAAAATGCTCTTTTTGCAAAGACCATTAAGATCTGAAACAGTCTTCCACTCTCCATATGGGAGTGTACCACATTACAAACCTTCAAAACTCACCACAAGCAGTGGTTGAAAGCAAACCAGTCTTGTAACCATTGACTTTTATCTTCTTAGTAATGTACCTGTCTTGTGATGTGCTCTTGTGTGCAGTGATGTTGGAACAGGAAGGGTCCATCCCCAAACTGTTCCCACAAAGTTGGGAGCAATTGTCCAAAATCTCTTGATATGCTGAAGCATTCAGAGTTCCTTTCTCTGGAACTAAGGAGCCAAGCTCAGCTCCTGAAAAACAGCACTACATCATAATCTCCCCCAAGTACTATTCTCCTGGAAACCACCAAACCCAGATTCATCCATCAGATTACCAGATGGAGAAACGTGATGATCACTCCAGAGAACACGTCTCCACTGCACTTTGTATTGCACTTGGTGAAGTATGGCTTGGATTCATGCTGGAATTCAGTGTCAGTGCTCCTGAGAGTGACCCATTCCTTCACAAATGTTTGTAGAAGCATTCTGCATGTCTAGGGGCTGTAATTACACACCTGTGGCCATGGAAATGATTGGAACACCTAAATTCAATTTGGATGGGTGGATGAGGACTTTTGGCAATATAGTGTATTCGACAGCAGTTGACATGTGAGTATGAAACCATTGCAAGTGTGTTCATGAGTGTGGTTTACATGGCAGCAGTGTGTGTCTGTATGTAAATAATAGCTGGTGTGTCACGGTTGTGGTGAGGGAGAGACTGTGCACCACAGACATAAAGCTCCTGGTTGCTTTCCTTAGACTGACTTTTTTTCATTTTGGTTGAAGAAAGACATTAACCCTAGACTAACCCTAACACTGAGTGGCAGCAATATAGTGTGAGTCTACTAGATCAAGACAGAGTGTCATATCAGATAGCAATAAATATGACAGACAACAACAAGGAAACAGATTCCTGTCAGTTGCCAACAAAATAAAGTTGTTCTTCAGAAACAGAATGTGACTAGATCAGAACAAGCAACAAAACCATTGTTGTCATGAGGCGTTGTGCATTGTCTCTGTCCAGTATTTGTCACCTGCTTGGTAAAGCCTCAAGGTTTCCTTGTCGTTGTGCTTGCTGTTAGTTTCTTTCTCACTGTGAGCTGTCTCTCTACTTTCAGATGAGAAATTTTAAATGCTGTTACCATGACTGCTCTCAATTTATCTTTATTGTATTGGGTTGTGGTTCAGTCCACATCAGCATTTCAAGTAAGTTTGATTGTTTGCTCTGACTGCTGCATAAAAGGGCCAGTTTAATTTCTAGGTTTTTGAAAGTCACTAAATTGTGAGATAAATGGGGTTGTGCAATGGCACCGTGAGGGGGTTGACTCCAGGACGCTGGAATTCACCGTTAAACCTTCCCAAAGTGTTGTGGATCTAACTTACAGTTTTTTTCAGTCACTAACAAGTGTTTGTCCAGTCAGTCATTTGTGGCCATACCATTCACACATTTCATGTCGTTTCACACATAGATAGATAGATAGATAGATAGATAGATAGATAGATAGATAGATAGATAGATAGATAGATAGATACTTTATTAAAGATGAATTGGGATTCAAGGCATTTCAAGCATAGACCGACCGGTCAGGGCTACCAGGCAAGTTAAAATCATGGTGCTGGCAATTTGGTTTACTGCCCCGGCTAATGTGGCCGCTGACGGTGTATGAGGTTGCCCTTTCAAAGGTAGAAAAGTTGGAAAGGAGTGGCAGCAATCTTCCACTCTGATTTATCTATTAATCCTAGACCTAAGGAAAGCTTTAATTCATTTGAAAGTCTTACCCTTAGTCTTGCTCATCCAGACCGGAAGACACAAAAACCAATGCTTTTTGTTGTGGTATATCGCCCACAGTTTTCTATGTAGAGAGTTCAGCTCCTGTGGAGTTTCTATGTGATTTAGTGATTTAGTTCTTAGAACAGATATAATATCAATATAGTAGGTGACTTTAACATCCATGTTGATGTTGTCAGTGACAGCCTTAGCTCCTCATTTACATTATTATTAGATTCAATTGGCTTTTCTCAGAATGTATACGGATCAACTCACAGTTTTAATCACACCTTAGATCTTGTCCTAACATAGAAACTGAAGGTTTAACAATATTTACCCATAACCCTCTTTTGTCTGATCATTTTTTCATTACCTTTGAATTTACTATAATGGATTACACAAGAACTGAAAAGACATATCATTACAGTAGATGTTTATCTGATGATGCTGTAACTAGATATAAAGAATTAATTCCTTCTTTATATATCCCAGTGCCATGTGTCTATGATGTGGACGACAGCAACCACAATTTAACTCCTGCACTATTAATGAAGTTAAATAACTAAGGATCAGGAATAGGACCACGCCTCCAACATCCAATTACCCGCCGTTTGACTCAGTTCTCAAACGAGCGTTCGAGAGCACAGGCAAGATTTAGGAAATCTAGGTTACCTTCACCGCGAACCGCGAGTTGGTCCTCGACACATCCGACATCCCGTCGATCATCCCTGATTCTCCTTCTACCGTCTACTTCAATTCGCTCACCTCCAGTAGCCACCTCTCCCGACTACGCGCTGTTATCCAAGATCCTCAAACCTCGTACATAATCCTCCCTCCAGCGACTACTACCTTCATTTCACAGCTCGTCCAGTCAGTGTCCGCGGCACTAGTGTTGTTTTTGGCGGCCTGTTTTAATTTTAGTTTTAGTCTAGTCTTTGTGTCAAGCTGTCATTTTAGTTTTTATTAGTTTTAGTCATGTTCATACTCCTTTTAGTCAAGTTTCAGTCAACTAAAAGTCTGAGCATTTTAGTCTTATTTTAGTCAGAATTATCCATGACTATTTTCGTCAAGTTTTAGTCAACGAAAACCGATGACATTTAGTCTAGTTTTAGTCAATGAAAACTGTATTTTATTCTTTTTAGTAATTTGACCCAGTCAATATAGTATAAGTACCTTGTAGTATAGACAGTGAAGTCGCCTGCGAGAGATAACGCGACTAAACATGACAAAATAACGTCCTAACATATCGTCTCGTCTCGTTTTAGTCAACGAAAATGGAGAGACATTTTAGCATAATTTTTATTTTGTAAACCACATTTAGTGTAGATTATAATTTGAATGCTGGCGTACACAGTCTGGCCTTAGTCTTCGGTTAACAAAAACTGCAGCTATTCCAGAGGTTTCTTTTGCACTTCTTTATTTGTTTCACACAGGAACAGTGTACAGGATGTGTTCGTTGTGGTTTCCTGAATTATACAAATACACAATAAATGTATTAATATGTAGAAATAAATTCTTATGTTTATAAACTAAACAGAAACGATACGACAAAGCAATAAAAGAAAGTGCGTCAGAGATCACAATAATACTCTGACATGGCCATACGGGGGCGCGTCCGACTGCAGCATTACAACGTAATACAAATAAACTGGAATCAATGCTCAAATTAAAACCTATCTGTGGTATTAGACACACAATCAAAGCACCGTATATATACATAAACTAAAGTGACATATTAACCGGTGGTAATTATCTAAGGTAAACAACTCGAAACTCGAGTGCGAAAGTACGTATCATAATATAGCAGTCGGTCCAGATCCACGCTACGTACATTGGCAACATCATAAACAATAACCACTTAATTAACACTTACGTGGCACTCACGCACAACAGACACAGGGTGGCAACAATTATGAAGCTACTCCGTTTAACACCGTCATAACCGTAGGCAAAGTGTGCAACGTCCTACAGTTGTGCTGCTAGTTTAGCTGCCTTCGAGTCCGTGCCGTAGTGCTGTCCTCGTGATCCCTCAGGACTACTCGGGTGTTTCCGGTGTCGTTCGGCTCCTCCCGAACACGGCAGAGCAGGGAAGTTTGCACAGCCGCCCCCAAATGCACCTGGTGTATTTGTAGTACCACAAAAGGTCCCTGCTGTGCTGTAAGACCAATCTCATTCCTCTGGCATTGCTGGCAGGGGGATGAGTTTAGTGACTGGCCGTGTGTATGTAGACCCTTTAATATTAACCTCGGCTGTGGGTATCCGGCCGTCATCGCTGGGGGTTACTTTGGTGACTCGTCCAACTGGCCATAGTGCTCTTGGCAGCTGTGGGTCAATGATCATGACCACTTGATCTGGAGTGAGGTCCACCGTAGAATTATGCCACTTCCGTCGATGTTGAAGGTTGGGGAGATAGTTCTTGGTAAATTTGAGCCAGAATTGGTCTGCCAGCACCTGGCTGTGTTTCCAGCGGCGACATCCAAGCAGGTCACTGTTGTGATACACAGCTTGTGGTAGTGATGCATCCCGCCGCCCCATGAGGAGGAGATTTGGAGTTATGGGGTCAGGATCTGCGATGTCTGATGTAGCATAGCCAAGAGGCTTTGAATTAAGAATCCCCTCGACTTCTATCAGGACTGTCATGAGGACTTCCTCAGCGAGTACTTGGTCTTTTAGGACTACTTGCAGGGAAGCTTTAACAGATTTGATCTCTCTTTCCCAGGCGCCACCGAAATGAGGTGCAAGTGGTGGATTAAATCTGAAGTTGATGCTCTGTTCGGCCTGCTGATCCTTTAGTGCTGGCTCAAGTGCGGTGAAGGCTTCTTGCAGCTCTCTGTCTCCTCTCCGGAAATTAGTGCCTTGATCACAGAGGATCTCAAATGGTTTTCCTCTTCTTGCCACAAAACGTCGTAAGGCGAGCAAAAAGGAGTCAGTGTCCATGCTGCACAGAAGATCCAAATGCACACACCTAGTGGTGAGGCACTTAAAGATAATACCCCACCGCTTCTCGTGTCTGCGACCGATTTTGATGGTGTATGGGCCAAAACAATCCACTCCAGTAGACCAGTACGGTGGTTGGTTGATCCGCAACCTTGCAGCTGGAAGGTCAGCCATCTGCGGTATGACAGGTTTACTGCGCCATTTGCGGCACTCTGTGCAGTTATGCTGATGTTTCTTGACAGCTTGACGTCCACGAATGATCCAGTATGTCCTCCTTAGTTCTGCAAATACACGATCTGGACCTGCATGAAGCAACCGGTTGTCATAATCCTGTATGAGCAACTTTGTGACAGGGTGGTTTGGTGCCAGAATGATAGGATGGATGGTATCCTCTTCCAGATTCTCTGCCTTTCGAAGTCGACCTCCGACCCTTATTAGTTCCACATCTTTGTCGTAGACAGGGGATAGAGACAACAAGCTGCTCTTAGAGGTGAGAGGTTTGCCCGCCTGCAGGGTAGTAAACTCCGCTGGGAAACTTTCCTGTTGTGCTCTTTGCAAGATGGTGACTTCTGTATTCACTCTGACAGCTGCATTCATGGGAGGAGCAGCCTCCCCATGTAAAGACTGGAATGTGACGTTCACCAGATCTGACCATGATTTGACCTGAGTAATATCTGGGGCTGAAAGGCTGCTTACTGTGATGTTTCCACAGAAGTTGGTATCTGGAGTTTCTTCAGCTGGTGTAGGTGTGGAACATTCCTTAGGATTGGTTGGCCAGTCGGTTGGAGGTTGGTGGAGGGAAGTCGGGCCACATGTCCAACGATTGGGCTTCGCTAGATCTGCCAAAGATTTTCCCTTGGTGATATCGTCTGCAGGATTCTCTTCTGAGGGAACATATCTCCAGGTGTCTGCTCCGACTAGCTCCTGAATCTCTGCTATCCGTGTCCCCACAAACACCTTGTACTGCTGAGATTCAGACTGGATCCAGTGCAGAACAGTCATGGAATCTGTCCATAGTGTTGTTTGCTTTATCAGCAGAGTCAGCTCAGTCTGCAGGACCTTAGCTAATTGTGCACCAGACAGAGCTGCACATAGCTCCAGACGAGGTATGGAAAGTTGTTTCTTTGGTGCTACACGAGACCTTGCCATCACAAATGCCACCTGTACTTCTCCTTCACTGTCTTCAACCCTCATGTAGGCAACAGCACCGTAGGCTTTTTCCGATGCGTCGCAGAAAATGTGTAGTTCAACAGGAATGTCAGCTGGAACATCAGTGGTGTAACAACGTGGCAGCATGATGTGTTGAAGCTGTGAGAGCTCACTCTCCCACGTTTGCCATACAGGGAGAAGACTGTCCCCAATGGGCTCATCCCATTCTCTCTTTCTTCTCCACAGGGCTTGAACCAGGACCTTAGCACGTGTGGTATATGGTATGATGTAGCCCAGAGGGTCGTACTGACTGGCTAGAACCCGATATATGTATCTCATGGTTGGTTCAGTTGTTGGGATGGTCCGGTGTTTGTAGCCAAGAGTGTCAGGTCTGCAGTGCCACAGGAGACAGAGCGTTGACTCTTGGGGGCCGGTCTTATTTGCAGTCAGCCATAACTCACATCCAGTTGATTTGGCTTCAGGAGGTAGATGGGTTATAACCACTGTCTCATATCAAAGCCTCCCCTAGCAAGGAGAGCTCTCATGTTGTCAATGAGCTGTCTGGCTTGATCCTGACACTGCAGAGACTGGAGACAGTTGTCTACATAAAATGCTTACATTACAGATTGGACTACGTCTTCATTTCCCTCGCTGTGTTCTTGCACATGTCGCTGCAAAGCATAGGTTGCACAGCATGGGCTGCAGGTCGTCCCAAATGGCAAAACACGCTACTCATAGACATCTGGACTGCGTTCTCTATCACCATCGCGCCACAGGAAGCGGAGGAGTGGCTGGTCTTCGGGGAGGAGACGTACTTGATGAAACATGCCGCGGACATCTCCGCTGATGGCCACAGGGTGTTCTCTAAATCTCAGTAGCACACCAAGCAGTGGTGCACTTAAGGTAGGACCAGGAAGTAGGTTGCTATTGAGGCAGGCTTGTTGATATTGGAATGAACAGTTGAATACGACTCTGGCTTTACCGTTATGATAAACAAGATGGTGAGGGAGGAACCATGACTCTTTTGAACTGTTCACTTCATCAGCGTTGATCTTCACTACATATCCAGCTTTCTCCAATTTGTGTATCTCCTCGTTATACACTATGGCTTGTGCAGGGTTGGTAGCAAGGCGGCGTTCTGTTGCTCTGAGGAGAGCCATCATGGCCGTGGGTGGAGCATGGAGAGCGGGTGCATTTTGTCTACGCAACAATGGAGTAGCATAGCGAGACACATCGTCAGCAGTGAATCTGATGGTCTTCTCCTCCAGTTGTTCCATAGCTGCTTTATCTTCATGAGAGCGGATCACCTCCTTACTGTGTTGGAATGGCAATGTGTCTAGTTGCCAGAGTCTTTCAACATTCTGTAGTAGCTCTTCAGATGATGAGAGGAATGAAGTGTGAAGACAGCTGTTCTCACCTGATGAATGCTGCAGGAAAGTGGCTGGTCCCTGCACAGCCCATCCCAGAGCCGTGCACACAGCTACCGGTCCACCGATTGGGCCAGACCGAACTGGACATATTGGTGTTATGAGGTGAGGGTTGTCAGAACCGATGAGTAGCAAAGGCTTGATTCTATTGTAGGAGTGCAATGGAATGTCTCTCAAGTGTTGGTAGTTCCGTTTTAGGTTTTCAGCCGCACCTGATTGTTCAGCAAGATTCAGCTCTGCTGCTGTAAAGGCATGTTGAAGATCATGTTTCGTCCCTTGCTTCCATAGGGGTGACACTTGGAGTGAGACTGTAGCTCCCTTTAACTGCACCTTGTCCTGCCTAATTGTCCTCAAGAACAATATTTCTTCCTTTCCTTTAAGACCAAGGTGTTGCACAGCAGCTGGTAGGATGATTGTTCTTTCAGATCCGTCATCCAGGACGGCGTAAGTACTGAGTGTCTTCTTCCCGTTGTGCAGGCGTACTGGGACAACCTTCAGCATCACTCGGCTTGAATGGCTAAGTGGATTCATGTAAACCATGCTGGGGGATGTATTCACAGTCAGGACAGTCTCTGTTTGTGCCACATCATGGAGTACAGGTAGGTGTTGTTCTCCACAAGTTGAACAGGGCTTCTTTAAAGTGCAGTTGTCAGTAGGGATGCTCCGATCAGGGTTTTTTGCCCCCGATCCGAGTCCGAGTCCTTTGACTTTTGAGTATCTGCCGATACCGAGTCCCGATCCGATACTCTTATAATACATTTAAAAAATGAAAAAGATCGAAGAAAACTATCCAAGGTGTCCCTTATTTATTATTATATTTTAAGTAACATACACAACACATCACACACAATTTTGCATGCAAGCAGTGCTTGAACATTCTCCGGTCAAAACAGAAAAAATACTCTTCACATTAGAACATAGTGCAACTTAGACTCAATAGTCTCATATTAAAACAAACAGCATCTTAACTTAAAGTGCTAGAATAAAAATAAATACAATAATATAGCTGCAAGCAGCAATGAAGGGTTCAAGCAGTTCATTTGCAATAGTGCCGATAGTGTCAACGCTACCACATTTGGTTACAGTGCACCAAATCGTTGCAGAGATATGAGCTTAAATGTAAAACGTTGCCTTCGCCGCCACTTTTGATTGGCTGTAGCGGCCAAACGGTTTGATGTGGTAGACGTGTTGTGTGCAATGGTGTTCTGTCTGAAGTGTCCTATATTAAGATGTTAATGGAAAGAACATTGTGATATGCCCTTTAGTGAAATCTTTCTAGACGTCCGTCTACAAATGATGATTCCATGTTTATAGGTGGGTGTTTCTGTGTGATTAGACAGTATATGACTTTAATTAGAATTTTGTGGTGAAAGAGTAGTAGACGTCATTTGGAATCAGCAAGATGTGTTGGGATATTGTGATTGGTCCTTGTTGGTGTGGTTGTTGTGGTCAGCACACACAGCGATTGTGTTGTGACCAATCAGCAGCGGCCTGGCCGTGGGTAACTGTTTGACAGCTGTCATTAGGGTTGTCTGATATACTTGTCATTGGGATGAATTAATGCAGCGTAACATATCAGTTTTTTATAAGTAATGATACGACTTGGAAACGATAAGAAAAGATCAAGAAGAGAAATGGTCGTTTTAAGACAATGAATGGAGCGGATTATGTTTTTTGTAATGCGTTGTGTGTAATGATAATCGATGTAATGTGATTGTCAAAATTTTTCAAATGTATGCTAATTCATCACATAAACAGAGAAAGTATAAAAAGTGGCATTTTTAGCAGAAAAGGTTTGGAAATGATGTTTTGTGATTTCTGTAATGTCAGTTGTTATGTGTCAGTTTAGTTGTCAGAATGTGTTAAGCAATATGTGTGTGTGTGAGAGAGAGAGAGAGACAGAGAGAGAGACAGAGAGATAAGGGGAGAGACAGAGTGGATGACCATGTAAGTGTAAGTGAAACTATTGTAAGGCTATGATGTATTGTGAGACCTGGTGCAAAAAGAAAAACTTAGCAGGAGGTGTGTTGACACATTCTTTTGAAGTGGTAGACGTGTTGAGTGCTATTGTGTTCTGTCTGAAGTGTACCACATTAACATGTTAATGTAAAAAAATTGAGGTGTGATATGTCCTATTTAGTGAAATCTTCCTAGACTTCTGTCTACAAATGTTGATTCCATGTTTATAGGTGGGTGTTTTTGTGTGATTAGATAGGATATGACTTTAATTAGATTTTTGTGGTGAAACAGTAGTAGATGTCATTTGAAATCAGCAAGATGCATTTGCTTATTGTGATTGGTCCTTTTTGGTGTGGCGGTTGTTGTCAGCACACACAGCGATCGTGTTTTGACCAATCAGCAGCGGCCTGGCAGTGGGTAACTGTTTGACAGCTGTCATTAGGGTTGTGTGATATACTTGACATCCGGATGAATTAATGCAGTGTAACATATCAGTTTTGATAAGTAATGATACGATTTGGAAACGATAAGAAAAGATCAAGAAGAGAAATGGTTGTTTTAAGACAATGAATGGAGCGGATCATGTGTTGTTGCATTTGTGTAGTTTATTTGATCTTAGTCAGAATTGTAAAGTCAACATGTTGTAATTTTAATGCAAATCACATAAACAGATAAATGATAAGTGGTAGTTTTAGCTAAAATAGTTTAAAGTACGGAGATTATGTGTTTTGGCAGCTGTAATGACAGTTGACATGTGTCAGTGTTGTCGTGGGAATGTTTCAAATGCTGTGTGTGTGTGTGTGAGAGAGAGAGAGAGAGAGAGAGAGAGAGAGAGAGAAAAGAGGGGGGTGAGAGAGTTAATGGGTATGTCAGTGTAATTGTAACTATTGTTAGACTATGATGTGTTTGTGACCCCACATAAGGTGTGTTTACACATTCAGTTGTAAGTAGCAGACATTTTGTGTGTTACTGTGTTTTGTTGGAGATATTCCACATAAAAATGTTAATGTAAGGAACATTCAGGTGTGATTTGTTTCATGTTGTATAAATTCTCCAAACTGTCATTATAAATGCTGACTGACTGTTTAGAGATGGGTTTTATGTTTGTATTTAACAGTATATGAATCTGATTAGATGTTTTTGTTTTGTTTGCTTAGAGGGCATGTGAAATAGGAGATTTACTATATTGAGCATTTGATTATTGATAAATTAGTGTTAGAATTCAACCCAAATTGTTAAGTAATATGTTAACATTAGAGAATTACTTGTTGGACATCATTGTAGTTTATGAGCAAATCAGTGTAATATGTGTCAGTCATTGAGAGTTTCTTAGAATTTTGTCTGCAGATGTTCCATACTTGTGTAAAGATTGGGCTTTGTGTTTGTATTTTATCATATATGACAGTGATCAGGAATTTATTATAGTTAGAGACTACAACAAACAGCAAAGGTATTATGTCTTACAAAGCTGATAACCACTGTTAATCTTTAGACAAATGTATTAAGACGTGTTTATATACATTTAGATATTCTTATCAGACATTGTGTTTGCAATTGTATTATTTTACCTGTCTTTGTTTAACAAAGTAATGTGAAAATTTGAGATGTGATACTTCTGTTTTCTGGTATTTATTTATTCCTAGAGTTGTTTGTATACAATTAATTTGTTTTTGTAGGCTACAGTATATAATAGTGATTAGAATATGTTGATATCATACACCAGTATTATTAGCATATTTAGGTAGTATATTTGTAATGAAGTAATTAGGAATAAACCTTTACCTGATTTCACACAAAGTGAGGAAGAAGTGTGTGAGAACAACTTCTCAGCAGACATCCTGTCTGCCATTGTATCTGTGCTTACTTTGGTTCATTAACATGTTAATGTGGTGAACATTGAGGTGTCATGTCTATTGAAATCCCACCAGACTTTCGTCTGCACAAGCTATAGGTCCTGTGTGGAGGCTGAGCCCTGTTTTTGCACCTCACACTATATAACAGTGACCAGGACTTTGATTTGGTGAAAGAGTGTCTGACAACGTAGGTGGAAGTCCTGTTTGCTGGTACTGAAGAACTTGTGTTTGTTCTTGCTTGTGACGACTACAATTTGAAGAATTTTTTTGGTGCTGCAGTACAAAACAGGTGAGAGTTATGTTGCAAACCAATTTGTGTTAGAATATATGATGTCATATAATTGTATTTAGTCAAGAGTTGGATGTTGTTAGGATATGTGTGTGTATTTGTGAAATAACTGCAGTAACAAATGTAAGTACAGTTCTTGTCAGTAGTACTGATATGTTGTGGTTGTTTTGCAGTGTGGAGACGAAAACATAATATGGCAAGTCCAACAAAAAAGCAAAGAATTGGGGAAGAGGAAGTGTCTGTGGTGGGATATCTGCACAATGTGTCCCCAATTAAAATCTCCAAGAAAAATACGAGATACTTTGATGCCACAATTCAAAGTAACAGAGAAGAATATCATCGCGTGGTGGTGTTTAGTCCAGAGAAACATGGGCGATACGAGCAAGCGTCGCTTGAATGCAGCCCAGTAAAATTGACAAAAGTCAAGAAAGGAGTCAGTAAGTACATTATCATATCATTGTTGAGTTGGTATTTGAATTTGGTGTAGAATTTAAGGGACTAAAGTTTGTTGTGTGTATCTTGCTGTTTAGGTTACGGTGACAATCCCTTTGAGGTGTTATGCAATGCGTCCACCAAGATTGAGGTGGCAAAGAAGGTGCCTTTCTTGTTCAGAGGACCTCCAAAAACTGGCCCTGTGAGAGTGGAAAATGTCTTGGCCATTGGGCCTAAACAACAAGTAAGTGCTGCACATTAGATTATAAGCTAAATAGCAGAATGGGATTATGATGTGTGATCAGGACATGTTTATTTGATGTTCAAATGTATGAGAAAAGTTTTTTATTACATATATATATATTACAGGTTTGTATATATATATATATTAATATTTTTGTTTTGGTTTAACATGTATACTATATCAAGTAATTGAAGCAAGACATTTAATTTTACTTAAACAAAATGTAAGTAAGAATTTATGAAGAATTTGTCAAGATTTTTGTTTTAGCAAAAATAGTCTTGTTTTATATTGCATTGAACAAGGAAGTATGGAGTGTATATGAATGTTTTGTGTGTGTATTTAGGTTTATAAGTGTCAAAAGTCATTCTTTTATTGTATTACAGTTGTAAGATTGTAAATCCAAGCAAGCATGTTAAAGAATGCCACTGTGGAAATTATACATCATATGAAACATAAGTTGATTATGAAATGTGGGTTTTTGTAAACTGTTAGAATGTAAAAGGAAGAGAAACACAGGTGATATAGCTTTCATTTGATAACATTTATTGGCATGGGAGAGTGAATGTTTGCTGTAATATAAGAGTTTATTTCAGGAGTGTATGTCAAATAATTATTTGTTTGTTTTTTGACAGGTGAAAACCATACGTGTCAAGATTTTGCCTGGTGGGATGGGCAGTCGCATGGTTGATGTCAATGGAGTACAAAGAGAGTTGAGGGAATTCAACATCTGCGATAATAGTGGACAGACTAAACTAACAGTGTGGGAGGATAAGATTGAAATGGTGGAAGTTCATAAGTCTTATGAGATCTCCAATTTGACTACCAGGAGATTCGGTGAGAAAACAACATTGAGCACTACTGTGTTAAGTTCAATCACTGAAGTACAGGATGTCGGGGAACCTGAAACATTGGAGGCCAGCGATGAGTGTACAAAGTCATTAGAGATTTGTGGAAGAGTGTTGGGTGTAGAAGTTGTTGCAAGATATCACTGTGCTTTATGTCATGCCAGCCAAGTTGAACTGAATAACAAGGATGAATGCTATCGTTGTGAAAAATGCAGGCAGTTGCAGGAGACAGGTACATTCAGTGTGTTGTATGGTGGAATATTTACTCTGATGAGTGATACCAAACTACATAAAGTTCAAATGACAAACTCAGCAGTAAGAATGTTTGTTAGTGAGCAGCTGGGTGGTGGCGTCACAGATGTTGACATCATAGACCGGAAAATGATTTCTGTGAAGAATGTGCAAGTGGAAGTTGATTCCAGTGGCCTTGTAATCACAATGAAAGCAAGTCAGGTTACTGCCAAAGGTGTTGAGCAAGGTGAGCCCTCTCAACGTATGGAGAATGCACAAGGTGACATCATGGTAGATGTCAATGACCAGATGAGTGATTTTAGTGGGGTTGAGGAGGCTGAAGCACTGTTGTTGTTTAGTGACGACTTGTAGTTGTTTTATTGTGTTGTTGTGTTTGAGTGTGTCGTTTGTGTTATATTTAACAAGTGTTTAAAAGGTGTGGGGTGTATATATTTAAAAGTTTTGTACAGTTAAAGTCCGGAGTTATTTATATTGTGCAATATTGTTAGTGTTTTTATTGTATTTAAAAGAAATGTTCACATTTTTATTTTTATTTATGTCATTGTGTGGTGTTATTTCTAAGAAAAAGTATTTGTGAAATTGAACTCTTGGGTCATTGTTTTTTCTTGAAAATTGCATTGGGTAATGTAGTTGAATATAGTTTTTTTAGTGTATTTGTGTGTACATGTGAGTTTTATAACGGTATATAAAATAAATATATGTGTAACTTGGGTAAAATTTTAGCAGTGTTCGGGTATTAGCGTGGTTCTTACTAACAGATAATCTTGGAAATATATACAGAAATTAGCGACGCAGGACGATTGTTGCTCATTGTTCATTCATTTGGATAACGTTGTGTTACGTCACACATTTACCTACGCGTGAAAAAGTAGTTCTGAATAACAGCGTTTCATTAACGTTTAAATATTGTATTCAGTTTGGAGTTCGTTTTGGCAAATGATAAACATTTGTCAAAATGACAGAGTTGCGAAAAAAATCATAGTTGGAGTTTAAATTAGATTTCAGAGTATGAAGATGTATGAGCGGAGGTAGAAATTTTGTGGTATCCGTCGCGGCCATTTTACCTCGATTGTCACTTCACTTTTCAGGTAAGTTGAGTGCGCTTCGGTATTAAGGCTGAAATGTTTTATTTCGGTAAAAGTATGCAGAATAGCAATGCGTAGTAAATACTTGTGCGACCAAGTTAAGCGTAAGTGTTGCCGTGGTTAATGTTGTTCGAAGTAAATGTATTTATACAAGTTTCGGCTACTGTGTAGGCTACGTCGTGATATGAAAAAGTTGCATCTAGCCGTCTATTAGAAGCCTAGCGTTTAGCAGTAGTTTGATGTTAATGATGTTGTTACATGTTTCATTTGTAGTTTTTAATATTGATTTTAAGGGACGATGTTTAGAGTGTCCTATTATAAGTAGCCTACTTTTGTAACTATTGTCCAAAAATGGACTTTTATGTAGCGTGCCGTGATATTGTGGTGTGGGGGTGGAAATCGACGGCGTGACAAATGTAAGCGAATTGCAGCGGCGAGGATTTAAGTAATCGTAGGCTCATATTCGAGTGAGTTTTGGTGATTTTTGGTTGATTTTTTTCCCCCTGTTTGTTGTGTTGCAGTAATTTATTTAGCACTATATTCCATAAGCTGTTACTTACAAAGATAAACTTTTTTAAATACTTTTGTTTTGAATTCAGTGTATATTGTTGGTCAAATTCCTGAGCGTAATAGTGTAAGTTTGCTTTGGAGGATAAATCATGTAAGTTTTGACTTCTTCGCAGTACAAGTTCAACGTGAGACGTGTAGTTAATTATATGATAAGTAGGCGTTCACGTCATTGATGACGTCAAACGATGTTAACGTTCGTGTTCTTGCATCGGACCCAAACAAAGATCGCGGGCTCACATCTTAAACGACTCCTAAAAATGCAGTGAATGGTATTTAATTGGTGTCTATGTTGGGTGCTGTATGAGAATATTTGTGACAATAAGTTTCATAGGTGCATTTCATGTTTAGGAAATGTGTTGATCCAATGAAATGTAAGTTTATCATTTGTGTTATTTTGAATTGATTATGTATTTTGATTTAGTTTCTAGATCTGGAAGAAGAGGTAAGTTGAGAAGGTAAGTGGGGTTTTTGTTTTGTTTTAAGTAAGATTGAGAGTTGTGATTGCAATGTGTAATTGAAGGTACTGTATTACAGTATAAAATGCTTATAAAAAAAGAGCATTTTTAATGGAAAACCAGTTTTACTATTAAGCAGTGTGTGTATTAGACATGATGTGATGGTGACAATTGAAGTGACACACTTAATGACATCTAGTAAGAGAAAGGTTGAAAAGAGTAAAGATTAGAATGTTCATTAGAAATATCGCTTAAATATGGTCACAGCATATAACATTTGTGTTTAATTTTGTGTCATAGATGCCACGACGTAGCAAAAGGTCATTGGCAGGCAAGAACAACTTTGGTGCTTCTACACATGCGGAGTCTTCTGAGGGGGTAAGATTGCAATACTATTGTTTAGAAATTCAATGATTGGTATGTGTTTGTGGCTTGGTCAATTTGTTGTCTTGCAGAAATTTACTTATCTTTCTTGTCATATTTGCCAACATGTTGTTTATAGTAGTTTCCTATTTAATTTTTTATTTGCAGTGTTCACAATCAATATTGTGTTTGGCCATCTTGTATCTTTTACAATCATTCTACATTCAAAGAACATTGTGATTACTTTCATTTTTACGAGTTATCTTGCTATAAAGTGTTGGTAACTACAAAATATGTGAACACCTATATACTAAATACATGTAACATTGTTTTAGAACATGGTTAAACATTTTTTACAATTTTCATATAGTTTGTATAGCTTTTAAATGCTTATAGTATTTAGGCAGTGTTGCATTTATTGTGTCAGTATGATCTGAAAATTAAATAAGAGCTGGCATTTCAAGGCATGAGATAATTGTATTGATTTTATCAATGTATTATAATAATAATTAATTAATATAATAATATGACATTTTCATGAATTGAAAAATCTTTGAAATAACATAGTTAGAAAGAAGACATTTCTCACTCAACAATGTCCATGTTTGATATGTTTGTACATTTGTTATAGATGCCAAACTTTGGCATTGACTCCCTAGTGAACAAAGAGGATGGATGTTGGTACTGCTGCAACCCATGAGTCATTTGGGGATGTCTGTTTTCATGTTTGTGAATTTTTGGAAAGACAATAACAGAAGAACGTGAGCAGCATGTTCTACAGTATACATTTCTGTGTTTCTGGTATTTTTAATTGTGTTTCAGACGCCACATCAAAGGACACACGCTTTGGCAGGCAAAAATAACTATGGCAGTGCTGCAGGCCAGGGGTCTTCTAAGACGGTAAGAAATGCTACTATGATAGCTTACAACTATATGATATTGTAAGTATGTGTGACTTGGAAAGTACAGTGCATCCGGAAAGTATTCACAGCGCTTCACTTTTTCCACATTTTGTCATGTTACAGCCTCATTCCAAATTGTATTAATTTAATCTCTTACCTCAAAATTCTACACAAAATACTCCATTATGACAATGTGAAAAAGTTTTTTTTTGACTTTTTTTGAATTTATTAAAAATAGAAAACTAAGAAATCACATTTACATAAGTATTCACAGCCTTTGCCATGAAGCTCAAAATTAAGCTCAGGTGCATCTTTTTTCCACTGATCATCCTTGAGATCTTTCTACAGCTTAATTGGAGTCCACCTGCAGTAAATTCAGTTAACTGGACATGATTTGGAAAGGCACACACCTGTCTATATAAGGTCCCACAGTTGACTGTGCATGTCAGAGCACAAACACCAAGCATGAAGTCAAAAGAACTGTCTGTAGACCTGCGAGACAGGATTGTCTTGAGGCACAAATCTGGGGAAGGATACAGAAACATTTCTGCTGCTTTGAAGGTCCCAATGAGCACAGTGGCCTCCATTATTCGTAAATGGAAGACATTTGGAACCACCAGGACTCTTCCTAGAGCTGGCCGGCCTTCTAAACTGAGCGATCGGGGAAGAAGGGCCTTAGTCAGGGAGGTGACCAAGAACCCGGTGGTCACTCTGTCAGAGCTCCAGCGTTCCTCTGTGGAGAGAGGAGAGCCTTCCAGAGGGACAACCATCTCTGCAGCAATCCACCAATCAGGCCTGTATGGTAGAGTGGCCAGACGAAAGCCACTCCTTAGTAAAAGGAACATGGCAGCCCGTCTGGAATTTGCCAAAAAGCAATGACTCTCAGACCATGAGAAACAAAATTCTCTGGTCTGATGAGACAAAGATTGAACTCTTTGGTGTGAATGCCAGGCGCCATGTTTGGAGGAAACCAGGCACCGCTCATCACCAGGCCAATACCATCCCTACAGTGAAGCATGGTGGTGGCAGCATCATGCTGTGGGGATGTTTTTCAGCAGCAGGAACTGGCAGACTAGTCAGGATAGAAGGAAAAATGAATGCAGCAATATATAGATATCCTGGATGAAAACCTGCTCCAGAGCGCTCTTGACCTCAGGCTGGGGCGAAGGTTCATTTTTCAGCAGGACAACGACCCGAAGCACACAGCCAAGATCTCAAAAGATTGGCTTCAGAACCACTCCGTGAATGTCCTGGAGTGGCCCAGCCAGAGTCCAGACTTGAATCCGATCGAACATCTCTGGAGAGATCTGAAAATGGCTGTGCACAGACGTCTCCCATCCAACCTGATGGAGCTTGAGACTTATTGCAAAGAAGAATGGGCAAAACTGCCTAAAGATAGGTGTGCTAAACTTGTGGGATCATATTCAAAAAGACTTGAGGCTGTAATTGCTGCCAAAAGTGGATCAACAAAGTATTAGGCAAAGGCTGTGAATACTTATGTAAATGTGATTTTTTTGTTTTCTATTTTTAATAAATTCAAAGAAAGTCAAAAAAAACGTTTTTCACATTGTCATAATGGAGTATTTTGTGTAGAATTTTGAGGTAAGAGATTAAATTAATACAGTTTGGAATGAGGCTGTAACATGACAAAATGTAGAAAAAGTGAAGCGCTGTGAATACTTTCCGGATGCACTGTATGTTATGTTGTGTTATGGTGTGGTAATTATTGCTATTGTATACATATCAACAATACATACTTTGCAGGAATTTTGTACTTAAGTTTTTCTTTTTCAGTGTTAACAATTATTTGTAGTCTATTTTAATAGATTTTATAATCATTCAATTCAAAGACATTATTTTTTTTTTGGGTCTGTTTTAATGTTTCTGTCAAAATATCTAAGACAAAGGAATATATTGATGTAGTCAACAGCATTTGTTATAGTCTATCTTCCAATTAGCTATGAAAAACGTCTTTTCAATTTTATTAAATTGCTTTATTTTCACAAAAGTTTTGCAATTATAAAGTGTGTGCACAATATGGAAATGGTCGAATATTAAAATCGAAAATGATTGTTGTGGTGATTCATACAGTAAAGGAAATGGGTTTGTATTATGAATTGTAAGTGATGTTGTCTTTGTGGGTTGCAGATGTGTCCCAGGAAGACGAGCCTGGATGGTGCTTACCTGCCATCTGGCAATGAGGTTGGGCATCCTCATATAAAAAAAGCCCAATCAAACTCTTGTGCAAAATTGTCAAAGTCCGTGCTGAATGTGTCAAACTCTGTCAAAAACTTGTCAAGCGAGACTACACTCAAACGTCCAAAGTCTGCTTTGTCCAATGACTGTTTGTCTTCAGTTGACCCAGCTGAGTTTGTAGAGAGATCTGTGTTGATGGGGTCATTTCATCAAGGTCATTCACAGTTTGGAAATGTGCGCAACAAGCAATGTGGTGCCATAAGTCTGACTGCTGTTTTGAAAAGCAAGACAAAGCATGTGTGTGCCTGGAACACTCAAGATCTTGATGATGTGTTAATTAACGGAACTGGTCTTTACAAGGCAATGAATGCACAAGGTAAAATAAGAGACAGTGTTGTGCGCAGAGGTTACATTGCTGTATCTGACTTGCCAAGAAAACTAACCATGTGGAATAGTGAATTTCTAATAACCTTTGCTGAATCTTACACTGGATTTGTTAATGTTGATGATTATGACCATGCTCTTCAAGATGTTGCTATGCCTTTTGATGAAGCATTACAGCGTGCACTGTTAAGCAATGACGCATGTTTGTTAACCATTTGTGCCAATACATGTGCTATAATAAATAATGGTGGAACGTTTGCTTTTGTTGACTCCCATGCTAGCAGTAGAGTAAACCAGCAAGGTCAGAAGGCAAGTTGTGCTGTATACTTAAGCAATGTGCAATCTCTAGTAAACTTTGTGTATGACTATGCACAATCCTTTCATGTAACAACACCACATTTTGAAGTAACTGGAGTGAAAGTTGTAACTGATTGCAGCACTGAGACACGACCACAGATGACAGAGCCATGGTTCAGTCACGTGACTACAGCAAATAACATGCAAAGCTGCTCGCTGTACAGCACAGTGGTCAAAGGTGAGAAAAAGGTCTGCAAGCAACAGTTTGCAGTTGGTGGAATAACAAAAAAACGTGTGTCTGTACGTGATGCGTGTCAAAAAACAGTCTGTTCTGTGAATGTAAATACTGAGCAAAATGTGGAAAAGTGTGCAAAATCATTTGACGTACGAACACCAAATGTTGAAGTAACTGAAGTGAAAGTGGTAAGTGACGTCAGCCCTGACATGCAACTGCATATGACAGAGTCATCATTGAGTCACGTGACTACAGCAAATAACACGCAGAGCTGCACGCCTTACGGCACACTGGTCAAAGGTGAGAAAAAGGTCCGTAAACAGTCTGGTGTTGGTAAAATGGCTAAAGAACCTACATGTGCATCTAATATGTGTAAAAAAACAGTTTGTTCTGTGACTGTAAATGCTGAGCAAAATGTGGACAGATATTCGCCTGCTGCAGATGACGTCATTGTCAGTAACATCACTGCTTCCAAACATTCTTTTAAACCTTTGACTCAGAAAAACCGTGATGACTTGTGCAAAATGTTACGATTGTCTAATGAAAATTCTGATGAAGACCAAGTGATAACAGACGTGCATGATATGGAAACCCCTTGCAAAACTCAAACTATAAAAGCGGATGGAAATTGTTTTTATCGTAGTGTGGCTTTCAGTGTCTGTCGTGATGAGGAGAAGCATTTGAAAATCAGACGAGCTATTGTGCAACATCTCAAAAGTAACAGTAGTAAATTTGCCAAATATTTAAGAGATGAATATACATCTGTGCAGGACTATATTACGAAATCAAGAATCTATTACTGTGGTTCATGGGCAAAAGAAATTGATATTTTTGCTGCTGCAGACTTATTACAAACAACTATTTTTACTTTCAACAATGGCAAATGGAATATGCACAGACCAAGTACACTGTCACACTCATGTTTACAGAATTCTATTTATTTGAATCACACTGGCAATCACTATGAAGTCATAACATGTGTCACAACAAAAGATGGAAGAAACTTGTGTGCAGGACTGTGTGTGGCTGTGAAAAGTGATGACTACTTGAGATCTCAACGGAAAAGAAAGTTAATTTATGAATCAGAAAATGTCAAAGCCAAGAAAGAGCGTTTGCGCTACCACAGTGACACTGATGTCAAGGAAAGAAAACTTCAACACCTTAAAAATAAATATAAAGATGTGTCTATCAAACAAGGTAAACGTGAATACCGTCGCAAGCATTTGAAAGAGTTGAAAGAATACATACGTGCATATTGTCACAATGAATACCATACAAATGCAAAATATCACAAATATAAGCGTGACAGATCTAAAATGATGTATAAAAGTAATCCATCTTTGCAAGCAAGAGTACGTGACTATTCTAAACTGAAGTATCAGACGAACAAGACCTTTCAGAGTGATGTGCGTGATTACTCCAAAATCAAGTATCAGACGAACAAGACCTTTCAGATTGATGTGCGTGATTACTCCAAAGCCAAGTATCAGACGAACAAGACCTTTCAGAGTGATGTGCGTGATTACTCCAAAGCCAAGTATCAGACAAACAAGACCTTTCAGAGTGATGTGCGTGATTACTCCAAAGCCAAGTATCAGACGAACAAGACTTTTCAGAGTGATGTGCGTGATTACTCCAAAGCCAAGTATCAGACGAACAAGACTTTTCAGACTGATGTGCGTGATTACTCCAAAGCCAAGTATCAGACGAACAAGACTTTTCAGAGTGATGTGCGTGATTACTCCAAAGCCAAGTATAAGACAAACATACAGTTTCAGAGTCTTGTCCGTAATTCTTCAAAAGCCAAGTATAAGACAAACATACAGTTTCAGAGTGTTGTACGCAATTATAGTCGCATGAAATATAAAAACATTAATTATCAAAACAAAATCAAAAAAGACAACAAGGGTAAATACAGAAACAACGAAAACATTCGTTTGAATAAAACAAAACAAGGTAGTGAGCGTTATGCAAGATGGCAAAAGAAACATAAAGACATCAATTGTGCTATTGCTCATTTCCGTGAGGAGGTTAGATATGGTCCTGAATATGTTTGTTCAGTTTGTCATCGTTTACTTTTCAGAAAGCAGGTGATTGAGTGTAAAACACAATCCTATGAAACCAAACACACTGAAGTGGCCACATTGGCAAAAAGATGCATAACATTGCAATATTTACATGTCTGTGATACTCATTGTGAACAGAGTTGTCCAATGTCTAATAGTCCATCTAGCAAATTATGGATTTGTTATACATGTCATCGTAAAATACTTGCAGCAAAACTTCCAGAAGAGAGTGTCACCAACAATATGCATTTGGAACAAATTCCAACTGAACTGAAATGTCTCAACTCTTTGGAGCAACACCTTATTGCACGTCATGTTCCATTTATGAAGTTGTTGTGTTTGCCTCGAGGTGGTCAGAGAGGTTGTCACGGTCCATGTGTCTCTGTTCCTATCAAAACCAGTGATGTAACAAATATACTTCCCAGAAATGAATGTGATGATAAGATGATAAGAGTGAAACTCAAACGTAAACTTACATATAAAGGTCATTATGAGTACATGTATGTCCACACTGATCGTGTCAGAAATGCACTGAGGTATTTAATATCTAACAATAACTGGTACAAAAATGTTATTTGGAATAATGAATGGGTGAATACACTAAATGAAAACATTCTGGAAGAAGAAGAAAACAACAATAAAGACAAATCTGAAAAAAGTGATGATGAAAATGTTGTTGAAGAGCAATCAGAAGAAGACCTGACTTATATCAAAGAGCAAAATGGGCTTTTGTCAGATACATCGTTGCAACCAGTCGATTTGGGATCAGAGATTGTTGATCAAAATTTTCAAGACATATTGAATGTGGCACCAGGTGAAGGAAACAGTCCGGTTAGTTTGTTGTCTGACAAAACCAATGAAGCAAAATGTTTTCCTGTTTTGTATCCACTGGGTGGTCCTACATTTCATGATGAAAGAGAATCAAGAATAACTTTGGCACGATACTTGAACACTCGAATCTTAAATGCAGATGGGCGTTTTGGACGTAACACAGACTTCATTTTTTACGCACAATACATATCAGAAGTGCATCAAATTGTATCAAATGTATCAGTGGCTTTACGAAAAGGTGATAATTCCTCTTTCAAAGAAACATCATCACACATGTTGTTGAACCCTGAATCATTAAGTAAAATATTGCACAACGATGAAGGTTACAAATTCTTACGAGGAATTCGTGGCACACCTCCATACTGGATGTCAGTACAGAAAGATTTATTTGCGATGATAAGACAACTATCTATTCCAACTTTCTTTGCTTCATTCAGCTCAGCAGATCTGAGATGGCCTGAAATGCTTAACTGTATTCTAAGACTAGAAGGCAAAAAACCCTGTGTTGATGATCTGGACTGGTCAGACAAATGTGGACTTATACGTCGCAATCCTGTTACAGCAGCAAGACTATTTGATCATAGATGGCACTGTTTCTTAAAGGATGTAATTTTGTCAAAAGGTCAGCCTATTGGAAAAGTAATAGACTACTTTTATCGTGTTGAATTCCAACAACGTGGCTCTCCTCATGTGCACTGTTTATTTTGGGTCGAAAATGCTCCAAAGATTGACAAAGAAACTGATGCTGAAGTGACAAGTTTCATAGACACGTATATCACTTGTGAGACTCCACCAGAAGCTGATGAAGAGCTGTATGAAACTGTGAATAGTGTGCAGAAACACAGCACAAGACATTCCAAGACTTGCCGAAAGAAAAACACAGTGTGTAGGTTTAATTTCCCACGTCCACCATCAAGCCATACATTCATCACAAGAAATGTAAATTCTGAAGACTCAAGTGATAATGATGAAAACAAGGCAGCATGTGAAATATTGAAGAGAGTTAAAACTGCATTGACTCAGCCTGACATGAAGTTTGATTGCACAGACGCATTTTTTACATCTCTTGGAATACAGCAAAGTGTGTTTGAAAAAGCTTACAACATATGTTCCAAAAAGAAAAGCATTGTTCTGAAACGAAATATTACAGACATTTGGGTGAACCAGTACAATAAAGACTTACTGCGTGCTTGGCAAGGCAATATGGACATTCAGTATGTCACAGATGCTTTTTCAGTTGTGGTCTATATACTATCATATATTACAAAAGCAGAACAAGAAATGGGATTACTCTTACAACGTGCTCAAAACGAAGCAATGAATGGTAATCTTGATGCTAAAGCAGCATTTAAACAACTTGGAAGTGTATACCTACATAACAGAGAGGTTTCAGCTCAAGAAGCAGTGTATCGATTAACACATATGCACTTAAAGGAATGCTCTCGCAATGTGCAGTTCATCCCTGTTGGTGAAAATCCTGTCCGAATGAGTTTACCTTTGCATGTGCTCCAAGCAAAAGCTAACCAAGAACAGTGTCCTGATGACAGCAGTATCTGGATGACAAATGTGGTTGAAAGATATAAAAGCAGACCTCACAC
Source organism: Planiliza haematocheilus (assembly GCA_005024645.1). NCBI lineage: Eukaryota > Metazoa > Chordata > Actinopteri > Mugiliformes > Mugilidae > Planiliza > Planiliza haematocheilus. The sequence goes on along the minus strand of SRSE01000353.1, from coordinate 9,137 downwards.
ACCGCAATGTGAAGAACTATGCCTTGCCAGTTTCTGTTCTGAATACAGAACTCTTTCAAAATCACAACTTTCTTCAGAAATAAATGTAGATAATGTAATACAACTGAACAACAACTGTGGCTTTGTGAAAAAAAGGACCAGAACGCAACCTGCTGTGATACGGTATCCCAGATTTTCTCCCACAAAAAACCCTGAAAAGTACTTTCATTCCTTGCTACAACTTTTTTTGCCGTACTATGATGACTGTCATCTAAAACCGCCTCAATTCGATACATATGAGAATTTCTATAAGAGTGGTGCGGTAAAATGTGGCAATGACATCCAAAAAGTTTCTGTGCTTGTGAATTCTAATAAAGCTTTATTTGAGAAAGAAAGTGAAGAACTTGATATGGCAAAAGAGGTACTTGATCAAAACATTGATTTGGAAGATGCCTGGGCTCAGATATGTCCTGAAACTGAAAGAGAACGTCTGCATTGCTTGGATGTAACGAAAGACAAGGTTGTAAATGCCGAAAGTGATGGTGACGAACTCATTCCCGACCTAGCAACAAAACCACAGACTGCATGTACTTTGGAAACAAATCATGTGACAATGCCTAGAGAAGATGCACTGCATTTACTAAGATCATTGAATGAAGAGCAAGCTGCCATATTTTATGCTGTACGACAGTGGTGTTTGAAAAAACTGTTTGAACAAAACCCAGAACCCTTGAGATTATTCATTACTGGTGGAGCAGGAACAGGAAAAAGCCATTTAATCAAAGCAATACATTATGAATCCACAAGACTGTTGTCACAGATTGCTGAAAATCCAAACGATCTCACTGTGCTTTTGACAGCGCCAACAGGAGTAGCTGCGTACAATATCAGTGCTGCAACCATTCACAACACTTTCTCAATTGGTGCAAATGTCACACTGCCATATCAACCCTTAAGTGATGAAAAAATCAATTCTTTACGAACCAAAATGAGCAACTTGCATATTGTAATCATTGATGAAGTATCTATGGTTGACCATCGTCTTCTGGCCTACATTCATGGTAGACTACGTCAAATCAAACAGACTGGTGATTATTCCTTGTTTGCAAATGTGTCCTTAATCTGTGTGGGAGACTTTTATCAGTTAAAACCAGTGAAAGGCACACCGCTTTTTTCTGACAGCAAAGGAGCAAACCTGTGGGAGAACAACTTTGAAGTTGCTCAGCTAACTAAAGTTGTTAGACAAGAAGATGCTGCATTTGCAGAAATGCTAAATCGGCTCAGAATTCACAAAAAGAATGAACAACTCAACAACCATGATGTTTTGTGTCTTAAGCAGTGTGAAACTGGTGAAGAAAGTTCAAACATTCACATTTATGCTACAAATGCAGAGGTTAATCAGTATAACATTAAGAGACTGCACGAAACCTGTCCTGACGCAATCAGCATACAAGCTCACGATTTCGTACGAAATCCCAAAACTGGAAAAATGGAACGCAAAATCGGTTTTCATGCAAAAGTTTTCAATTCATGCTTACCATCATGTGTATCTTTGGGTGTTGGAGCAAGAGTGATGTTGAAGAAAAATATAGATGTATCTGATGGCCTTGTCAATGGAGCATGTGGTACAGTTGTGGAAATTATTCCAAGTAAAATCAATGATGATCTCCCTGCAGCAGTACTTGTGGAGTTTGAAGATCTGAATGTTGGAAAAATGCAAAGACTGAAAGCAAAGCGAATTTCTGAACGCTCAACAATCATTGAGATACAAGAGGACCAAGTAACACATGCTGGTGGAATAAGGAGACAACTGCCACTGTGTCTGGCATGGGCTGTAACAATACACAAATGTCAAGGCCTTACTGTTGAAAAAGCTTTAGTGTCTCTCAAAAAGATCTTTGCTCCAGGACAAGCATATGTTGCACTGAGTCGTCTTAAAACTATTGCTGGACTGATAATTGAAGACTTCAAGGAGTCCTCTATATTTTGTGACAACAAAATAGACTTGGCTATGGAAAGTATGCCTTGCTTTGACTTTGGAAAGACTGTGTCAAGTGATGTACACCCTGTTTGCACAATTGCGCTTCACAATGTGCAGAGTTTAAATACCCACTTTTTGGATATTCAAGCACATAAAGCCCTCATGACAGCTGACTGTATTTGCTTAACAGAAACATGGCTTAATGTTGGCACTACAAAAGAACCACAACTTCCAGGATTCATTTTCCATCACAATCCAAGAGGAAATTGTTACGATGACTCTGAGCCAATGTTTGAAGCACTGAAACAACAACAAAGAGGCGGAGTTGGTATATATTGTTCAGACAACATTGATGTGCAAGTGTTGATTCCAAAAACATGCAATATTGAATGTCTGTATTTTGAAGTACAACATGTAAATTTGTATGCCGCTGTTTTATACAGGCCAAGCACTTATAAGATTGACATATTTCGACAAAAGTTATTGCAAGTTATCTTTCAGCTTGACAAACATGCAGGCAAAAAACTCATCATGGGAGACTTCAACGAAGATATCTTTGTTTCATCTTCAATTCAAAACTTACTGGAGCAACATGGATACACTCAACATGTGCAAGTCACTACAACTGAAAAAAATACGCTAATAGATCATGTTTACATGAAAGATGCAGAAAATGTTCTTGTTGAAGTCACACAAACATACTACAGTTTTCATGATGCAATATTTATCTCACTGCTATAATTACATTTACATGAAAGACGCAGAAAATGTTCTTTTTGAAGGTACACAAACATGCTACAGTTTTCATGAAACTATACTTATCTCACTGCTATAATATTTTTCCTACTAACACAAACTAACTACTGACTACAACTATTGAAATTTATGTGCATATATATCATTCAGCATTCATTTAATATTCCATGTCATATGTTCTCCACCTAATGTTGTTTAAGTACGTCAATAGTAGTAGAAACATCCTATTACACTGAACACCTCCTTGCAATAAACTACAAAGATTTACCAAACCAAACTACAAATAACAATACACAAAAACTCTAAATGCTGTAACAATATGTAATCATCTACGTGACACAATTACTTCTGTACTTGTATATTGTTTTTGAGATATGACCCATATGGAATGTAATTTTATAACGAGCATGTTAAAACAGTCTATAGAATGTTGAATATTATGTTTGCTTAACAAAATTTGAACATTTTCAGTTGCCTCTTGGACACCTCTCTAGGGAGGTGTTCCACACATGTCCCACCAGAGGGGTTCTCAGAGACAACCAAGGAGTCATTAGACATATGGCTTGCTTGACCTAAGAACATCAGTGTCCCTCCTGAAGAGCTGACAAAGCTGCCTATGAAAGAGAAGTCTGGCCCCTCTTGCTTGCACTGTTGCCTCCGCAACCCAACCCCAAATAAGAAAATGAAGATAAATTAATAGATGCATAATATTTTACCTCTTCAAATGTTAATGTCATATGCTTAATCAAACAATAAACATTTCACATTGATCACAATGTTGATTTAAACTGGTGGATGTGTGTGTGTTTCTTTCCAAGTAAGAACATCCACATCTGAACAACAATGACATGCAAGAATGCATTCCATCATGTGTTTGGTTGACGTTGGCTACACAACAAATCTCCATTGAATCCCATGTTACAATAAGTTTTGACCAAAAATAAATATGTTTACAGCCTGATTCAAATACTGATTGTGAGTGTACAGCATATTTACCCCATCATAACATCTTTGACAAAGACATATATTTTCCAAAGTCATTTGTTTTATATTGCTCATAAAACTTAAACATACTTAAGGCTCTGTTTAGTTTCCTTGGCAGGTGTATCTCTCTACTACTGGCAACCTAACTGGCATTAATACATTTTTTATTACAATATATATATATATATATACAGTATAACACTAATGTTGTTTCATAACTAAAACATCACAATTGAAACTATAACAGATTTCGCTGTTTGTTCTGTAAAACAACTCTTAATGTAACATTACTGTCAGACTACATATGACTTACCGTCAGAACCGTGCAATTGCAGTCGCAGTCTGTATAAATCATCAAGTAAATTTGTATCTTGATAATTAAATATAAACAAGTCTGTAAGGAGGAGTGACTCTCCAGAACGATCTGCTTTTCTACACATAAAATATCCATAATTTCTACAAGTCCAGTTGCCTTTTTTTAAACCTTTTTTGGATTACCATAACCTGGATGACTGAGAACCTTCACAGACATATTGCCCACAGTTCACTGCAGCAGCTCATCCTCCAACACCAATGACACAGAATTGAAGACCAAGCCTCCCAGTACATCTGTGAATGTCCTTGGTGTTTTTGTTTTCAGAACATCTTTCAGAACAATTCAAAGGACAAATCAAACAGTGCCATGTTTTTGAATATCTGGCATACAGGTAAAAAAATATAGGCAAAAACACAATGTTTCCTAATCATTATAGTCCCCCTAGTGGCTGAATGATGCACCATTTGGAGCCAAAAAGGGACTTTTGCTAAAAACAGCGCCCCCTAGTATCCGAACGACACCAAACTTGACATATCCGCTCGGAACAGATTCTCCAAACAAACTTCCAAATTTAGTTTTGACAAGTCACACCGTTCTCGAGATATGAGCTTGTATCACGTTTGCTGCATTCACCACTGATTTTGATTGGCTGTAGCAGCCAAACAGTTTCGAAGCAGAACACGCCTGATAGTAACTTTTGTGCGCATTGGTCAGAAGACAGTCTGTGCCAATTCCCGTGAAAATCAGACAAAATTTGTGACTGCTGAAAATTAGTTTCGTTTTTCAAAAAATATGTGAATTGCGAAAAATCTATCTGATGCATTATGACGTCATAGGTTGCGTTGCAATCGTCATGATCCAAGGATTCCAACGATACCTTGTTTCCAAAAATCGGACGCACGGTTCAAAAGTTACATGCACAAATGTACTTCGAACTGTGACCCGTTGGTGGCGCTAGACCGCACTTAGCGCTTACATGCAACCCAGTCAAAGTCATATTGAGACTGGCCTTAAGCTATGTGCCCAATTTTTACAACTTTTTACCACACGGTTCTATGGGCTGCCATAGACGCCCATGGCGGAAGAATTAGGAATAATAATAATAATAATAATAATAATAATAATAAGAAAACATACAAACACAATAGGGCTTCTACGCAGCTTCGCTGCTTGAACCCTAATAAAACAAATGAGCCAATATTCAAGCAGTACAGTGTGTAAACTGAGCACTTATGAGATAGCTTGAAGATTCTCAAGTCAGAACAGGTATTCACATTAACATAGTGCAACATTGGAACTTATTGCAATTAAAATATATAAAATGAACAAATGAATCAATAAAAGTGACTTAAGTAAGGCCAATAGTTGTGCATTTTGTAACTACACTCCTATTTCTTCTCCTCTGCCTTCAAGACATGTATGTTTTTCTTGATGAAAATTAGCATCTCAACCCTGTCAGCTGAGAGCCTGTTCCTGTTCTCATCAAGGACATTTGCAACAGCGCTAAAAAGTCTTTCGCTGTCCACAGAGCTGCAAGGGGCACAGAGATACCTGGTAGCAACAGCGGCTAGTGAGGGGAACTGAGTGGCATTTTCTTTCCAGTACTCCAGTGGATCACTTCCCCTGAGGATGGTTTTCTCAGAGAGATAGTTCTGTACCTGTATGTCTGCTGAAGAGGTGCTCACTGACCGGGTCTGTGACTGCCTCTCTTGTATAATCTCATCAAAGGTGCTTGCCAGGCTGCTGCTTCCTTCACGACGTGGGGACTTGCTCACTGGCTCTGCTGCCTCTGGCTCTTTGCTGGTGGTGGCCCTCCTCTCCTCCATCTTCTTTGCTACCTCCTTGATGAGGTGGTCTTTGGCATGCGCCAGGTGGGCTGACTTGGTGAAGAAACTAAAAATAGATAAATAGATAAATTACACACAATTCAAAACAACCTAAGAAAGACACACCACATAGCACAGCATAGGCAATTCAATTACAGATGGACTCAAATATATAAGTAAAAATCTAACAGTAAAACTCTACATTGAAAGGGAAATAAAGTATTGGCTTAATTCTAGTGTGTGGTGATGAATTTATAGTGATCACATGTTGCACAAAAGGTCCATTTTAATTTAACTGTACTTGCCCATCTTTGTATCTGGGGTCGAGTAGAGTTGCCATGTAGAAGAGTGGCTCTGTTTCCACATTTGCAAAGCGTTTCTCCACTGCCTCAAGGAGAGCCCTCTTCATTGTCCTGATTCCCTGGTCTTGCTCTTCCTCTCTCGAGAGAACACGTCTGAGGACTAATGAATGAATGAATGAATGAATGAATGAAGGGATGATGGTTTGTTTCAACTAACAAAATTGTTACAATTCAAAATGATAAATAAAAAATTACCTGTAATGGCAGGCAACACGTCAGCTGCAGATGCAGTCTCTCTGCTCACATCCCTGGTCAGCTCTTCAAAGGGAACAAGCACCTCTGCTGTCTTCGCCATCAGCTCCCACTGGTGAGCAGTCAGTGTCGCTGGTAGAGTGCGTTCAGCAGCATACACACTGAGAGCCCGTTTTTGTTCTAACAGACTCTGCAGCATGTAGAGGCTGCTATTCCATCTTGTCTGCACATAATAAATATAATCATTAATCATGTGCTTTCATTCACTTTATTTTTGTGCAGAGAACTATTATGGCTGTGCAGTGGATATACTCTAGCTTGGCTATGGGGTTATTATTTATTAGTATTCAGCATTTTGGTCAACTGATGTAGTTTTTAAATGTGCCTTATAAATAAAGTTGACCATGACTATAACAAAGAAGCAGTGTTGGCAAGACAGGTGCAGAGGTATTTATTTATTACTAAAAGTGCATGGAAATAAATAATAGAGGATTAAAAATAAATATACAAATGGAAAGAGGAATCTCACCTGCACATCTTGCTGCAGACGCTTGACACCCATGTTCAAGTCCACCTGGATATCTTCCAGACGGGAGTAGGCCAGAGGGGAGTGCTTGAAATGGCCGACTATCTTTCTTGCGTTTGCCAGTGTGTCTGTGACGCTGCGCTGGGATAGCAGTCCCTCGTGCACGACAAGTTGTAATGTGTGCGCCACACAGCCCAGACTCTGTACTCCCATGTCAAGCATGGCTCTCTTCATATTTGCGGCGTTATCACGCAAAATGACATGAACTCGTTTTTTTTCTATTCCCCAGTTGTTCAGCATCTTCTCAATCTCCTGCTGGATGCGCTCAGCTGTGTGGGAGCCTCGAAATTCATGCACGTGCAAAGTCGCACGGCATAACACAAAGCTGGAGTTTATCCATTGAGCAGTGAGGCTTAGAAGGGACATGGGGCACACAGACGAGCTCCAGATATCTGTGGTGAATGCGACGTCAGGCACATCTTTCAGTAGGACAATTAACTTGTCGATAATTTTTTTCTGGAGCGCTGGTAGGGCCTTTTCCGTCATGTGGCGTCGAGACGGCATTTCGTACCTTGGCTCCATGTACTCCATAAGCATTCTAAAACCCGGGTCGTCTACCAGGGAGAGTGGCTGGTCACTCATTGCTATCATTTCAGCAATTTTTTGGGTTAACTTTCTCGACTTTTCGCTGTCATGGGGCAGTTTCTCCTTCCTCTTAAAAGCCTCTACCACTGTGAGCTGGTGGCTAGTTTTCGGCTTGATTGTTTGCATAAACTCCGCATGTTCGGCCGGGTGTTTGTTTTTAAGTGCCGAATTAAGTTTGTGGTATTAAACGACGCTTTGTCCTTACCACCCCTCAATATTCCAACTTTGCAAATTTGACAGTTTGCGACTGCATCGTTCTCCTCACATACTTTAAAATACTTCCACACAGCAGGCATGGTGCGCCACAACTCGCCACTCCGCTTCAAAACAAACTAGCATGCTGGTCTTCTGCACATGCGCATGCCGTAAACGGTGGTAGTAAATACTCATTTTATTTTTATTTTTTTGAATCACCAATAGCCCATATATCAACAATCTAATACAAATAATGACTAAATAAATATATATAAAACCGATCTCTGATCGGGTCGTAACGTCCGAGTCCCGATCGAGTCTTCAGTTGCGTGATCGGCCCCGATTTCCGAGTCACGTGATCGGATCGGTACAACCCTAGTTGTCAGGTGTATGTCCTCTCCCACACCTCCAGCATCTTTTCTTATCCTTTATCCAGTCAGTCCTTGCATTGTTTGTGAGCTTAGCAAAGTCACTGCAGGCGTTGAGGTAATGTTCTTGGTTGTTACAATAAGGGCAATAGGGTTTAAACCTGTCACGCTTCTTAGACTGCAGTGTGGTGCTTGATGCAGGAGCTAGTTTATGTTGCTGAGCCCCCTGGTGGTTACCAAGAAGAATAGTTGCTGATTTCACTCTTGGTGGTTTCACTGATCTACGCTCCCGGCTGTCCGCATGTGTGGGTTCTGGTGGACATGCACTTAGTCGTCGGGATACTTGTAGCGTTTGGACTTTCCTCTCGAGCCACTCTGCGAGATCTGGAAGAGTATATGTTCTGTCACTGCCACTCTGGATAATTCCTCTAGTGAAGCAATACTCAGCGAAGGCATCTCTAAAGTTAGCTGGTAGTTTAGTGAGCAGTGTGTCGACGTGAGAACCACACAGAAGCTCTGAAGATGAGGGTCCTTGCATTGTGCTTAACATGCCCACTAGTGTTCCTACTGATGCTGCAAAATCTTCAATACCTTGATAGTCCCCACTGTTCACTGATGGAGCATTCAGGATGGCATTGAGTTCTCCCTGCACTAGCTGTCTGGGCTGACCATACCTTTGCATCAGGGCTTGCATAGCTGTCGTGTATGGCGTTGCACTGTTTACGAACCGCCTGGCTATTTGGAGTGCAGCAGGGAACCTGAGGTGGTCGAGAAGGACTTGGTATTTGTAGTCTTCACTTAGGTGTCTATGTGGTCCAAGAACACTGTCTAAGCCCTTCTTAAGCAGCAAGAAGTCACTTTCCCTCCCTGAGGTAAAAACAGTCAGTTTAGGCTTAGGAATGCCAAATGATGAAGCAATAAGCATCTCTAAAACACCTGGAGCATTGGAGCTATCGGGTGGATGCACAGGTGCAAAAGGCTGTTGAGGGTGGTAGTGTTGAGCAGGA
>SRSE01000352.1:410000-548891 GCA_005024645.1 Planiliza haematocheilus | reverse complement strand
TGGAGTGAAACTGCAGAAAAACCTAAAATCCTCAGAATTCTCAGTTAAGTTCTGAATGGGGTTTTCTCTCAGCGGTAGGAGATTAACAGACATTTATCTTCTCTCTGTCGTTCACGGCGGTTTCTCACCTTCTGACGAGACGAACTGTCCGACCGCCGACGACCCTCCGCCTCCCGTCTCCACGAACTCCACCTCGGACACAATGATGTTGTCCTCCAGGACGGAGCCGCAGGACATGCAGACGGCATCTCCACGAGCATGGTCGACGTCGATGTCCGTGCCGCCGCAGTTCTTACACACCTTGGAGCTCATGGTGCCGCTCCGGCCGCCACAAAGCCTGATGGGAAATAAAAACAAAAGACAAGTCTCCTTTATAGCCCTTCTGAGTCTTTCAGTCTTTATTTGATCATTTAATGTCTCTCTGGAGACGTTATGCATCGTTTTGTTCATTTAATGTGTCTCTGATGTCTGATTTTGGTCATTTATACCATTTTTATTCTACCTTATATCATAATTTAAATGTCTCTGATGATCTCTGTGGTCTTCTAGATGTCTGTGGTCTTCTAGATGTCTTTCAGGACATTTTGCGTCTCTTTCTGAACTGTTAGTATCTCAGTTTGGTCGATTTGTGTCTCTTTAAGGACATTAAGTCTCTTTTTGGTTGTTTAGCATAATGTTATGTCTCTTTAAGGACATTTTCTGGAGCTCTGTGGTCCATTAATGTCCCTTTCAGATAATTTCACCCATGTCTCCTGACATTTTGCATCACTTAGCTGTAATTATGTGTCTCTATCTCGGCATCTTTGTGGACTTAATGCATCTCAAGTTTGTTTTTGTCTCTCTTTGGGAATCTTTTGCATCATTCTTTGTCTCTTATCAACATTTTCTTTTAGTCTGAAGTAATTTTCCGTTTCTTTTTGATCCATTAACGTCTCTTATCAGTAATTTTCATCACTTAGCTGTAATCTGGAGTCGGCTGGCATCTTTTTTTTTGGATGTCTGGAATTGGGTCACATGTCTGAGTAATCTAGCAACTGAATGAAACATAACTAAAGCTAGTTTTACCGTAGCAGTCGCTAGTTACGCATTTTATTCTTTGAAACTCGAGCTAGCTAAGCGGTCCTGGAATTTGAATGTAATTCTTATTTAGTGTAATGTTTATGAATAAATATAATTTAGCAGTAATTTCCAAGTGAATTAATTTGGTCAGAAACATTATTTGTATTGGCTCATTTTTATGTTCTCAAAAAGTGAATTTTTTTACTTTCTCCGTCATGATTGTCGAGTTCCTAGCTCCATTATTTATTTAAGGAGCTACTCGTTAAAGATTCCGTCATATTTTGGAAATGTTAGAGACATTTTATAAAGCCCTCCCGTGCTATTTATTTTGTTTTATGAGACGAAATGAAAGAAAAGTACTTCAATTTACCATGTATCGTTGTATTTCAGTATATTTTGACTCTTCAGACGCGTTATCTTCTTTTTTTTTGTACGTTTCACATCTATTTGATGATTTAGAGTCTCTCAGTTTAGTTTTCTATCAAGGGGGGCCCCAATAACAAACTTCAGCCCCTGGGCCCCCCTTGTGATTTTGCTCCGCCCATGTCAATGACAACACTTGTGTAGTTTACCTTGTAATAGATGACGTAAAGCTGCTGTTTGTGTTATTATTCAGTTTATCGTCTCGTGTCCATCTCCACCCTGACTGTCTCTGTCTCTTGTCCCTGTCTCTGTCTCCTCTGTTAGCCTGCTAGCTACGTGGCACTGCTCTGCAGCCGCCGGCTAACTCAGCGTTTTTCCTCTCTGCTAGCAACAATGCTAACAATTAAATAGACGAAACTTAAACTATAAAAGCCTGTGAACTCTCTGGTTTACTCGCGTCTGACAGGTTTAATTATAACTGGGAGAAGTTTCCAGCTTTTATCAGCAGCAGGAGTCTGGTCCGCTCACATGGAGCCGCTGACAGCTGGAGGAGCTAACGATGCTAACCGGCTCCAACATGAAAGTCACGTGGAAATTAAAACACGCTGATTAGTGACAGTTTAACACAGACACGCAGACACAGAGTGGGTTCATACCTTGAGTCTGGTCACAGCAGCAGCAGCAGCCCACGGAGCTCAACGCCGTGTCAGCTTTTTGAGTGTTTCCCAGCCACAAATGTGGTTCTAATTGATTATTTCTAATTTTCTGAGACGGTTTCGTGTTTTCTGATCGTGTCTGCCTCCCGTGGGGTGTCAACAGCAGCGTGACAGAGCCGGGCAGAGGCGGAGAGCTTTAATAAATGCTGCAACACCGAGAAATCCGCTCATAACACACCCGACATGTGCGTCTGATGCTGGGGAGACCCGGACCAAACCAACTCCTGCCAGCGAGGGGGGGAGGCGCTGTCGATATAATTCATTAATGTCAAAGATTTAGACACAGAGGAGACAGTTTTTAACAATTAAAATATGTAGTAAGATTTAAAGTTTATATAGTTTAGTTTAATATTACCTCCGCGTGAAAGATAATATATAAAGATATTTTTTACTGAAGACAGAAACACCCATTTATGTAATGGCGCGTCTTCCGTTCTATTTTTCAAATGAACATGGCGAATAAAATATAAATAAAAATAAAAATATAAATAAAAATAAATAAATAAATAAATTAAAATCCAGAAATGTATTTTAAAAATAAAAAAGGGACATCAGTACAGCAGACAAATCAGATAAAGGAGTGTAATATACTACAGGTAATTTAATATTTAAATAAAATAAAATATATACATATATTTATATAAGCTTGTGTGGAACTATAGATGCAGAAATGAGGTTTAAAAATAAAATAAAATAAAATAGATAAATGCTAAGCCTTATCAGTGTTGTTGGAGTTTAACATTACAATAATTAAATATTTTAATGAAATAAAATAAATGTATATTTGTATTGCATGTATTTGTGTGGCACCATGAATGTAGAGATGTGGTTAAAACAGTTTAAATAAATAAAAGATTTTTTTTTTCCACCATATGAAACTTTAAATATCGTTTCAAAGCTTTCTGTTCTGACAGGAGGAATTATAATAATTAAAACTATTTAAAATGATCTCTGCATGAAAAACACCTATTTCTCTTTTAAATAAATAAACAATTATGAATATTTTATATTAATAATACTAACACAGTAGAGGTACAGTAATTTAAAACTTAATCTTCCTGATTTATGTATTTTTATTTATTTATTCTATATCTTTTAAGATGATTCTTGTTTCTGTCACCTTTAGATTTTTTATTTTTCTTCTCGATGCACGAAACACAAACAACCAAACACGTCAACAAATGTATAAACACTTGGTTTTATTGTCAACAGAAGGTCGCAGCATGTTCAGCGAATAAATGAAGCAGTGAGAGAAACACTGACTGAATAATAACTTGGTGATTTTACATGTAGTGCAAACTTACAATAGAAACTTCTGAATATATTTTAAACGAAGGGGCTGCACAGTGAGAACACGTTTACTAAAATCAAAGCTGTTTTTAGACGACAGACAGAAATGGAAGAAATAAATGAGTAAATAATAAAAAATATATATATTTATAGAATTTCACGCTGGCGTCTGTGCAGCCCCTCACATCTGTCTCCATCACAAACAGCTGCTGAATAAAACAAAGTGTGACCACAAACATCAACGTGTTCTCCGACCAAACGACAACTAGTGATTTAAACTCTTCGGCGAGCAGCGTATAAAAATAAAGTTCACGGTCGACCAGCTCTTCACGAAACGACTTTTAATTCTTCAAGCTTCAAGAAACGAAGGAAGACGAACAGACGTGATTTAATTAAAGTCAATGACACTGAGCGAACGTCGAGTCTGGAACTGAAGCTTCTACTTTATAATGTTCAGCAAGTGAAATATAGTTTTCATTTAATATTTATTTAGGGGCTTTCTGCTGCATCTTGAAAAAAATCTGGAAAATATTAGATTTTTATGTCAAATGTTACGAATAATTTACTTAAGTTCCAATAAATATAAAAATGATTTTAGTTTTAAAACTCGTGGGAACAATTAGTGGCGTGTTCCTAAAGTTTGTTCCTCTTAAATACAGAAAAAGAATCCTCTGGAGGCAACTTAAAGTATTTATAAATACACCTAGCAATCAGCCATAACATTATGACCAGGAAGGAAGTAGAAAAAAATGTTCAAATGGAAGAATTTGAGAAATCGGAACATCTCTTGTTCCTCGTCTGCAGCGGTCGGTATCGTCCAAGGAAGGAGAAGAACCAGAGACATGAGGAAGAGGAAGAAGGAAGAGGGAGGAGGAGGAGGAGGAGGAGGAGGTCAACAGCGATCCAAGGAAGTGCAAGAACCAGAGATCGTTGAGTCTGACCCGTGTGGTTCTGCTGAAGAAGTTGATGCTGGTTCTCACAGAAAAGAGTCAGACCAGTCAGGGCGTCCATGTTGACCTCTGACCTCTGATGGAAGCTCCTACAATGGACAGATAAGACCAGGACCAGGGAGACATGGAGGCAGCGCTCCTCTGGAAGAACAGGATAACAGCTGGAGTTCAAGATGATGACTTGGTCTCCAAATCCAGATTCAATTGGGGTCTTAAAGGATCTGCTGCTAACGTCCTGGTTCCAGATACCACAGCTCCACGTCTTCAGAGCTCTAGAGGAGTCCAGGCCTCCACAGTGGGTCACGGTTGGTCATAATGTTATGGCTGATCGGTGTAAGAGGCACAAACTTTCAGAAGCCTGTTTCACTTTTATTAAATACTGACCGGGATCATTTGGCTGCAAAGGAAGTGAAGATTATATTATTTTTTCTTCTTTCCTTTGTTTTTGTTTTTGTTTCTCTGAACACAAACTTAAAAACTTAAATATCTGACTCTGTTTAGGCCTTAGAGTGAAGGACAAACAGGAACAATAAAAAAAAACTGGAGTCATCAGCTCCAGCTTTAAAAAACACGTACGTACGCCCAGGCCTCGCGTTTTTAACAAAACAGCTCGTACAAAACTTTCAATACATGAAACTACACTTAAAGTATTTATTTAAGTGTTTTTATGCTTCACTAGAATCAGTGAATAATCGTCTGAAGTCTCAGACGTCGAGGCCGAAGGGATTTAATCGTCTTTTAAAGCACAAATCCACCGTTCAACGTCACTTTCGTACAAAGACGGACGTAAACCTGCGACGTTTCTTTGCATCCCAGGAACCGTTCTGTCGCTCCTGCTGTGGTGGGAGACTCCTACATTTCCCAGAATGCCTTTCAGCCCTTCTCCAAACACAAAGTTGGCAGTTTTGGCGTTAGAAGGCGTCTCACTGCCCTCTGCTGGTTAGAATCGTTTACTACAGCTGCACTTCAGACGCCGCTTGCTTTCCACTTTCTGCTGCTCTGATCACTTCCTGATTCCTCAAACTACAGAATGTGTGTGCGTTAATGTGGCTTTAAAATAATTTGACGGTCTCTTCTCACCTTTAATTTAAACACTGTTCGCTCTCTTGTGGCTCAGTTTTTGGTCTCCACCACAGCCTGAGGTAAATATCTGACGTTGAAGCTGCTAAATGTTTCACTAGCTAACATTTCACAGTTCATATTAGTACCACTATCCCACTAATAACACAAATAAGAGACGTGGAGACATTCTGGTCGTCTTCTTCTACTGAATCAATTAAAAGGTTGGAGGTAAACACTTCTTCTTCTTCTTCTTCTGTTCTATTTCCAGCAGCCTTATTCGTGTAAACAGTTCATCTTTGATCATGTAAACGTATCTTCTTCACTCTTTTCACAACATTTTCACATTTTAATCAAAGAATCTCTCATAAAATACTAAATCTGTTGCTTGTTTTTGCAGAAAAAGAGAAGTTTTAGTTGTAAACCTCCATTTTTTTTGTCTCCTCTTTATCTCTTGAGTTTTATTCACCTGTTGTTCTAGTTATAATCTAGTTCATGGGATTACCAGAAATTAAAGCAACAGAACGGGGTCCTGAAATGCAAAGTAAAACCACAAATAGCTGCATCTCTTCTGTGTTAAAGGGTTTTAAGGTGGATTTGTCCTTTAATCTACCTGGGAGATCTCCGTGTCCATACTTGGTTCTCTTTTAGCCGACCTATACTAAACTATAAAGTGTCTCATGACTAAAAACAGCAGCGTATAAAATAATTTTGTTGTTTTTGAATTAAAATCAAATATTTTTTTGCGGGGAAACAAAAAAAAACAACAGAATTAATGTGTAAAATTAAACGCTGCGTCTCCTGATTAATGCGTTAAATCAAATAAAGGATTAAAGAAAAATAGCTGAGCCTACTAGCGGTAAACATTATGTACAAAGTACTGGTTATAGAGGTAATAAAGTGTTTTCTTTGTTTTATAGAAACGTTTCTTGCAAAAAATCACCATGATAAGAACTGGTATCAAGAACCGATGAGGAATCAGACGGAGAAGAGGAATCAGGACTGGCGTTAAGAAAACGATACCAAAGCCCGCCGGGACGGGTACGAAACACTTGGGTGTGTGCTGCCACCTGGAGGCCGATCCGGGTCGTCACTGGTCCCGGGCTTCGTACAACAGCTTGGCCGCCTTTAAACGAAAACGAGTTTTAATTTACAAACAACCAGGATTCACCCTCTCAGCGTCAGTGATGAGCTGTTTCTTGTACCTTGTGCATCGCAGCCAGCCATAACGAGGCCACCTTCTTGTCATCCGCCGCCTCCATGCGGAGCTGCTGGGCGTCCTGTGAGCCCATGGGTTTGTAATGGAGGAGCATACCGCTGGCCCGCGACGTCCCTCCTACACCCCCAAGTAATAAAAGATGGATTTAATAAACCAGAAAGGAAAAGGAGACGTAATTTAGTCTAATGAAAGCAGACGGGGTGGATGGAAAAGTCGTCTCAAAGCTGGTTTACTTTGCTGCACTGTCACTTCTGTAAACGCTATTAAAACAAATAAAAGTTTCCTGTCCCTGCTGGTTTGTAATGAAACAACAAACATGAAGTTA
Source organism: Planiliza haematocheilus (assembly GCA_005024645.1). Lineage (NCBI taxonomy): Eukaryota > Metazoa > Chordata > Actinopteri > Mugiliformes > Mugilidae > Planiliza > Planiliza haematocheilus. The sequence goes on along the minus strand of SRSE01000352.1, from coordinate 541,910 downwards.
AGCGGTGAATAAAGAGGGATCAATGACGTCCTGTTAAAGAATGATTCACAGCAATAACATAACGAGCTGCACACAATCAGACAGAGAAATGTTTTCATGCTGCGTTCAGGAAACACATGACGACATGCAACGAGTCCCAGTGTCCCAAAAACAACAACATCAGCTTTTATTAGTGATTAACTACAGACATCATATTTATAAATTACAACTTGACAATGATCCACCAGAGATACATGACCAGAGGAACGAAGACTGCAGCCAAACGACCGGCTGGTTCAGACAGGACGCTCTGCACCTGAGAGGAAATTACTCTTCATATCAGCAGGTGGCAGCAGTCTGGATTCATTTAAAAAGAGGAAACAGGAAGAGCTAGCTAGTTAGCTGGGAGGCTAGGAAGCTATAAAGAGCTACTGTTAGCTGGGAGTCTAGGAGGTGATACTGTTAGCTAGGAGGCGCTAATGTTAGCTAGGAGGTTAGGAGGCTAGAAGAGCTACTGTTAGCTGGGAGGCTAGGAGGTACTACTGTTAGCTATGAAGCTAGGAGGTGATACTGTTAGCTAGGAGGCGCTAATGTTAGCTGGGAGACTAGGAGGTGCTACTGTTAGCTGGGATGCTAGGAGGTGCTACTGTTAGCTAGGAGGCTACGAAGTGCTACTGTTAGCTAGGAGGCTAGGAGATGCTAATGTTAGCTAGGAGACTAGGAGATGCTAATGTTAGCTAGGAGACTAGGAGATGCTAATGTTAGCCAGGAGACTAGGAGATGCTAATGTTAGCCAGGAGACTAGGAGGTACTACTGTTAGCCAGGACGCTAGGAGGTGCTACTGTTAGCTAGGAGGCTAGGAAGTGCTACTGTTAGCTAGGAGGCCAGGAGGTGCTACTGTTAGCTAGGAGGCTAGGAGGTGCTACTGTTTGCTAGGGGGCTAGGAGGTGCTACTGTTAGCTATGAAGCTAGAAGGTGCTACTGTTAGCTGGGATGCTAGGAGATGCTAATGTTAGCTAGGAGGCTAGGAGGTGCTACTGTTAGCTGGGATGCTAGGAGATGCTAATGTTAGCTAGGAGGCTAGGAGGTGCTACTGTTAGCTGGGATGCTAGGAGGTGCTACTGTTAGCTATGAAGCTAGGAGGTGCTACTGTTAGCTATGAAGCTAGGAGGTGCTACTGTTAGCTATGAAGCTAGGAGGTGCTACTGTTAGCTATGAAGCTAGGAGGTGCTACTGTTAGCTATGAAGCTAGGAGGTGCTACTGTTAGCTGGGAAGCTATGGCGAGCTACAATTACGAGAAGTAACTGACTAATTAATTAACTAATCATCCTGAAAATTTAACGTTATTCTGATATTTGTTGCTTTTGGGACCAAATGAAGCAGGAAAGTGTCATAAGTTTCATTTCATGCAAACGGACGTTAAACCCAGAGAGACCAGATGGAGGGAAGGTGGAGCCTGATGGAGCGACGATGAAGAGCGACTGACGGCAGCGAACCGAAGCTAACCTTCAGAGAAACAGTGACTGTCCAGCAGACTGGTGTAAGTGTGAATGTCATTCTCTGAGCCGGGCCAGCGGAGTCAAAGCAGCAGAGAGGAGGAGGAGGAGGAGGAGGAGGAGGAGGAGGAGAGGAGGAAGAGGAGGAGCGTTAGTACAGAAAAAAAAAAAACATCTCAGTGTTAATCAAGAAACTTCTCAGATGGTTAGTGACGACATCTCAAGAGAAAAGAAAAGTAAATAAATAATCACCTCCTGGACTCGTCCCGTCTGTTAAGATCTGCATGCTGTTGATCCGAGACAACTCAATCTCAAAGTGACTCTCACCGTCCAGGAACAGGTACCTGGGGTTCAGATTATTTAGATTATTATTATTATTTAACTGTAAATGTCATAAATGTGGTTTAAGAAGCAGCTGACCTGTGGTTGTTGGAGAGACGACACGTCATCGTTTCAGACTTCTCTGACGTCCCCAAAGTGGCGACGAAGGTTCCTCCTGGAAACAGAGACACGTTATTAAACCGTTAAACGTACGTTCTGTTGAGCAGCAGGACGTTAAACGTGTCGTCCGTCTACGTCTCCTTCCTGATAATTGATAATTCCACCATGAATGAGGCTGCAGGCTTCAGCCAGGCTCCGGGCTGCTAATGGATTTTTCATTAAGAGGCCGACTGCTGACGAGTATTTATAGCCTCACGCTGACCCACACTCAGCTACGACACGATGGATTATCAGGACGGGAGGAAGACACATAGATTCAGAAATGATTATTTAATCGTTGATTCCTCTGTGGAAGAGGAGATGGATCTACAAAAACATTTATGGAGGAACAAAGAGAGTTTTCCATGGAGTTCCTTAAAGACACTAAGACAGTTGAGTCCTACCACGTTTGATTGATCATCAATAAACGGCTCCATTCAAACATCTTCATCTCACTCTGCAGAGAAACTAAACGTACGACCAGACTGGACCAGCAAACAATACGCAGAGAAACCAAACTTAACCGACTCATAACCGCTGCTCGTGGATCCCTGATTAACCGAGTCAGCAGCCGCTCACTCGGCCGCAGAGAAACCAAACTTAACAGACTCATACACGACTAATCAAGAGAGACAAGAGCCAGTTAATCTGCTCACTCACCACCAAGTTAGAGACAACATCGGTCTGACTCATGTCTGACTGAAAATAACCAGAATATTAACAAACTGGTAACGTGATCTTTAATTTTATCTACAATATCCTCTCACACTGTCGCTCTCATATTCTCTTTCACTCCACGCCGTTCTTTGTTGTTGTTGTTGTCTTAGCTGTGCCGTGATAGGTCGAGAGGCTAAAGCTCTTCCTCTGCCTACATCCCCCAGAATGCCTTGCAGTTGTGTCTCAGGGTTTTCTTCCTATTTTTCTCTAACGGAGTTCAAGTAAAATTATCAAACATTCTATCAAACGTTTTTTCTATTGATATCGACCACGTGTCTATCGTGATATATATCGTTATCGTTTTATCGTCCAGTCCTGGGTTAAATGGAGACGGTCAGAGACGCCACACTGAGCTTTAAAATCTAATCTGTTAGGTTAAAACTTGTCACAGACTTCACAAGAAGCAAGAAGTTTCTTCTCACAGCTTATTCTGGACAAATCAAACTAGGCAGAACTTTTTTCTCATGTGACGTCCGGGAACTATTCTGTGATTGGTCGGAAACTGTAAGTGGGTGTGGTTAATGTGAAACTTGGAAATGCATCAAAACGAAAATAATAATAAAAGTGTCTTGACGTCCATCTGCTGAATTTCCCACAATGCTTAGCACGTGCGACATGTGCTGCAGTGGGAGGATAAACGATCTGGCCAGAACAAACTTCTCATTTCTCGTATCAGGCTTAAATCAAAGCTTCTCACCTGCCAGAAGAACTTTGAGCTGCCTGTCGTAGAACTCCGACTCTTTCTGTGAGACCAGGCTGCACTCGGCGCACTGACGCACCGGGTCGACGAAGCACATGCGAGGCAGCGGCACCTTCTTACTGCAGCACTTATCACAGAAGCAGCGGCCGCACCGCCGGCAGTGGTGCTGCGGGAGAAACACGAGCAGTCAGTCACAACGGAGGCCGGAGGAGAACTGATCTGATGCCAGGTTCAGGTTAAATGACCTGATAAAAAGTTTATAGTCAGAGATTCCTGCGGTGATATGCTGGTCACGTTTTCAAACCTGTGGACATCTGGTCACTTTACTGCATGTTTAAGGAATAAAGACGTCCAGACGACTGTAAAACTTCTACACAAACAGGAAATGATCAATGCTGATTCAACACTGAATATGGGACATTTTATGGAGCAAGCGTCTATTCACAGATTCACTTCTCAGTTATAAAAGTTTTCTTCTCCACAGCCGGCTCAGAAACTTTCTTGAGCCGATTTAACTATAAACTATAATTATTTACTATCATATCAAAATGAATAAACATTTAGACACAGATGAGGGCTGAGCTGCAGAATTATGGTGTTATTTTTTGTGTTTTATTGCCAACAAGCTAATAAAAATAAAATCCGGCCGAGGATCGTCTCTGTCCCTTCGTCTCTTTTTTTGCACAGCGATAAACAGAACCGACCTTTCTTCTGATGAAGTCAAACTTGGTGTCACACTGCATGCATCTCGGGCACTGGAAAAAGAAAAAGGAAAAACAGGAAGTTACACAACATGCTGAGCTGGACGAATTCAGGCTTAGCAGCAGTATTTCTAGTCTTACACAGACATTAAGCAGTAATCTGTAGTTTAACACATAAATGACTAATCATTAATAACTTTTAGTTGCTGTGCTTGCAGCCTTTTTCCAGAAGATCAATTAAAGAGAACTGTTTTGTTGGATTTTTAACAATCAGACAATATATAAATCATACTTTTACTGCTTAGGGCTTGTAAACTTAACTTTTATAACTTTTTAAAACTAACATTGATGTTTTTCTTTCGCTTCCACAGTTTACAGGTTCATCCTGGACACAGATCAGATAATAAATGATTAACTGTCAGAGTTTCAGACTCTCAGTGTTTGTCTTTCTGAGCCTCCTCTTGTAGTTTGACAAACAAGCTAGCATAGCAGCTAGTTAGCCAAACAAGACAAGCTAGCTGCTAGCTAACACACAGAAAAACAAAGGGAGTAAAGTGTCATTTTTATTTAACGTTGTGAACCGCTGGTAAATATTGTCTGACACACAGTTTTAGCTAACGGGCTTAGCCAACAAGCCCCGTTAGCTGCCAGGCTAGCCGTGACAGCCTGCTACGCCCAGTCCAGGGGCCAAGTGCGACGTCCAGAGCAGCGTCGAACCCGCCGCAGCGAGCAGGGGGAGACCGGATGTGGAGATGTTTGACTTAAAAAATAAAAGCGTGCAACCTCCGACAATAAAAGAATATGTTTTTTTTTTTTTTAATTTGTTCAAATAATCAATGATGAATAATAATATTTAACAACATAACGGTGTTGTAAATTTGGAAGCTTTTAAACTGTATATTTACTTTGGGCTCTATAATTCTTGCATGACTTTTACTACAATTATTAATTGTGTACTTTTGCAGTTTTGTATTCGTTATTTCATTATTATCTAAAGGCTGACAAAATATATATATTCTTTATAACCAAACCAAAAATTCTTAAACGTTAAAGGAGGTTTTGCTTTTGGGAGTAATTAAGTTTCGTTTATTCCTTTTATTTTCCCTTGCATGTAATAGCATTAAAATACCAATTAAATTATTTACAAGAACATTTTAAAAGTAGTACTTGCATCGTTGAAAATACGTGAGTTTATTATTTTTCTGTTCTCAGAAATTTTAGAACATTTTTAAGACTCTAGCGTTAAATTTTAAGTGGGAAACATAGCTAAAGCTAAATTAACTGTGTCTGCGTCTAAAAGTCTTGGTTTTGGTGCAGAAAAACTCAATAAAGAAACTAAATAAACGTTAAACTAATTATCTCTCGAGTTTTACTTTGAAAATATCAACCGGAAGCGCTCAGTTTATTATGCTAGCTAGCTTCTCGCGCGGCGCTGTAGCTTCTGGCTGTCAAACAAATCGCCCCCCCCTCATCACCACCACCCTCCTCCCCGCCCGTGTCACCTCTTTATCCGGGACCCACTGCGGCTCGTCCAGGGAGAAGGGGCTGTTGAAGGCGCCGTTCTCCGGCACCATGCGGAGGCCGCTCGGGCTGCGGACAAGTTTCTTCCCGTCAGGCACTGAAGACATTTTGCGGCTGTTTCTCCTGCTCGGTGTTCAGGTTCAGCGGAGCCTCCTGCTGCCACAAACTCCCGTCTGGTCTGGACACGCCCCTCCAGGATGATTGACAGGGCGGTTGACAAATCAGAGAGCGGATTTAGATCACGTGGTTATCCCGGAATTAAAGGGGTGTTATGGTTTTTTCAGCCGCTCCCACTGGAGACAAAAGAATACATTTACTACTTTATGATCATTTTTATGATTGTTATCTATATTTTCTTATATTTAAAGGTTCGAACAGAAAAAGGAATACTGACTGATTTAAAATTACATTTTTAACTCTCATATATATATATATTTACTGATTGATTAATGTTATATGGCTAATATTATGTATTATATTTATATTATAGATTTAAACAACACATCTTCATTTATTTTATAATTGTTTTTATTTTTTTTATATTTACCTAGACAAATGTATTTTTAACAGTTCAAAAATAAAAAAAATAAACAATTTTAATACTCTTATTATTCTTTAAACTATGTATTTATTATATTGATGTCTTCACTAGATTCTTATATCTTTTTATCGATATATTTAACTTGATTATATTAACTGTTCAGAAAAAAAGAAAAGAAGAAATATGTTAAAAAATATCACACCACAATGGAAAATTTGATTTAATTTTATTCTTCAAATACAGTTGAGCTGTACATTTATTTGTTGGACAAGCATCAGATCTGCTTTCATCAAAGGGACACGCTGGTGACAAAGGACTAGAACTTTAATGAAAGCCAGTTTAAACCAGGAACATCCATTTACTAGAAACACAGATGTTTCGTATTTAACACAGAGTTCACCTTGTTTGCATAAAATCATTTTTTCCTCGCTCAGGATTTTGTACTTCTTCCTCTTTTTGTGTGTACGTGCTGACATATTCCGTTTATCAAATATAAAAGAGTATTGCTCATTGAAAACGTTAGAATCTGAAGGAGAAGACGTAAAATATTAGATTATAAATTGTATTTTAGCCACTGAGCGTTTAAGATCAATCCATCCCAGCTAAGGTAAATAAATACCAGTCACTGTGCACATGAATATATAAAACAAATAAAGAAAAACATCCTGATAATATATTTTATTTAACCATCCACATTACCGCTCCATTCATCAACATGGCCCATAACTGGAGGAGAAAACACACTTTCACAACAAATAATAATAATGATGATGAAATTTACAACAGAAGGACGGATGAGGAAAGTTTTAACTAGAAACGCACATTAAAGTCAAATAAAACTTCCCCTTTGCTTCCATTAATCTACATTCACGTCATTATGTCACTACTCAGAAATCAGTTTCTGGTTTTAAGAACAGGTTAAAGGGATCTCTGCAGCTCGTCCTTTAAAATGTGACGGCAGTGACGCACAGGGCAACGAAGCAAACGCACAGTCTGACTTATTGACAAAGAAAAAACTTCTATGAGAATAATAATGTGTCCTACAGCAAGTAAAACGTTTAGTGGCAAATTTATCTGGATTTATGAGCATCTTAATCCACAGCGTTGAGTTTTAGTCACTATTTGAGTTGTTAAAGTGGTAATGCTGCTTGTATTTGCACCTTTAAATTTGAAAAACATCATGAAAATCCATATTAAAGTGACAAATTCATTAAGCTGCTGTTAATTTACCTTAATTAATGCAGCTTCTAACATTAAACTGGTTTGTTTACGTGTCGCCCGGTCCGTCACAGCCGTCAGACTTCTTCATTTATGTGCCTCGTTACTTTCTGGAGCGTCTCAAACGTCACGACAACAAACACACGACCACAAGAAGCAGGCTGATGAGCAGACTGGTCAACAGCACACTCACATCAGTGTCAATAAAATCAACTTTATAAAGAAAAATAATCACAATCTAATCCTAACATGAGATATTTCACCTTTAAAAAAATATTAGGCTTTTATATTTACATTTCAGGGGTTTGTCTTTATTATTTTGGAACAGAACATGAACATATATATGTATATGTATGTAGAGAATAATGTTTTTGGACGCCTTCATATAAAGTCTTCGTTTAGGTCCAGATGTCGGTGCTTAACTTTTAATTTTTAGTTTTTCCATCAATCGAGAGAAACAGCAAAATCATTATTGCACACACCTGCTGGAAAAAACTACAAGTTCATGTAAAAATAAACCTAAACAAGCTGTAAATGCAGAAAGTGCATCAGTCACACCTCAGTGCAATAATCAACGCAGAGAAAGGCGAGAGTCTAACATGTGCTGTTTAGTTTTACAAGAATTTAGACCCTGAAAGTCATTTAAGATGAAAAACTGGACGTTTAAACAGGACTGTAATCAGCTAATGCTGTTTTTAATGTTTGTTTTTATATATATTTATTATTTAAGACATTTATTCACATCTCTGTAGATTTATTATATATATTTTTATTTAAATGGCTTTAAGTTTTAGCTCATACAGAAATAATTTATAATTCAGGTTTATATCTTTAATGCACTTATGTGTCATGTGAAGCACTTGAGTTCCTGTTTTCATTTAAACTATAAATCTGCCCGTTTTTAACATATTTAGATAAAATCTTATAAAAGTACTTCATAACTTTGGTTTTGTTTTTTTATAAAAACATGTCTACATACAGAAAGTTAAGGCATCAAGTCCAGGTGTCCGTCACTGCGTTAAGCCCCGCCCCCAAGCGATTTGATTGGTCCAACAGATGTTTGCAGGAGCAGGATCAGTTCTCAACAGAGAGACTCCAGAAGGCGGGGGGATTCAGCAGTGCGTGAATTTATTTTAATTATTTAAATTTAAATCTAACTTCCCTATAAAATAATTGACTTCTGCATAAATAGACGTTTATTTATAATTTTTATAATTTTTTTTTCTTAGACAATTGTCATCTTCATCCTGCATGTTAATTATTATATATTTGTACCAGGCTGTAAACGTGGGGTTTTTAACATGGACTTCTGTGGGAGGTTGACTCACTTGTTGGAACCAGCCTCTAGTGGACATGTGAGGAACTGCACTTCGGCGTTAGCTTCACTCTGTTTATTTTTTAAGGAAATTCATATTTTCTTATCTCACTAGCTTAAATTCAAGTTCGTCACCAATAGAAAGTGATAAATTAACTACATAGTCTCTGTGTAAAGAGACTGTAAGCATAGTGACGTTATTTAATACAAACACATTAAACAAAGAATAAATCTTTTGCAGTTTATCGTCAGTTTAAAGAGATATTTTATGATGAAACCTTTAGTATTTATACGGATATTAAGTTTGTCGTCTCCTTTGATGAAACACTCTGGATTTACTCCGATATATAAATTAGTTACGCTAGCTATGACTCGCTAGAGAAGGAACATCTCCTTCTTATTTTGGTACAAGCAAATATATTTTAATTTGCATTTTTAACCATTAAATAATTAATAATTTGCAGCTTTTTGTTCAACTCTACTCACGTGGTAAAGTCTTGTCTCAGTAAAAACAAGTGTGGAGTAACATTAACTTGCGTTAAACTGTTAACCTGCAGCCTCGGTCCTGAGAATGTGTCAAAATATCATCAATAAAACTCGTGATCCTCTCTCTTTTAAAGGTTTAAGGAGACAGCGCTGCTACTCTCCAGGCTTATTACAGGAACATATAAAAGGAAAACTCTTCAGAGCAGCGCGAGGACGGAAACAAATAAAACATCATTTACTAAAACCCCAAATGTAAACATAGAACTTCATACGTCGAAAGCTAAATCTTCAACTCAATATTTTAAAAGGAAGCAGCTGAGACTGAGATGAAGGCTTCTACTCTGAAGGTTTCCGGGTTTTCTGTGACTTTCGGAGACAAAAAAAGCAAAACCAGATTCAGAACTTCCTTTGGAAACCTGCAGAGCGAATGCGATGCTAAGCTAACGTCCAGGTCGGCCTACGAAAGAAGACGTCATTGGTGGACGACGGTTCTGAGCAGAGCTGGCAGATTCAGACGAACAGTTTTCTGATCAGAGAGGCAGAAATTTCACTGGTCGAGTTAAATGTGAACGGTTTATAAAGTCCCAGGTAACAGAGAATTGGCCAAAGAGGTGGAGCGGGTGTGGAGCTAGCAACCTGTGGAGGTGTCACACCCTTAATTACGCAAAACTTTAAGACTTAATATAAATTCTCCCTTGTACAGTAAAGTTGGACATCACATGGGAACTTAAACAAGTTTGTTAAATACATAATCAGCTAAAAAACAAAACAAAAAAAACCATGTCTACAGGGATTGACTCACTTTTGGAGCCAGCATCTAGTGGCCATTTAAGGAACTGCACTTTCATGTTAGCTTTGATTTTATAGCAAAGATCGGAAGTTTTTCTCTTTGCACGTTGTTTAAGTAAACAAAACGGCTCCATTGTCCGTTATTTTCACCCTCTGTTGATTAACTGGACCATTAAGGAAATTTTAGCCTCTGCATCAGAAAACGTTTGTGACACTAAACCTCTGCGTCTGTCTTCATTTAAGCGATAGCATAAAATATGTTAAAAATCATTCACATCAGCACAGATTTATACAGTACACGCAAAAAAACAGTTAGACATACAGGCCGACGTACTTTCATATTTCCCCTCGATATGTACTCGTGAACAAATCTTCCAAGAGCCCGAAACCTGTCAAAAAGTGCAACGAAAGATTAAAACCTGTACAGTATCTGTAGAGTATGACGTGGGGGGAGAATTTACAGAGAGGACGGTCTGAAGTTTGGAGGTCGGTTCGGTTCTCCGTCACTTTTCAGCCGGCGTCGTCGTCGTCGTCGACTTTCAACGCGCCAGGTTAGTGTGGCTGGCGCTCAGGTCACGACTTTTACTCAGACGATTATTTCGTTCCTGGAGGAAACGAAGCGAGAAGAAATTAGAGAACGGAAAGTGTTCAGTCATCTCAGTTTATCTGCGGAAGAGATGTTGTCTTACACAAGAAGATGTGTTTTATTATCCAACTACTGTAGCTAATGTTAGCTTAATTACCTAGCTTATTTTTAGCCTTTCCAAAACCAAAAAAAACAGCAAACAGCGTTGTTAGCATGTCTGCCTAAGAGGTTAACCAACTTTAGCTACATCCAAAGAGTATGCCATTAACTAACAACTGTAGCTAATGTTCAAATGCTAGCTAGCTTGTTATTTTAGTGTTCCCAAAACTCCCTAAACATTAGAAAGTGTGTTTGTCTGTTCGAACGCAAGCTGTAGTTGTTAGCATTTGCAGATAACTGTCAAACAAGCTAGCTACGTTTAGGGTTAATGATTTACCATGATTAGATAGCCTAGCAACCAAAACTCATCTTTCCAAAACCAAAAACACACTCAATAGCATTGTTAGCACGTCTAGCTAATAAGTTAATCACTTTCAGATAGGTTCAAGGGGAACGTCATTGACTTACAAAGGTAGCTAATGTTTAAATTCTAGCTAGCTTGTTATTTTAGTCGTCTTAGCCCTAATGTCCCAAAACATATAAAAAGCTTGTTTTTCTGTTCTAACCCAAGCTGTAGCTGTTAGCATTCATAGCGTGATTAGCTAGCTTAGCAACCAAAACTCATCTTTCCAAATCTATTAACATGATGGGGAGGAGACATAAAAGTAAAAATGTAGTGATTAGCATGCTTAGCTAACTTGCTAACCAGCGTTTTGGAACCAAAAAACTCCAGAGTTTTAAAAATAACTAAGACAGGAAGTTGATCACTGTCAACTTTACATTTGCAGCTGTGGTAAACAAACTACTAATGCTCTAAATATGGTTTGGGTTATTTCCACATCACCAACGTTACACTTTATAGAGAAATATCTCAGATGTGAAACCAAGTCTTTAGTAAACACATCGTTTCTGTTGATTAGTGAAAATAATGACGTAGTTAGTGATGTTTTTCTGACATGGTCGCCTGCAGCAACGTATAAAACAGAGGTGTTGTTTATAAAGACATGAGAATATGAAAAGATGAAGAGTCCAAAAGTTTCTGCAGAGAGTTCATTAATGTTAAGTTTATGCTAATTCTGTTCTCATATAACAAGTAGAGTCAAGGGGTAACTATTAAAACATTTAAATTAAATTAAATTAATTGCCAAATTGTTTTGCTCAACCTAAAACAATTTTAATATTGGAGGATTCTTTGAAATATTTTTCACAATTTTCTTCAGGTTTTTTCTCCAATTATTGCCCTTTTTTCCTCAGTTTATTACAACTTTTTATTTAAAATATTCTTTCTTTCCTTTCTGACTAATTACCATTTACTTTCCTTGAAATATTTCATCTTAAAATATTAAAATTGCCATAACCATGATTAGATTTTTCTCCAAATATCACATTTACTTTCAGTTTTATTGTTTATTTAGAGATAAGGACATATTCAGGGCCACATATGATGATTATTTCTAATTATCTTTTAGTAATTTATTCAGTTTACAAACAGTTTTTGTTCATCATGTTCCTGTTTCTCTGATTTGTGTGTTTTGCCTCCTACAGGATGAATCTGACTCTCTGTAGAGACTCCTGGACTCTGGACGCTCCTTACTTGGTAGTGGTCACTCGCAGCCTTGTCCGCCACGTTAAGAACCCCCATAGAGCTGGCTCGCTTCATGCTGCACCCACATGCAGGGAGGCATGGGAGGGGGTGGGAGGTGAGAGGTCAGGGGTCAGGGGTCAGGGGAGGGTGAGGATTAGAGTTCCGTGGAGATGTTGGTTAATGACACTTGTGATATTTATAACACAAAAGTTAGTTTCACAACAAACGTCTCATGTGTCGTCTCGTCCTGCTCGTTAACGTTAGGAGGTTAAATGTGACTCTGTGAATTAATAATCTGTGGATTTATTAACAGTTAATACGTCGTGTGTTTGTGCTTTACAGATCAGGTAGAAGACACAAGAACAAATACTAGGTTTCCAGGTTTGGTACATGTTACTGCTGCAAACATCTGGAGCTAATTAAAGAGACGTCTGGTCATAAATTATATTATTATTAGTAAGTTATAAGCTTCAAATATGTGAAGCTAAACGTTTATGGCCTATACGCCAATAAAATGTTAATTTAATATATGTATTATAAAAGTATATTAACTGTATCTTCATGTAAATAAAACATAAAACATTAAAAGAAAACTACATCTAATAGATTCATAAATCATGTTTAACTGATCATTATTGTTCTCTATCACCTGGGAACCTAACGTTTGTTCTTCTGATCTGTGAAGCCTGACGCACGTTATTTAATATCGCTTAGAACGTGTCAGCTGTGCTTTTTAACTGATGAGAGGTGAAACTGTTTTTATTTAAAGTCAGTAAAGTTCATGCTTCCACAAAACAAGAATAAAACAGAATCCCTGACGTCACTGCAGAAAACGTCCACGAAGATCAACAACGTCTGATTAAACATTTATATAATATACGTCACTAATGAGCTGATTTAAAACGTACACGTGTCTGATCTCGTTTCCTGTCTGAAACTAAAAGGATCCGCCACAACATTAAAACCACCGAACAGTGAAGTGAATAACACAGATGATCTCGTCAGAGGTCAGAGGTCAGCATGGACGTTCTGATAGAAAGGAGTTTTCTGACTCTTTCTATCAGAACCAGAACCACACGGGTCAGACTCAATGATCCTTGGTCCATGACCCTGTCCCTGGTTCTCCTCCATCTCCTCCTCAGTGACCCGTGGTCTGTTTCTCCCATCCTTGTATTCTTCCTCCTCCTCCTCCTGCTCCTCCTCCTCCCATCACCTTTGAGGACAACATGTCCATCTAGCCACCTTATATATTCCACCCACTGGAACCAGTCATTCTGTGTCATTCACTTCTAACCTGATGTAGTAAACTCAAGTTTTTTATCTGAATGTAACACCAGACTAATTCACTCCAGCCTGTCAGTGGTCGTAATGTTATGGCAGACACTCTCACACATTTAGAACTGGCTTCCTTTGCTGGTGAGAAGATGTAACTCCCATTTTAGGAAAAGAGTTTAGAGAAATCTCACAGCCCAGCGTTAAAAAATAATATTTAAGTTTTTACTTCCTGTTTTGTTTCCTGTTGTTTTTACGGTGTACCTAATGATATGGACGCTTCTGCAGTGATTTAGCTTCACTGAGTCAGTGATGATGATGATGATGATGAACATCATCCTCAGGAGAAGAAGAGCAAAAGGAAAACAGAAACCAGTCAGCGAACACACGAAGCATGCAAGTAGACAAATGAAATAATAAAACAATTTATTCATAAATAAAAAAATAAAAGTCAACACAGAGTCCTACACAGGCACAGCCATGCAGACAGCTTTGGTTTTTCAAAATAAAATCCACAAAGGAAACGATAAAAGTCCAAAAGCTGTGTGAGGTGTGTGGAGATAAAATGAAATGAACAGACGGAGCCGTTAGTGGTTAAATAAAAGGAAACGAGTCCCGCGGCCACATTCAAAAAGAAGACGTTAGTAGTTTGGTTTGAGCCGTTTCACTGAGCCCAGCCTGCACACACACACTGCTCACTGTTCATTAACTCTGGAATCACGTTCAGGTTTGATCAGCGTCACAAATGTTAGAAAGAATTCAAGTTTGATGGCAAAGAAATTAATTAAGATTAAAGTGCAGAGAGAAAAATAGACTTTTTATTCTGTTTAGAATATTAAAATATAAAACGTAGATGAAAACAAACTAAATGAGAATTTGATATTTAACACATTTTATCTCAAAATAATTATTATCCAAAAATATTAAAGCTTTTATTATTAGTAAAATACTTTTATCTTAAATATTAAGACTTTTTTGTCCTGAGGTAAAATTCAAAAAAATTCAAAAAAAACATTAAAAATATATATATTTTCTCTAAATTCTTCCATTTTTATTTTTTTAAATTGTTATGTTTTTTTTTATTTATTATTTATTTATTTTGAAAGACTTTTCCCTTTAAGAATAAAACATCTGAGGTAAAATTACTTTTCCAAAATATTATCCTAAATATTACTAGATAGTTTTCTCTAAATTTGTCTCAAGAAATAAAATATTAAACATTTCTATTAAATAAATATTTCACACATTTACAATATTATCCTCAGAATACATTCCCTTTACAAATACAACCTTTTGTTTTCTCTGCATTTTTAATTATATTTTATTTACACTATTTTTGGTCTTTAAAGTACGTCTCAGTATAAAAATTTAAAACTCAAACCAACAACATTAAACCTTTCTCAACTTAGTGCACCCTCTTATTTTCAGTAATATTTGGATTTTATTCTAAATATCTAAATACAGACTGTTTTATCTTCTAGCTGTGTGATCAGCTGATTGATGAAGAAGAGAAGCAGTGTGAGTGCAGAAGCAGCAGAAACAGGTCTGACGCATGTGTGCCAGTAAAAGCTCCCTCCATCGTTTCATGTGCAAACACAGCTTTAAAGTTACGCCGCTTCACCACCAGCAAAGTCCAGTCCCCTTCTTTAGTTTTTGGTTAGTGCACCGAGCGCCGAGCTGAGGGTGGAGCCACCTGTAGTGGGTCGTGAGGGTTGGGGCAGGTGTCTGGGTGGGTGGAAGGGTGGGGGCTGATAGTTACCCGGGGTTCTTGGGTTCACTGTCTCGAGACGAGCCGCCGCCTTTCAGCTTGCGGACGAGTTTCTCGCTGCTGCGGCGGATCGACGCTCGTAGTTTGCTGAAGGAGCCGCTCCTCTTCAGGGAGCCGGAGCCGTCCTGGTGGGAAACGTCACAGCGTTACAGTCGGTCACGGATCAGAGGCCGGACATTAGACCGAGACTCGTGGCAGCAGCATAGAAAGAAGAGCGTCTCATTTCTTAGCATTAACAAACGTGACAGGCATCATAAACAGGTGACTCTGAGGCAGAGATGTTGCTTCATATGTGGAAGATGCAAAACAATCTCTCGTGCACAGTTTCATGTGTCGACACAAACGCAGTGATGCAGCTGAACACAAAATAAAACCTGCAGACTTTAAAATGTCGTGAACATCCAGTCACACACTGACAGAAACAAAACCATTTCCTTTTTATTTCTTCTTTAATATTAAAGCTGTTGTTGTGAAGGTAATATTACTTTTTTCATATGACCTGAACGTCCACGCTGGTATACACTTCATATCAGATCACGTTGTGTTTTCTTTCTAACTTATTGTCTAAAAATCCAGTGGATGAACCTCTGAGAGGCTTTTATTTTGAAGGAGCAGCCTAAAGCGACACAGGTTAATTTACACAGCTTCAGCCTCGTACCTGCCGGACATCATCCTAAATAAATCAAATCAGTTCAGTAGTGATAACCTGGCCTTATGTAAATAAATAATTAAACTCTATTTATAAGCTGTTAATATTAAACCACATGTCAGACACATCGTCCATCTTTAAATACAGTTTATGTGTAAATCAGCTTCTAACATCTGTGGAGTTAATGACCCTGAAACGTTAATTAAACATAAATATTTATATTGTTTTGTTCTTAGTACGATAAAATAACCAAACCGACATCAGAGAACTAGTTTTAACGAAGGCCCGACTGTCCTTAAACGCACCACAAAGATCACAGACAACGTTCTGCACCCGAGAGGAAATAACTCTCCGTACCAGCAGGTGGCAGTAGTCTGGATTCAAAAAGATTTAAAAACAGGAAGAGCTGCTATTAGCTAAGACGCTAAGAAGCTAAGACGCTAGAAGCTAAGAAGAGCTACAACCGTGGTACAGAGCTGGACTCTCCTGAATTACATTGATCAGTTTATTAAATCTAGATGCTGAAAATATTCATCACTTCCTGTTTCTCTGGTTCTCAAAGCTGATCAACCAATCAGAGTGATCTCTTTGACCTCATAATGCCCGACTCTACTTCTACTCTCCTGTATCTGATATCTGGTCTTTAACATGAATCACACCTATTAAACGTTTTGTGGGGTGGTATTAAGGTTAGCTCAGTTATGAAGAGGCGCACACACAGAAAATAGAGCGGACACACAAAGAGGCGACGGGCTCGACTTCAGGTGAGCAAAGAGTTTATTAGAAGTTAAGAAAGACAAGAGACTGTAAGATGCACAGACAGGACAGGACACGCAGAAGATTAGTAGCAGGAGAACAGGCCGACAGGAAAAGGAGATTTAAATTCACACCTTTTTAAACAAGTGCAACAACAATATCCCCCCCACCCCCCTACCCCCCCCCACCCCACCCCACCCTGACATCTATATACAGAGATATACAGAAGGTAAAACAGGCAGGATGCACGAGGCCAAAACACTTAAATCCGCCGTGCATGAAGCCTGCTTCCTCTCATGTGTCCTCTTATTGACATCACAACATAGTTTAGTCTGATATCGCTGCAAACAGATCTCACACACACACACACACACACACACACACACACACACACACACACACACACGGCAAAGACTAATCTCTAGCAGAGCCAGAATCCACGGTGCTCTTCTCGATCATGCTGACGAGTTTACGTTATTTACAGCGTTGTTGAGTCGCTACTGAACGAGACGTCATGAGTCACCACTACTGCTTTTAGATGTTTGATGCAGAATTAAGACGCCAGAAAGAAAGAAAGAGAAGAAGAAGAAGAAGAAGAAGAAGAAGAAGAAGAAGAAGAAGAAGAAGAAGAAGAGAAGAAGGAGGAGGAAGAACGGAGCCTTTAAATCTGACCATCTCAGACCTGGACTCTTCACATTATATATGATTAAATGGTAAATTAGTAAATCTAATAAAGTTTGGGCCTTAAAATTATTATGTGTCTTCTATACATTTGTAAATGTTCTATCAAACTCTTTTACTTTTTTACAACTTGGTGAACAGTTTATATATTATACTCATGGATAACGAGAAGAGGGTCACCTCATCTTTTATCGTTTTCTGTCTCCACATTATCTTGTAAAAAAACAACTTTTATTTGTGTAACTGACTTTCTGAATGTCCAATAAGTTAAGTTCCAAAGATGCAAACTTCTTTTTGTCAGATTTAATCGATTACTGATGAGAAAGCTCAGATTTTACACAGCCGGGCCGAGAAAAAACAAAAAGTCTTCACCTGGATTTAACTAATCAAACAGGTATTTGCCTCCTGTTGGATAATTACTGCATGAGTGATTATCTTTCAGCTGTAATCAAAGCTAAAGGAGGTCCAATGAAATATTAGACTTTTGTTTTTAACCAGGCAGATTTCAGGTCAAAGTGGAGAGAGTTAAAGGAGACATTTGGTTTAAACTGTCAGTCACACATAAAGCCCTCCAACAAACTACAGTATTAAATGAGAGACAGTTTAAAGACTGACAGAAAGAGAAGAGGAAGCGTTAAAGTTTATTGTTTAGAGACATCACCCCGGTCCTTTCCCCACACACTCGAGCTTCAACACAAGTAGGAAGCAAAGGTTTGGACGCAGACACACGAGTCGTCTCCATATTTTTCCCTCCTCGTCGTCTAACAGGTAAAAGCTGCGTGAAGATTCCCGCCAGAGAAAAGAGAGGAGGGGGGGAGAGGAATCAGAGCTGAAGAACACTGCGAAGCTGGAGGGAGGAGGGGGGGAGGTTGAGGCGAGGTGAGGCATCCGTCATGCAGAAGACAAGCTTTTAGAACCATTACAAGGCATCTGGAGTTACGCCTGTCGGTCAGACGGAGCAGGAAGAAGAAAGAAGAAGAGAGAGAGAGAACACAGCAAGATGAGACATGGACAGGTTTAATAAAGCAGCAGTTAGGGACAAAGGACACACATGGAGACAGGACTAACAATGAAGACAGAAAGAAAAGTACACGCAGTTATCAGACACAGTGTCTCTACACCAGGCTGGGCAGCACATGTAAACAAAACACTGAGGGAACGAAAACTACAGTTACAATATTTGCTGTGGTCTTCTCCTTGTTATAATCTGTGTCTCCGTGTCATAGTTTTTGTCTCTCTGTTGTAGATTCTGTCTCCATGTTGTAGTTATTGGTCTCTCTGTTGTAGTTTTTGTCTTTATATTGTAGTTGTTGGTCTGTATGTTGTAGTTTTTAGTCTGTATGTTGTAGTTTTTGTCTCTCTGTTGTAGTTTTTGGTCTGTATGTTGTAGTTTTTGTCTTTATATTGTAGTTTTTGGTCTGTATGTTGTAGTTTTTGTCTTTATATTGTAGTTTTTAGTCTGTATGTTGTAGTTTTTGTCTGTATGTTGTAGTTTTTGTCTCTATGTTGTAGTTTTTGGTCTGTATGTTGTAGTTTTTAGTCTGTATGTTGTAGTTTTTGTCTTTATATTGTAGTTTTTGTCTTTATGTTGTAGTTTTTGTCTCCATGTTGTAGTTTTTGGTCTGAATGTTGTAGTTTTTAGTCTGTATGTTGTAGTTTTTGTCTCTCTGTTGTAGTTTTTGGTCTGTATGTTGTAGTTTTTAGTCTGTATGTTGTAGTTTTTGTCTTTATATTGTAGTTTTTGTCTTTATGTTGTAGTTTTTGTCTCCATGTTGTAGTTTTTGTCTCCATGTTGCCATCTTTGTAGTTTCTTAATGTCTTTGTGGTTGCTTCTCGTCTCTTTCAGGTTAAACTGATTTTAATGTAATGCCCTGACTCTGCCACTAGGTGGAGCTACTGCACAGTTAATTGTTGCATAGAGCTTCTGTGTCTAAACCTAATAAACATAAAGTAAAGTTTAGTTTCGTGCATAACAGATGAAATAAAAGGGGATGCAGGTAGAAGACACACGTGAGCTGTGAATTTAGTGTGAAACTAAATATTAACGTTTTTATTTTTTGAGCTACAGAGGAAGGAAGAAGGCTCAGAAATCAGAATAACAACAACTATCACCTACTCTGCCTGATTATTTACTCGATTATTAACTGCTTGCTCAAAACTACCCTTCCTTCCTCTCTGGCTGACAAAACAAAGGAATCAAAAAGCAGGAAAAGTCACTTCACGTCACACAGATGCAAAGAACAGGGACATAAAACATTCATGCAGCACCAGTGGAAACAGAGAAGGACGGAGTACAGTACAGAGCCCGTGTTGATTCACATGATCAGACTGATGAGTGACGGGTTTATTTAGTAGAATAAGTGAGAACGGCTTTAACGGCTTCCTGCAGAGAGAGAGAGAGAGCTCAAGTGGAAGTGATGAAACCTAGTTTGACAACTTCAGAGAAGCAGTGGAGGATAAAGAACTTACTTTTATTCACTTAATGTAAGAAATGAATAATATCCTCTTATATTAGCATAACTCCCTGTCTACCTGTAGTTTAGGAAAAGCTGGAGGAGATGAAGCAGCAGCAACAAAACCTCTTTAGTAGAAATGAATGAATAAATAAAAAGTTGTCTTGACATAAACATTTTCCAGTCGATGTGAAACTCAAACACGATTAATCGCTCCTTAGATCCTCTGAGAATCATTGTTTTTGACTACAACATACTTTAGTTTCTATTAATTTTCATTTTACTCTCATTTAACTAAAAAACACAAGATGCAGAATTAAATTATGATGCGTCAGGAACAGAAGAAGAATGTAAAATATATAGATTTACAAATAAATTAGACAAAAAACTAAATCTTGCAAATTATTCTTTATCATATTAATTATGTTTATATATATCATTTTCTTTATTCAAACGTTTTATTTTCTGTATCCTGATCCTATCTATGTTCTTGTACATCTATAAAAAACATCATCTCGATCTGAAATCTCTTCACTCAAACGTTTATTTTTAGTCGTGGAAATATTTGAAGTCACTAAGTGAACTTCCAGCTGAGCTCTCCTCCTGTCCTGATATAAACACGTCCAGAGATCAGCTGCTGATCGTCTGGACGTACAAGCGCTCAGACATCGATTCGTCTCTCGCGACCAGAGGTTTGGGAGATGCTGATTGGTTGTTCAGGGCGCTATGCCTACTGTTGCTATGTGAGGAGAGCAGCTCTGAGAGGATGATGTGGAGGAGAATGAAAACACTGCAGAGACGCCACAGAGGAACAGATCGGTGAGAAGTGAGGCTCTGCAGCAGAGAAGAGTTAGAGAGGTTTAGTTGGAGAAGCTCTAGAGGAAGAGTTTAGAGGAAAGTGAAACACTACAGGTTTCCTACAAGTGAACGGTAGCTCTACACACTAGCTGCAGCTACTGTGACATTCAATCAGCATGGAACAAATTAACCCTTCAACAGTCGTTTTACACAGTGAGAGGATCCTGATCACGATGTTTAATTTGGTCCTAAATGAAGGAACAAGCTCGTGGTATCTTTCTGGACAGAAGCCGCTGATGACATTTAAATTTTAAGGGTCGAATCAGACTGGAAACATATTTAGACGCTCGTCGCGTTCATGTTTTCCTCCAGAGAAGACGGCGTTTGATGCACAGACACTGATGCTCTCTGAGATGTGACGTCTGTTAATATGCAGCAGTTAAATTAACACGTCTGATGCGTCTATGATGAATGTTGAGGAGGATAAACATGATCTTTCCTCGACTGTTTAAACATTAAAACATAGCCCTCAGATTTCTGTCCGTGTGGCTTCGGTCCAGAAACATAGCGGCGCTGTGTGTGTGTGTGTGTGTAAACATGTCAGGGTTCCTGCTGAGGGCTGTGTACTGTACTTACCCCGTTCCACTCCACGCTCATACTCACTTCCTCGCCACCGTCCGGCCCGCTCTCGTACTTCACCGTGTCGGAGGTCAAGCTCTCGCGGCTTCGCTGCTTCTCCCGGGCCTCCGGGTCGCTCAGGACCTCCGCCACGCGCTGCTTGTGCACGCTGTCCAGACCCTGAGACGCACAGAAGGAAACGAGACAACAATGAGAGGCAGGTCCACTAATCCAACTCAAGGAGGAGCTTGACGGCAGCGAGTACTGATTCATCTGAGCCGGTTGATAATAAAACTTCAAACTTCTATCACCTGCTGCAAGAAAAAAAAACTGCTTGTGGATCCTAAGAGATGACAGGATATTTACAACACATTTACAGAACCAGACTGAACAATGGCCGAGAATGAAGACCGAACACACCACAAAGATTACAGTCAATGACCAGCTGGTACGTACGCTCCACACCTGAGAGGAAATAACTCTTCAGACCAGGAGGTGGCAGTAGTTTAGATCCTATCTATAGATATAAGCTACGCTGACTGTAAAGCTGCAGACAGACTTGATTTAAAGAGCTGCCATCTTTGTTTTGATCCAGGAAACATGGGGAATGAGTTTGCTTTAACAAACCAGATGACAAGATGGATTCATGAACTCTTGAAATGCCATCAGTCTGGTTTTTCAAACACTGACAGAGAAGGAAGTTTCAGAAAGAGCCTGACACGTTAATATATCCACGACACAAAAAAACCTGGAGCTTTAATAACAAGAAACGTTTGGGACGAAGCAGGCAACACCGTCTGACGTAGGAACACCCAGACTGTTCCCTATGAATCTGCCTTAGCCATGAATTATTGAGGATCGAAGGACGTTGTGAAAGTCTAAACGTTGTTATTTTCCATTTGATTGTTTCATCTAAACAACTCAACTCTGTTTCTGTTATTACTATAATATAATTTTAATCTCTGCAGCTCTAAGTGCAGTAACACCTGAGGAACCCAGTTTAAACTCTTGGGATGAATCCTGGGATGAATCCTCAGTCAGGATAAAAGCTGCAGGGCTTCACCACGTCTCATCTCTACAGGACGCTAAGCCCCTCACTTTAAACCCGACCTCTCGTTTTCTCATTTCTAACATTCCTTCATCTGCTGCCACCTCCAGCCTCGTGTTGTTATTCACATCAGCCAGAGACCACACCTGCTTTCTGGAACGCATGGCAGCTTCCTCCAGAGTCTGGGCCGCCTCGAACTTGCCCTGCCGCCTGTAGAGGGCGCCGAGGTTCTTCAGGGTGGTGGTGACCGTGGGGCTGCAGGAACAAGAGAAAGACAGAGATTGTTTTTGAGACGGATACAGAAGCATTTGATAACAGATGTTGTTAGTCAGTCACTGAAGAAGTGGAGGATGGATGAGTGATGAAACATCTTCAGGAAACCTCAAAAAAGTCCTGTAGTGTTTGTTTGAGCCTTGTTTTTTGAGATGTTGTTGTTTCATATGATGTTTTTTGAGCAGGACTGATATAGTACAATGTTTTCACTAGTGTACCTAATGTTTTGGCAAGTGAGTGTGTGTCAAACTGACCTGTCGACTTTACAGGCTTTGTACCAGCCTCCATATTCTCCAAACGGTGACCCGTCCTTCGGCTTCCCCTGGAAAATAAATAAATAAATAAATAAATAAACACATAAATCATGCTTTAAGGATCCTATACACACTTTTAAAGCATTTCAAGGTGACATTTAATTAATTTCTAAACACCGACCACGTTCTGGGACAACATTAACACCTTAAAGTCCTCAAAATATAACTAATAATGACATGAAATTAAAGTTATCCTGAAAAAGAAGCCACCTTGCTTTGCTCCTCTCTCTCCTCAGCATGCATCCAGATCGGTTTATTCTCATCTGCAGAGAGAAGGAGAATAAACAAACTCAGATTAACAGAAGGTGAGGGAGTCGTCTCCGGCTTTGAAGCTGAAAGGTCGTTTTTGTTTACAGCTTTATCATCCTCCACTAAAACTGATAAGAGCAGCCTGAACATATTAACCTTTACATCAGAGGAAGAGCAGCGACTGTGGATGAGCTTGGTATTTATTTTCAGTCTGGGTTCAAGTGTGTGTGTGTGCTGGTGTTTATTTATTAATCAATGTGAGCAGATCCCACCGTCAACGGAGCCGAACTCCCTCTCATGAGCTCGGGTGAGGATTTCTTTATACAGAGTCTCAGCCTGCTTGAACTTCCCCTGCTTCAGGTAACACGACGCCTGAGGAACACAGAGAGATGACAGGAAGAAGATAAAACGTATAGTCTGGTCAGGATTCATTCCACTGAACATAAAATCAATCTCTCCTTCACGTAATAAACTTAAAGCTACTATTAAATGTGTTTTATTAGTGACCATGAAGCGAGGCTGAGCGTTTCATGAGGGTTTTTTATAGACTACATTGATCTGCACCATCCCTCTCACCAGGTTGTTCTTGGTCTTGGCCACGTTGGGGTCATCGGGGCCCAGCTTGGTCTGGTAGATCTCCAGCGCCCTCATGTAGTAGTACTCCACCTCCTCGTACTTGCCCTGGTTCTGACACAGCAGGGCCAGGTTGTTCAGCTGCTTGGCCACATCTGGGTGGTCTTTACCCAACACCTGAAACACCGGAAAGAGACAAGGAGGAGGAGGAGGGGGTTAAAAGACAACGACCTGTGTCTGGCATGCACCATTTGGTCGAGAAATGTTGAGGAGGCTTAAAACCAGACGTGAAACTTTACTTTGTTCACACCTGACATTTTAAATATGTAGATTTATTCCTTATTTAGTTAGTTAACAGACACAATAACTAGATTTATCTACAAGTGGATGAATGAATGAGTTCTCCTCCTCTTCCTCAGATCAGCCCTGGTGAGTAGCTGGTCTTTAATGTGACCCAGGACTCATTGTGTGTTCACTCTACCAAAGGAAGGAGGTCACATGTGTCCCAGACCACCTCCACATGTGGACTGACACCAGATCAGTGTTCACACCCGGACAGCTCAGATTCCCCAGAACGAATGTTAAGGTAACGTCTGAACCTCATGTTCAGAGGGAAAGAAAACGGTGGTCTGAGGTTTATCTGAGTGTGGATGAAGAGTGAACAGGAGATAAGGACGTTGAACAGCAGAAGGAAAAGCTGAACTGTCTCACTGTTTGTCCTCTGGGAGTCTTTAAGTCTTTTAACAGTGCTGTAGGTCTGTGTGAGGTCTGACCAATGAGGTGGAGCTACCTACAGTATTCACACAGTCCTGACCTCCCACGCCTCCACCTCCTCCTCAGCCACATAACACACCGGGCAGCTTCCCTGTAAACACTGAGAGCTGGAAAAAGGATCGGCCATAAGAGCCAGGTCCAGGACGCGGAGGAGCTGATTGTGTTTATTGACACGTTCAAACGCTTAGAGTGCTGCAGTTTGTTGTGGTTTGTTTTCTGGGAAGCTTTTTAGAAACAAAATCATCTGAAACTAAAAACATGCTGCTCTATTTGCAAAGCACCAACAAATAAAAGAAGTTCTCTTCATCGTTTTTCTGCAGTTCTTTAAGACTTGAGTCAGGATGGCAGCTTGATTTAGATACCCTGCTCCACTATTAATAAAAGATTAAAATACAGTAAAGGAAAAGTATAATCTTTACACTTTAACAGTCGATTATACATTTCTACTTCCAGTAATTTAATCAGGGACGTGAGGAAAGACTTCAAACTATGAGTTCCTCACAGATAATCGCCCTAAAAATCTGAGACCCTGCAGTTAATCTCTTTTTATTATTTCCTCTCAAACTGTGAAGTGAAACGCTTTGACACCACTTTATAGAATTATCCTTGCACCCAAGAAACCCTCTGCAGCTGAATTTCCCTGAGCTTCCATAAAAAGGTGAAACTGCATGAAGAAAACAAACCTTCTGATTCAGCAGCTCTGCCGCAGCCACCTTGCATCGACCTGCCCGTGCAGGAGAACTCAGAGCGAGTCCTGCAGCTTAAGCGAGAGCATTATCATCCGAGTTTAAGCAGCATAAAGAAATGAAACTGCTCAGCTAAACCAAAGCTGACGTCTAATTCTCAAGAGGACGGAGAGGGGAGAGAGGAGAGAGGGAGAGGGTTTGTTCAAAGGCGAGAGCGGAGGACAAAAAGAGAACCTGCACCTTCAGGATTGCTGAGGAGTAATTTTGCTCGGTTCAAATTACACATGAGACAAAAAAGTGATGTTAACGACACGAGAGTGAGCTGAAAACAGGTTAACTCTTTAAACTGATGATGCTGCAGCTGTATTCAAAACGTTTAAATGATGTAAAATAGGGATAATATCGGCCGATATTGAGTTAAAAATGTAATATCATGAATTATCAGTATCAGGTTTTTATAACCGATGTTTGTTCTGTAGCTTCAGCATTTCTGAGTCTGCATGAACGCAGCATGGGACGTTAACAGGCGCGTGCTTGATGACGTATAACAACAACAACACGCTAGTCTCGTAGGTTGCTAACCGTGGCTAACAAGCTAGCTCACCCGGTGTATGAGATGTCCGTGGTTTGGAAGTATTTCCAAGTGTCACCTACTAACAGTAAATATGTGATTATTATGAGAGGAGGAAACAAGGCGTCTTCCTTTAATACATCAAATCTGATCACCCACCTCAAGAAGAATCATGCAGAGTTATACGCTACATTTGTCTTCCTTGTTTTGATATTGTCTGTAGTTTGTTTGAGGCAAAACTTTCTCTCTAAAAACACTAAAAAACAAACAGCAGCGATAATTCCTTTGTCCAGAAGAAAACAGCAGCCTGCAAGTCTCAAGTTACGTCACAGAAACATTTGCAGTGACGTCTATTCATCAGAAGATGATACTATGATGACGAGGACTAACGAGAAGCAGGAGGCAGACTTTGCTGCTCTGACTGGTTGTTCAGACTTATTTCTTTTTCTCTTTAGCAGCAGAAACAAACCTCATAATGAAATAAGTCCTGAAGAAGCTACAAAAAGGTAGCTCCTTGTTGAATCACTATTTTCACAAACAAGCTTTGTCTTTCTGCAAAGAGGAAGCGTCTGTCCTTCACTTGGCTGCCTCTGAAATCAGTGACTCACAGGAAGCATTTATAAAAAGTAGGACACGGAGTCTGTCTGGACAAAGTGAAAGTAAAGTTGTGACTGTTTTAAGACCATCTGTAAGAATCTGTTTATGACCCTGGACTCACCTTCTCTCTGATCTCCAGCGCTCTCTTGCACAGAGGTTCTGCTTCCTTGTACTTCCCTCTCTTCCCGTACAGGACGGCCAGGTTATTGAGCGTAGCAGCGACCTGACAGGAGACACAGACACATTTATTATCCCACGGGGTTTTGTCTTTTGCTTTCCTTTTTGTTTTTTTAGGCCTCACTCATCTTCACCCATGTGCATTTTGTGTGCAACCACAAAGAGTCGGCCACGGCAGTGTAGTGTCATTGATCCGGTGAGTGAGTAATTAACAGGAAGTGATTATGGTGGGCTGTAATTTGATCCGAGGGATGAATCTCCAACACGTGCACTCGGGAGGACCAGAGTTCAGCTCTGATCCCTGATTCACAACGGGTTCTGGCGTCCATGTGGACAGAGTGGAAGGAAAGGAGGGAGGGAGGGAGGGAGGGGGTGAGGTGATGGGAGGAAGGGGGAGCTAAGTGAGTAAGATGAAAGGCAGAGGAGAAGGAGATGTGCTTTCCTTCACAAACTCCAAGAGAAATCACTTTAAAAAGGTGCTAAACACAGCCTGAGGTATAAAATAATGATCATGTGATTCACACAGTCCAGATTTATGCTGATAGATACCTGACACTGACTTTTCTTTCATAAAATAATCAATATTAATTACAAAAAAAACCCTAAGTGTGCGTCTCCAACATGCTCAAAGAAGATAAAGTGTATAACTGAGAGTTAAAACTGACTTTTAGTGTTTGTTACGTCTATAACTAGCAAAGAAACCACTCAGATGGAGCATCCTCTACATAACGCCAGAGGAAAACTAAAGGACTTGACACTTCAAAGTGACGTTTTGATGCGTAAACACATGGAGTCAGCTTCTGCACACAACACGCACCTCGGTCTGAACCTAAATGATCCCATATCTTTCTGGCATGAGGACAAACTGCACCCAGTCCAGGATAAGTCCAGGTGCGGCCGACCACAAGAGTTTCTCTCTCACATGCTTCAGATGATTCCACAACAGATAAATAACAATCAAAGAGCCGCTTTTCATTGCTAAGAGTCAACAGCCGCCTAACTGGAAACTATCCAAACCCACTCAATCAGCTGTTGCGTAAACACGGCGTACGTGTGTTGGCGTAAAACCAGCAGCAAGTTCACACCTGATTTAGGAATGAAAACATGGAGCTCAAGACTCAACCTGCTCAAATTTAGAACCAAAGCTTTAAAAGAAAGACGAAGAGAAAGAAAATGAAAGAGAAATCAAGAGAATCAGAGTCAGATGTGTCCTGTGTGATCTCGTCACTGTGATGAATCACTGACAATCACTTCCTTGTGGAAAAGAAGGGGCCTGGTGGCGGGATGAAAGGGTGGAGGGGGAGAGGGAGCGCTAACCTCGGGTTCACAGAGTGGAGAGTGATGGAGGTCCAGACAGTGGAGACGCAAGCCTGCTGGGGTTAACAGAGTTAGTCGACCTACAATCTGACAAACAGAAGCTCAAAGGCCAGTAAATAATTCACACGCTGCTTATCACAGTGCTGGACAAATACATTCAGGAGTCACTTAAATGTTTCATGTAGGTTTAGATTTCTGTTTCTGCTTTTATCACGTCAGCTATGTTTATTTCTATTTCCTATTTAATTGTCTGACTTTATTTGCAGCAGGGCTGAACGATATATATCGTGATGGTATCTTTATCTAGATATGAACATTCAAGATATTAATAGTGCGCCCAACTTTAGACAACAACATAGAGAGCTGGACAGGGTTTTTGTTGGGGGACAGTCACGTGATCGGGATATGACGGGAGTATTTATGAGGGCTTGGGATGGGAGCTACAATTAATTCCTGTGTCACTTGTGAAGATTCTAATTTGGTGCCAAAACATAAATGGTCCTCCATTATCTGGAGATATTTTAGATTTAAATGATGTAAACAAAGACTGTACTGAGAGAAACAGCGGGGACGCATCAGTCATCCCTAAAGAAGAACAATCAAAGTTTGATGCTGATGCGTTCAGTAGCGTTACACCGTATGAGTCGATGTCCACCAGACATAAACACATCACAGACACTAGACCATGGTATTGTTGTTTCTATAAAACTGGACGTGCATTTCATTTCTGTGATCGAGCTAAGAGGGCTCTGATGTTTAGAAAAGAAAACTGAACATAGTTATAAACCCATGAATAACGACGACCAAGAAACTCCAGCTCTGAACCTCCCGTCTGACTTCACAGGGTCTTTAATAATAATAAATGTCACTGCTGTCTGTGTTGTCGTATGTGTTACCTGAAGGTAAAGCTGAGAAAATCTTCCTACGTATTATTAATTCCTGACGGAAGCCTGGGACGCTGCTGCAGAAGCCAAAAATAGCCGCGCAGCAGGAAGTTTAATGACGGTGTGAGAACATTGAATCACTACGGAGCTATCTGCTTTTCCATCTACCAGCCTCGATCACATTAAAGTGCTCATGATGTAAAATCAGGAATCCAGAGTTTTCTTTACTTTGTCACCGTCGTGTTTATGCATAAAATATGAAAATAATATGAAGGTATCTCTAGTAGCAGCTTAGCTCTAGCTTGGTGTAATGACTAAATATGTGAAAATAGATTCTCTACAGTTTCTGTTTTGTCATTACGCTAAGCTAAGCTAAGCTAAGCTAAGCTAAGCTCGTCCATGTGTAAAGCGATGTCTTTGTAGCGGACAGTCGGTCCCTGGTGTATGTTTCAGCCTCTGGTTGCCTCGGTAACCCTCGTGTATACTTCCCATCCCAAATATGAAGTGAGTGAAACAAGCAGAACAAGCGAATGCCCGGAGCTGTTTGGAAATAAATAAAAACGCTGTAATGCAGAGACAGATGCACTCACAGCTGGATGGTCCCTGCCGAGAGTCTTCTCCCTGATGGCGAGAGCATCATTCAGCAGGTTGGCTGCCTCCTTGTATTTGTTCTGATCCCTGACGGAGAGAAGAAAACAGAGTCAGACAGACAGACAGACTGTGCTAACCGTTATCTCCAGCCAGCCTCTATTTTGCAGGTGACATGGTTGAAATAGCTTCGCTGCAGTTCCCACAGTCGACCCAGACTCTCATTCCTTCAGGGTCACAAAACCAAAAAGTCTGGGCTGAGCATGGCAACGTCCTGCTGTTGTGGGTGAATCTTTTGTTCTCCCCTACTCTTTGTCAGTGCGTCCTGTAAATCTGTGATGGTGTCGAGGCTATGTTTGGCTTCTCCTGACGTAGGCACGCCGCTCTCATTTGGAGGCCGGACACACATTGCTTTGAGGTTTGGATGCCAGGAGGTTTTAGAAGGTTTCAAGGGACATGCCGCAGCGTTGTGGGGGTGACGGCGAGACAAAACACACCGTCATTAACACATATTTTCTCTCTTAAGAAAAAAAAAGGCATGATTTGTGGAATTTGAAGGATTTCTGGTGATGCTGTTACTGAAAGGTTAAAGACGTTCTTAAAATGAATAGACACTGACTCCAAACGCTCTACACCAGATCTCACTTTGGATTACCTGTAAACTAGGGCGAGGATGTTAAGCATGGTGGCCACATCCGGGTGGTCGTGTCCAGAGGTCTTCTCCAGGTCTTCCAGGGCCTGTTTGCAGAGGGGCACAGCCACCTCGTACCTGCCCTGCGAGGCGTACTGGATCACCAGGTTGTGGAGCGTCCTGAGGCGAGCAGGAATCTCATAGCCTCCCTGCTGGGCAGCCGCTGCAGCAGCGCTGCCGTGAGCTGGTTGAACTGGAGACACAAGAGGACGGAATAATAAGAGTTAGCCCAAATCATTTGATCCCAGGGGTTATTAGAGTTCACACAAACGGATCAAAACTGTCACCACAGCAAACAAACACTGACTGCTGCCATACAGACACACACACACACACACACACACACACACACAACGCCCTCATTCTACTACAATGAGCAGCTAATGCACCACTCCCTGTGTGTTGTGTTTAACGGGGTCAGGAGAACATGGCAGCAACGTGCCACATGATACGCGGCATGTCTGTCCTCATGTCTGTCCTCATGTCTGTCTCTGCACATGTAAGAATGTTTGAATGTGAGCGAGGGGTCAGGAAACCACCTGATTAAGTTTCTTATTAAAAGGCAGGCAGCTCTATATTTACTCTGCAGGACAGTCAGTAGAGTTTGGAGCGGGTTCTTTATTGGGACCAGATGTTTGTGTCGCCACGGTCAAGAAAATGTCTTTAAATACGGTTATTAGAAGCTAATTTAATGGTAAGAGAATTAATTGGAAGCTAATTTGCAGTGATAACACCTGTGCACTAAGTGATGACACAAAAGAAATGGACAATAGCTGACGCAGAAACTTTAAGCACTAAAAAATAAAACACATATCATTAGGGATGCTCGATACTGGCTTTTCTGCTGATATCCAATATTGTCCAACTCTTAATTTCCGATACCGATATATTCATCTTTTTACACCAACATTATTAGGTAACAACATAACGTATCACCTATTATGGAATTAACACATTATGCCTAATTTTATTGCGACAACACCTGTACTTCCAATACTTCCAAACCACGGACATCTCATACACCGGGCGGGCTAGCTTGTTAGCCACGGTTAGCAACCTACGAGACTAGCGTGTTGTTGTTGTTATACGTCATCAAGCACGCGCCTGTTAACGTCCCATGCTGCGTTCATGCAGACTCAGAAATTCTGAAGCTACAGAACAAACATCGGTTATAAAAACCTGATACCGATAATTCATGATATTACATTTTTAATAATATCGAGGGCCGATATTATCAGACATCCTTACATATCCGTGTATTATTTAATGCACAAAGCACAAGCATGTAGTTCGTACTGCAGCTTATGTTCATTATGTTATAATCCTTTAATCTGCTTATTAGTTTTGGGAGGCTGTGACTCAGGTTGTGTAGTGGATTATAAACTAATCACAGTCTTGGTGGTTCGATCCCCAGCCCCTCCACGTGACAAAGTGTCCTTGGGCAAGACATGAATCTCATTAAAAAAAAAAAAAAAAAGGTATATGTGGAGATTAATAATTAATATAAGAACTGTTTGGGTTATGGACTGTCTGAATATAGTGATAAACGATTAGCACAAAGTCATCTGCAAAGAAACAAGCAACAACTCCTCCAGAAACAGCTGATGTTTGGGTTTTTGTCTCAATTGCTTCAAAGTGTTGCAGCACTAGATGTAGGATTCCTCAGTAATATTTATCCTGCAACAACACAGTCAAATCATTTTTTTAATAGGCAGAAGACTAGACGCAGAATATCACCAAGTATTCTACCTTGGCTAAAAATGGTTCAAACATTTCCTCTGCCATCTACGATCATGCACAAACACCAGCTATTGACGTAAGAAAATAATATTGTTTTGATTTGACTGTTAAAGCAGGTGAAATGAAAACATTGAATCTGTATTTTACAAGCTGCCACCCTTCATAGAAGCGTACAGTAAGTATATAAACACTGGTCGATGCTGCAGGTTGACATGCTCGTTTGAGAGTTTGTTCAATGTTTGCATAGGAAACAAAAATACTGTTACATAAGGCCCCTGGCTAATTTAAATAGAGACAGACAGAGCTGCCACCATCATTATCTTCATCCTGCTGAGAGCAGTTTACCCCAAAACCCCTAAAAAATAAAAAAGCTTCTGAGGCAGTCGGGGTGGAAAGACGTCTAATCTACTGCAGCGTTATAGCTGCACAGATCCAGAGCCTCAGGCAGCTCGGCTTCACACTGAGAGAGGATTAATATCAGTGGAGGAGGCTTTGGATGATGCCTTCATAAACACAACCCATCCCTCGTCCCCATGCTGTCTTTATTAAACACACAGCACTGCACAGCTTTACTTTATTTATGTATCTAAAGGTCTAAACACTAGAACAACAAACCGCCTGTATTTCTCTTTTCTTTAGTGGTTTAAGTTTGTATATAGTGTCCTCATATGTAGCTACCTGGCTGTATTTACTGTAAGCACTGAATGTGTGAGCATGTGTGGGGCATTACTACGTTAATACTTGTGTTATGTTGATCTCAAAACTCATTTAAATTGACCTACAATTAATTTTCTCAGTTCTTGGACATGTTGATAATCATATTTAGACAAAAAAGGTTAAATCTGACAATCCCCATATGTGTGAGTTTCAAAAGACACACGAAAAGGACAAAGATCTCACTAAATAAACATTTTCTGATCATCTCCCTTCTCTGTTTGCAGTTTCCCGACCTATATACTTTACACTGATGTTTATACTTCGACAACTCAGCAGAGAAATGTGGTGTTTTTTTCTAATCTTTACACAGTATGGACCCACAAAGAAACACCACTTTTTATTGAGATTTATGCCGTAGAAAGTCAATCTTCTGCTCCTCTCAGCTTTATTAAATTCACTCTCTCCCGTCCAGTCCTGATTCACTTAGCTGCTCTACGCTGAATATGTTCCACCGACACACCAGCAGGGAAAACAGCTGAGAGACAGAAATAAAGAAGCCAGTATTCAACCTGAAACATTAAAAAAATAAAAATAAAGTGTATCCCAAAAGCAGCCTCAGCTCTACAACCTGCAGAGCAATCACAATCTGAGCCAAAGACATGAAGAAGTTTGGATCAGAACCTAAAATTACAAAACGCTGAAGTTTACTGGGCTCGACCAAGAATCTGAGAATTTTCTGTGAAGACTAAATATCTCTGCAGTCATGAATTAGCCTTGGAAATCTTCATGACGGATTAAAATCTGTTGCTCGAGAGAGGGAAGCCTGGAATACCAAGCTAGTATCTGACATTTATTATTCTGTCTGTTCTCTTATGTTCTGTCTCTAACAAAATCCAGTAAAAAGATGAAAGTAAACGTTTGCCGACTTCCTCCTACCACCTGTTTATATCGCTGCTGAACGGCTCATCAGTTTTAAAGTAAAGGCTTCATAATCTCCTGAAATACCTGAGAAAGCTTTTAAGTAAACTAAAGGAAATGGTGCATTTGTTGGGAATTATAATCAAGAGCGGATTAATCCGTCTTTGGAGGAGTTTCAGTCAAAATAAAAAACAATTTGCCGTGAAGTTTTTGGAAAATCAGCTGGAAAATAAACTTAAAGTTAAATCTGATTTACCACTGACTGATAGACATAAACCAGCTGGTAGATTAAATGAAACTGTTTAAAAAAAGAAAGAGTCCTGGATTGTAAACTGGCTGGTTCAGGGAGTTATGTTGTCTCCTGTAATCATAAAAAAATACCAAACACTTAAAGTCTGGCTTCAGGAAAATAAATATTTATGATGTTGATAGAACACATTATTGCTCGAGTGTCTTTTTCTATTAGATTAGATTAGATGTAGTAAAGCTGAGGGATGTAAAACCAAAAGTCAGTTCTTGGAAACACTATCTGCTGCCACTCATTATTCCTCTAGAGTCACAAACCCTCTCCAGAAGAACTGGATCTATATAAGCTCACAGTGACTGGGAGGTTTCTTTGTTTGGCCTACATCCAGACTGAACTAGGTCTGACTAATGGGCCTTTACAGCCAACACGACTTTACTGTGTGGACTCCTGGGCTATTCAACAAGGACATGAGGAGTGGGCAAAACTGGGGCGACACAGACAGTGTAAGTACAAAAACAGACATTGATTTATGAGGCTCAAGAAAAGTGCAGCTCACATATCACTCTGGGGACATCCATTGACTAGATTAAATTACAGGAGTGGAGACAAGTTTTGCTCCCAAAGGAGGCATCAATTTAAAATGCTTCCATCAGGAAAAGAATCTGTCTGCTTCTGCCAAGTATAAATATTCTGGATGATGCAGTTTATATAATTAATGTGAAAGTACTCACGTTATTACAGCTCTATTGGTGCAGTAACTACTCTGAGGCCCATCTATCAAGGGAAAGAAAACCAAACCGACTGCAAAGATCTACTGGCAGCTAAAGCTGAGTGCATCGCATCAATCTGGACCAAATAGCTGCACTTGAACACATCACAAAGACTAAAGCCAACGACCAGCTGGTACATATGTTATACACCTGTGTAAAAGTACTGGAAACCTAGCTAGGAGGCTAGGACGCTAGGAAGAGCTACTGTTAGCTGGGAGGCTAGGAAGCTAGGAAGAGCTACTGTTAGCTGGGAGGGTAGGAAGCTAGGAAGAGCTACTGTTAGCTGGGAGGCTAGGAAGCTAGGAAGGGCTACTGTTAGCTGGGAGGGTAGGAAGCTAGGAAGAGCTACTGTTAGCTGGGAGGCTAGGAAGCTAGGAGGAGCTACTGTTAGCTGGGAGGCTAGGAAGCTAGGAAGAGCTACTGTTAGCTGGGAGGCTAAGAAGCTAGGAGGAGCTACTGTTAACTGGGAGACGAGGATGCTAGGAAGAGCTACTATTAGCTGGGAGGCTAGGAAGCTAGGAAGAGCTACTGTTAGCTGGGAAGCTAGGAAGCTAGGAGGAGCTACTGTTAGCTGGGAGGGTAGGAAGCTAGGAGGAGCTACTGTTAGCTGGGAGGGTAGGAAGCTAGGAAGAGCTACTGTTAGGTGGGATGGTAGGAAGCTAGGAGGAGCTACTATTAGCTGGGAGGGTAGGAAGCTAGGAAGAGCTACTGTTAGCTGGGAGGCTAGGAAGCTAGGAAGAGCTACGGTTAGCTGGGAGGCTAGGAAGCTAGGAGGAGCCACTTTAAACTGATCGTCCAATCAGAGTCATCCCTCTGTCCGCCTAATAACTCAGTCAATTCAACATGGCTGGAAGCTGCCAGCAGAATCCTGACTAGTGGCAACAGAGGAGGACACCCCAGAAAAGCTAGCATCACAGACACTCATAACTCCAGCAAACATCCAGCATCTCTATCACGCCCTTCAATCTTCATCCCAAGGCTGGGAACTATTTCACATGTGGCTGCAGATTTATAAAATGCGTGCAAACCGTTCAGAGCAGAAAGAAGAGTTAGAAGATGAAGACTTACTGCCTTGGGCTTGGTCATCCTGGTCATCGGGGAAGAGATCGTCCAGAGTCTCTTTACTGGAGTCAGAGTCCTTCTCCTCCTGAGAGGAAGGAGGAACAACTGCTGTCAGCTGGGATGAAGCTAAGAAGAGCTACTGCTGCAATCATCCTGCTGTCTGGGTCTAATCACGCATATTTTACAGCAGTTCTTCAGAGTGTTTAGGTTTATAGCTTCCGCTCATGTCTGCTGCTGATAAGGTGTTTGGGTAAAGTCCACAAACGGTGAGAATCAGAAGGAGAGAAGCTGCAGCAGTAAATAAAAAAAATAAAACTCAAGGGAAATAAAGTGATGAGAGTCTCAGGAGGACGGGGAGGTTATCATGTTGAGCATCTAGAGGCCAGAGAGGAGGAATAAGTGTGAGCGTATTCAGACACAAATAACTGAAAATGAAGATGCTCAAAATCACCTCAAACTTCCTTCCTCTATTCAACTTCCCAATAAAAGCTTAATAAATCTCTATTTATTCTAGTTATCTTGTCAATAACTATTCTCATTATAGTTTGGACATTAAAGATGGTTTAGTAACCGAGGACTCACAGAGGGGGACAGGTCCTCGTCGTACTTCTTCAGCTGGTTCATGAACTCCAGGTGCTTCTTCTCCTCCTCCAGCTGGGCCACGCTCTGCTCGCTCTTCTGCAGTTTCTGCTGCGTCCCGGCCAGCTCGTCCCTCAGCCACTGGTTCTCCTGGCAGAGCCGGCGCACCTGAACCCGCAGCTTCTGCTTCTCCGACTCCACCGAGCTCAGGTGGCTCGAGAGCGCCATCATCACCTGAGGAGGAGGAGGAGGAGGGAAGGGTGGTTATCGTGCTTGAATAAGGACTAAAAGCCAAGGACACGGGTTCTTTTGTGTTCACTGATGGTTTGAAAACAATATTTACACCAATTCCCAGTCGGTTCTATCTACCAGCATCACCACCTGCAAGTGAAGGACTGACTGGGGTTATCTGAAGATATTTAGTAGTCTAGTATCATATTATAAATTAAAAAGTTGAAAAAAGCAAATTGTGCACATAAACACAAAACTCATATTGACACTGGAGCCACAACAATCACCTCCAATACACTGATAATACGTTCAAAATCTCCAAAATGATTATTATTACCAAGATGATTTAGAAAATAAAACATTTTTGCAGTTTTTGATCATTTTTTCTTTTTATTCTAATGATAGGTTGACCTTTATAAAGTAGGGTGCTAAAACTCCCCGCCGCCACTAAATATATGTACAGTGATGTTACAGTGGAGCATTGTGGGTAAACATCTCCCACCTAATAGCATATGGTCTATGGTGAAAAGCTGGGAGGGGTCTGATTAGACAGAGGGTTTACAGAGAACAGACGCTGAGGTTGTTTGAGCAGGAAAATTAGGCAGAAAATGACACTTAACCACGACTCCTGGAGGCAGAAATGAAGTCTGTATGTGCAGAGTGTTGTATATTAATGAGATAAATCCTGCTGCTGGAGGCTAAAGCATCGATGGTGACTCATACAGCAGTGTTTGCCAACTGAGTGATGACACCAGCAGTTTAAAGTTTGTCAGCAAATCTGCATTTTCAACTTTCAAAAACACACGTTTAGTCAATAACAACATATAAAAATAATTTGTAAAGCACTTTTCCATTTACCATAGAATCTGTGCATACACTTACATACATCAAAGGCCAGTTTCATAATTTAATTTACTCATTTTTAGGTGTACTAAGTGCAGTTAACATACCTGTGCCTCGCTCAGGCCAAGCTCCAGCATCTCCAGGGACTTCCGGAGCATGTGCGACTTCTCCTCCACCAGGACGCCGTCCTCGTCCTGCTTGAGGCAGCGCAGCGTTCCCAGCAGGCCCTCCAGGATGGAGTGGTGCTCCTGCTTCAGCGCCTCCAGCCCCTGGATCACCTGCTTGGTCCGGGAGATGATCTCATCCTGAGACAGCTTCTCCCCAGGGTCCTCCTCCTCCTTCACACACACCATGGTGGACATGTCCTCACGCATCCTGCAGGTTTTAAAGCTCAACGTCAGGATGATGCGTTTAAAAGAAGAGAAAAGTTTCCTGGAGACAGCGTCAAGGAGAAACATCTTCCAGAGAGGGTTAGGGAGTTTATGGCAGCGTTGGATGAGCAGAACATTTCTGGAGGAGAACACAAGGTACCAGCTACCCTCTCCACACTACATTAACTTTGACTGGAAGATTTATTGGACTGAATCCAGTCCACTCAAGAAAAGACTTCAGGACGCTACAGGGGAGGAACTTCAGGACATTTAACATCAGATCTGATATGAACATCGACGATTAAAGGAACTGTATCGGGGCGCCCCTACAAACACGTAACCTTTAGATGTGTCAGAGTATTAATGCTCTGGTGTTTTAAACCTTTTCTGGTGTCGTTGCCTGCACACAGCCTCTTAGTGCCCTGCCTGGGATTCGTCTCCTTTTCAAATCGATAGCCGGCTGCGAGTGAGAAGCGACTCTGGCTTAAAGAAAAGGTTAGACGGTGTGTTTCTGAGTGTGGGTGGTTCAAGTTGAGGCAATTATTTTGAAAAGTTTTCTTCTCCAACTCCACTCAAAGTGCCTTTGAGCGACGGAACCACCTGTTCTGAAAAGCTCAGCAGCAGCAGCAGCAGAAAAGGCTGAATTAACAAAGATTAAATGAAGCACAGAATTAGTAAAAAGTGCTCTAGAACAAACTGAGGAGTCATCACTTGAGATGCTTTTAGCATAGTTTGGTGCTGCTTTGATAAAAAATAACTTTAAACCCAAACAACAGACAGTTAAAAGCTGCTGCCAGCTCAAATCTCATATCTGAGGTTTGTGGTCTGTGTGGGGTTTGCAGATAACGAGCTGAGCATCGTCAGACAGGAAAGCCGTGTCTCGCTGACACTTCATGTTACACAACTTGTCACTGCAGCCGTTTTAAAAAGTGGAGGGAGCAGGAATAAAAATATCTACATCCACAGTAAAACAAACTCCTACGCTGAGATGCAAATAAAGAGAAATGGAGAAATGTTTGACAATAAGAACCAGCAGTCATTCTGTGCAAACCATCCTAACTGTGAAGCTTGGGGGGAAGCAGCATCATGTTGTGGGATATGAAAACAGATGGCATCATGGGACAGGAAGATTATGTGGATGTACTGAAGCCAGGAAAGTAAAGCTGGCTCATAAAAAGGTCTTAAATGGGAACCGACCCCAAAGCTGTGGTTAAATCAATCACAACAAAGTCAAGGTACTATACGGTACTTAAATAGACAAGGAACTAGTTTAATTGTATTTGGCAAAGGTGTATTTGAACTTCTAACCACAATACAGTTTTAATCCCATATAATTACGACATCTACACAACAGTGAAGTAATACTGACCCTAAATACATCTCGTTCATATCATTAAACATTATTACGAGCTAATTATCGCTACTGATTTCCCGAATAGAGAAATTTCAGTTTTAAAACAATTCTAAGTAAAACTGAGACATATGTTGTTGTTGGTTCAAGAGACTTGTGGTATTTATACTTGTTTTACCTCTAGTTTAACATCTTTTAAAGACGAGATGCAAAAAACAGTGTCACTTTGGCCGATGCTCAACATTAAAGGATCAGAAGAGGTTTTTTTAAACACATCATATGGTTTCCTTCTCCAACCTGTCGTTCTTTGCTTTGTACTCATCACAAACACTTAAGAGGATTATGACGTGGCGCTTCCACAGCTCTTGTAGTGAGCTGAATAATCAATGTCTGCCGACTGCAGTGACTCTCAGCTGAATAATTACAGAAAGCAGCGACGTTAAAGAATGTTGCAGAGGAAAATACAGAAATGAAACGGGGCTGGGTGTGACTGGGCTAACATTAGCTTTATCCCTGATGGTGCAGTGACACAGTGAAGCAGCCGTCCCACCTCTGCAGTGGTACCAGGTGAAGACTTGCCCTGAGCAGCTTCACATCTCACATTTCAGACCGAGCAAACAATCAGCCAAAGATGAGCAGAGGAGACGGACGGACGAGGAGCTGCAGCCGTGTGACTCAGTGACTGTCCTGCAGCCTATCAGCTGAGCAGGAAGCAGGAAGCAGGAAGTGAAAGTCTCGTGTGCAGGAAGAGGTGGGAAGCTGCAGCACAGGAGCACTATTATGGAAATTAACTTTTGTAAAACGTTTTCGCTGATTATTTGCAGAAGAGCTCACAAAAATCAGTGTTCAGTAAGCCAACAAGTTTACTGTCAAAGCACTGCAAATCCAAACCACAAAGACAAACACCACTGCAGGCCATGAAAAACAGAAGTGAGAGTGACAAGCTCTCCTTCCTCTTCTGACATCCGACGAGCCTCAGCGCTCAAAGCACCATGGGGAAAAGCAGAGATCAACTTATGATCCTTACTTGTGAAATGTAAATATCTGGTTTGAAAAGCGAGCGCTCGGGGGATGCCGCCGCTCTCCGTACGAGGAGGACGAGGTAATGCGTGTGATGGAAGACGAACACAAAATACAGTCTCGTGTTTCTGCATGAGGACGGAGCCGGCAGCAGGAAGGGCAGCGCTGAGAAGAACAATCTTAGTCAGCGATATGTGGGCAGAGATTAGATTAGAAGAGCACGGCTGCATTTAAACAGAGACAAAGAGATTTAATTATCATTTTAATTTATTTCTAGACATGCGGCGGGTTTAACTGGCTGCTCCATACATCATATTCACATATATTATAACAGCTGCTGTCTCTAAAGGCTCTGGATCAGCCCTGGTGAGTAGGTGGTCTTTAATGTGACCCAGGACTCATTGTGTGTTCACACTACCAAAGGAAGGAGGTCATATGTGTCCCAGACCACCTCCACATGCTACGTCCAAACGTGTCCTATGTGTCAGACCGTGCTACCAGTGACTTTGTGTTTAATGATTCTGTGAATGTTTCTCTAAACAGGATCCAGATGAAAGCAGACATGTTGCTCACAGTCGGTATAAAACACTAATTACAGCTGCTGTAAAA
Organism: Planiliza haematocheilus; assembly: GCA_005024645.1. NCBI lineage: Eukaryota > Metazoa > Chordata > Actinopteri > Mugiliformes > Mugilidae > Planiliza > Planiliza haematocheilus. The sequence goes on along the minus strand of SRSE01000352.1, from coordinate 501,560 downwards.
TGATCCACGTTGTTCGTGTTGTGCTGCGTTCCCTTTCATCTCCTTCACGCCTCAGTTCAGTTTACAGTTACTCTACTATCAAGACGTTTCTGATGCTCACATGTGACGACAGAAACAAATCAGCCAGTCACAAGACAACAACACTGCAGGGCACAAACACAGCAAGTCAGGAATAAGATTTGGTATTAAAAATAATAATAACGATAATGATTAACAGCTTTGGAAAATCCAACTCCCTAAAGTTTGTGCAAGTTAAAATGATAAACTATGTGTCATCTCCTCATCCTCACTTCTGGTAAATCCTCCCGTTACAAGAGCTCCGAGTAATTCTAGTATTTCTATGAGCCTTAGGCAAGAGAATAAATTTAACACTGGAGTCAGTGAAGTAGTTTTAAGATATTCTGATCCACAGAGACAACACGCTCCGCACTGCAGCACCCTGAAGCCTGAAAGTTACTGGATTTATCTCACAACTTTATCCACACTCTCCACAGAGATTATCATTCACACTACGCAGATTAAACCAGAATCAATTATAAAACAACAAAATATAAGAGCTGTCATCTGATGGCTGAGTATTTAGTCGATATGTTTTTGAGAAATCAATCAAAAACACACAAATTATAATAACTTGGAGAAAGAAGAGAGGCTTTCAGATAAGAGGCCTGGAAGTTAATAATTTTAATCCAAGGCTTTTTAAGACCACGTTTAAAATGACAGAACAGTTTAATCCCTAAAAGGCTGATTCAACTTCTGTTTTTCAGATGTTTGAAACAAATTGAAGTCTTCAAGCTGACCTTCTAATCTGTGAACAAATGGCGGCTACAGGCCTGAGATGATGTTTTCAAATGTCGTCCCACTGGAGTCAGTATTTAGTCTCGTGAAAACCACAGAGAACAACGAGAACACCCACCATTTATCTAATTAGTACAACTTTAAAGGACTTTGAAAGATGGACTTAAATGACCAATTTAAGACTGAATGGAATAGTAGAGTTACAGGAGTCACTCAGACGCTGTCTTCTAGTGTAAATTGCGTCAAAAGTCCAATACAGACTGGGCTACAGCTGAAATATTAATCCACAATGCAGATGCAGATCGGTTTAAATGTCCCACACCTTCAGGGTGAGGCTTTAACGGCCATGTTTAAGCTGTGCAACTCGTTTACATGCTTCACCTCACACCTAAAATTATCTTATATTAGGCGGTCAGAAGAAACATACATTATATCTGCTTTTCTTTGAATTACATGATTGCAAACTAAATATTTTAGATGATCTGGGCGTTTTGAAGATGTCACCTTGGACTCTAGGGACTTGTCGTTAAGTAATTGTTAGCTGCAGCTCTGTTGTTGAGATCCTATTAATAATGGCTTCAAAAATGTCCTGCATCTTCAGTAAGAGGCTGCAAAAAAATACTTCATTCATTCTTCATTCACTTTGATGTGTATTATTATAACCTGAATATCTTAGATGATCTTGGCATTATGCAGACGTCACATTGGACTCCTGGAACTTGTTTTAAAGAATGAATTTGAAGCCTGGTGGATCAGCTGCAGTGTTTCCACACCTACAAGCCAAGCCTGCAGCAACGTTACAACAAAAATCTGCAGAACAAAACTGCCGCGTCCCAGGAGGCTTGGCTGTGCGAGGGTTGCGTTCAACCCCGACCAGAAGTCCCTGAGCACTAACCCCCCTGCTCCCGAGCGCGCGTAGATGGCACTCACTCTGGGTAGGTGTGCTCTGTGGTCACTATTCACGATGGATAAGCAGAGACACATTCGTTACACAAGTGGCCACACTAATTATTATTATTATTATTATTAAGAAACCACTGGGAGCTCTGACACAACAACAAGCTGACCCAGGAGGTGGAGGGGTAGTAGAGAAGAGGGGTGTTAGCCTGGGGAGGAGCCCTGCAGGCTGGATTAAACACTAAATAATTGACAGGAGCACTTCCTAGTTACTGCGTGGCCTCTCATATTGTGCGTTTCCATGTGTATTACATATAAAATGCTCATTTTATTTCATTGTTGTCCCAGCTGTGGGACATTCAGAGCCCCCCATCCCTCCTCTCGAGGTCCAACACCTAACACAGGCAGCTTTCAGAGCCCTCATCCCGCTCTGAATATCAATGAAAGGACGCAGCTAACCATCACATGACAGCCTCCCAGTCTGTGGAGAGTGGCCGGGTAATGTGGTGCTCCCACCGGCTGACAGGTAAACGTTTCACTCAGGGGGTCCGTGGTGCAGGAGGCTCCTGCTGCTGCTGCTGCTGCGCTGTCCGAGCTTCCTCCCACTCAAAACGGATTAACCTGAAGAACCAGTTCCCCTGTCAACCGGCTAACTCCCGAGCTAACACTCTGGCTGTCAGTTAACGTGCGCACACCGTCTAATTCCTGCAATTAACGTAAACACAGACCACCCGACGTAGCGCTAAAACTAAAAATACCAACACACAACTAAATTAACAATGATTACTCTTAATGAATGCGTTTCAAGAAAATGACGCGCGTGTTAAAAGAATGAATTTTAAGAATAAAAAAGTGCTTAATTGGCTAATGACAGTGTTCCAAGGAATACACGGAGCCATTCTTACCGTTCTCTGGGACATCCGTTGCCGATGTAGCTCGACTGTTAACGTTCCTCTTTCCCTCTTTTAGTCGCGACAACGTTTCCTGATAAGTGTGAAACAAATATTCTAATTTACTGATTGTTTTTTTTTCTCTCTCTCTCTCCGTGTCCGCCTGCTCGGGAATGTTTAACCGACCGCCGCTGAGCTTCTACCGCATCAACCGCCGTTAATAACGTTGAGCAGCTAGCTACATAGCTAAGCTAGCTAACTGTCAAAACACTGACATTAGTCGGAGCCATTCAAGGTGTTCTCCGCTGCTTCCATGACAGGGACGACTCCGCGAAACTACCCCGACACCGGCTTCATGGGGCTAAATGAAAAAGTTGCCCATGAAGATGACAGCTCCCCGGGTCCTGGCTGACTGACTGACTGACTGACTGACTCCGCGGTGCGTGAAAATGGCGTAACCCGGCGCCCCCTCGCTCCCTCCCGGCGGCGCTGATGTCATCCTGTGCGGATTAAAGGGGAAGGAAGGTGTGAGCGGAGCGGCCAGATTTATCAGAGATGTTTGAGGAAAAACAACAAATTCTGTCACAATATCTGAATTATAATCACATAATTTACCTAAATAAAGGTTATATCTAAATATAAGAACAGACTGAAAAATATCTGGATGTAGAAATAAGAAATAATCCACATAAAATCACAATTTAATCAGATTTTTTTTTTACCCCTCACTGGAATATTAGAAGTATAAACTACAGTAGAAAATTGAAAAAATTTTATATTTTATTTTTATTTTACAGAATTCGTACTTTTAATAACTAAGAAACCTGTCCAAAAAAAAAAAAAATCTGAGAAGGAAAATGAGAATAAATTGAAAGAAAAATGTCAAAATTCAGAAAAAATATGTAATTCACAAAAAAATACATATATATATATATATTTCTGAGAAAATAACTGAAATTCTTAAAAAAAAGTATGAAATCTAGGCTCAAATATTAAATAAAAAGGTAAAAATTGTGCAATAAATGCTGAAATTTTATTAAAAAAATACAAATTCTGCAAAAACAAGTTAAAATTCTGAAAAAGATTACAAATTCTGAGATTAAAGTTGAAAGAACTAAGCGAAATCTGAGAAAAATAAAATTCTTGAAATTAAAGTTTGATTCATGAAAGATTAAAGTATAGTTTTACAGAGGCCCTATTCCTCTTTGTAGAAAAAAACCCAAACTCTTGATTTCTGCTTCCCATTCTCTGACTGTAAACTAAATATTTTGGACAGTTCTGGACATTTGAAGACATCACCTTGGATTCTGGGACCTTATTTAATTAAATAAACGCTTAAAAAGCCAACAGAGATGCAGGAGGACAACAAAATGTGCTGCAGGACCACAAAGGTACCTGTGGTTTTATTAGATTTTGAATTATTAATGTGGAGAGAAAAATAATTAGATCCTCAGTCATGTAGTTGTGGTGTAGACAGATTTAAAGACTCCTTTCAGTGTCTTATTTATAAGGAAACATTAGTAAAACTCCTACTACAGTTGAGGAGAATAAACGTGGCAACATTTACTCTGCACCTCTAAATCTTTCTTCTTATTTTTCATAATAATCAGCAGAGAGACGAGTAGAATAAACAAAGATGAAGCCAGACGCTTGTTGTTATCAGGTGAATATTAGATTTATTATCATGTGGGAGGAGAGCTGCTTTTCCTGGTGCTGCTGTGTTTTTCAGTAACCGTCCTCCACACGCCGTTCAGAGCGACTCGAGCCATGAGCAAGGTGATGGTGAAGTTACGTCGGTACCACTCCCTTATAAATGAAAAAAAAAACAAACAAGATATTTAACATAATGTTTAACTTTGCGGCTGCGTCCTGACAGACTCTGGACCAACTCACTTGTTGTAACTAGCGTGTCGTACTCGGTTTCTGTCCAGGAAGCTTTTGTAAAACTCGGCCATCTCTTCACTGCTCAGAGTACGCCGTCGTCCTGAGGAGAGAGAGACCAGGTTAGACTGTAAATACCGTCTACTGTCATATTATTCTGCTCAAACAGGCCATCTTCTGTTTATCATAAAGCCTGTTTGGTGAAACAATCAGCCATAACATTATGACCTATTACTGCTTACGTCCTCCCTGGACTCCTCTAGAGCTCTGAAGGCGACTTCCTCTCCTAGCTCCCTCTTGTTTTTATCCTTCCTCCTCTTTATCCACATCTTCTTCTATTACTCCTCCTTCTACTTCTTCTCCACCACCTCATTTTCCTCCTCCTCCTGTCTCTTCTTCCACAGCTGGTGCAGTTCTAGAGATGATCTGACCCAGTCATGTAACACCACAGTCCAGTCCTTGGTTAAAGTCTCTTAAATCCTTCCACTTCTAACATCAGCTTTGACGACAAAATGTTCACTTCTCCTCTAAGATATCCTCCCATCCTACCCCACTGACAGGAGCCCTGATAACCAGCGTTCATAATCTTATGGCTGATGGGTGTCTGAATGAAAGGCAGCTCGTCCTCACCGTCTGCATCGCGAAGACTCAAACCTTTAGACTTGAAGTGTGAGATGATAAAAGTCTCTTTTTCCTGCAGACAAAATAAAAACAGATTAAAACAGTTTGACAGCAGCACATTATTATTAAAATATAATTAAATCGTCAAACATTATTATTATTATTTGTTATAAGGCAGCCTTATCTCAGCTGTTTATTGTGCCATGCCGCCCTCTGCTGGTGAAAGGAAGCTCTTACACACTGGTAGATGCTCAAAGAACCTCAAACCTCTGTAGATATGAAGTGGTTTAGCTTTATTTATTTATCGTTTCACTACTTGCCATTTTACTTTTCATTGCAGCGAGTTAATTAGTGGATGGGATCATTATTCCTGGCTATTTATTTATATTTACGTACGAGTACATGCCGCTTTATTCACAGTGTCCATTGTTTGTTATCTTTCCTCATTTCCTTTGTTTGTATTGGTAATAAAATATATAACACAGCTTACAAGTATTTGCATCCGCCCACATGTTCTACAGTTCTGCATAAAAATGACTTAAAACATCAGTCGTCTACATCAGCTTGGAGGGAAAAGAGCCACTTCAGTTCTGAGATGTGGTTTCTTTCATATCAACAATAATCCTACAGTGTTCAGTCTCCTTGTTTTTAGATTATTCCTTTCACTCTATCTTTATGTGAAAGTCTTGTTTTCCTAGAGTAAATGAAACTCTCTGAGACTGGGTAATCTGTGTGGAGTCCTTCACCTGGTTGAAGCTGACGTTCTGTTTGGTCCAGAACTCGTGGTTCCAGTCCTCCGTCTCCTGCCTCAGGTGCCGCAGACGCTTCTCCAGCTCGGATTCGTTCTCGGGGACGTGGTAAACAATCGGCCGTAGGTTGGACAGAGGGTTCGGGGGTCCGATCCAGTCGTGTGTGGAGCCGGGCGGTGGTCTAAAGGCGGATCTCTGCACGTAGAAGAACAACAAGGACATAAATGTTGAGTACCAACAATTTTAACTCAAAATAAATCAGACATACCACAGAGATGTGAGCTGTGTTTTATCTGGTGTAGCATCGTACTTAGAAATATTTCTCTACTTAATAAATAAATAAAAACTACATGCACTTGAGAGCTACAGCTACTACTTTGTTATTAGTCTTCAATATTAAAATGAAAGACTTTTTATTGCATTTATTTGTCAGCAACAACATTTATTTTTTAATAATAATATTAAGTATATATATATGCAATTTATTTTGCTTAGCTATATTATTTTTATCATTACTTTTTTACCAGAAAAATAAATATTAAAATGACAAAAAATATTTTAGAGGAACTACAAAATATTTTGGTTATTAAAAAAAAAAATACTGCGTGACAGTATATTTTTCTGATAGTAGTTTTATTCTAGGTTTTTCAAATGCATAACCTAAATTCTAAATTAAGTATTTTTACACCTGAAATGTAAAAATATTTCAGTAACAACCAGTAAATGTAAACACATCCGTCATGGCTGCTCAACATTTGAGATAGAATTAAATAACTAAAAGTGGAGTAATAATAAAATAACATTAATATGAACCTCCGGTGGTTTGTCCTGCTGGGCGGCCTGTCTGGAGCTGCAGAGCCGGCTGCCCGCTGCTGATAACCGGTGTGAGCGCAGAGAGCGGAGAGTCAAACAACCGAAGCTCCTCCATGTTGAACGTCCTGCTGCTAGTGCTGCTGCTGTTCTGGCAGCCATTTTGGAAAAAACCGTCACTTACCGACGTCTTAAATATAATAAATAGCTTTGGATGCCGTTACACATCAGAGCGGTTTATGTTGTTAATGGTAAAATAACTTTCACCGAGCTCATGTCCTTCCGTACGTAACCAACCGCTGGGTCACGTGACCACAGCGCCAGAGCATGGGTGCGCTGGAAAACCTCACCAGTACAAATTACCCGCCTTACGTGCTGTCTGACCGCCCTTTAGTTTTCCCGCCTTTGCTGCTACGTACAAACGCCACAGCGTCGCGGATATATGAAGCGCACCCACTGTTGGACAACCAAAACTTACGCTGGGTTATAAATACTAAATCCGGTAACTCTTTATATACAGTCTACGGTTCATTTAGAAGATAACCCGTTTATGATAATGTCTTCCACATGTGGTAACAGTTTATTTTACGTTAAATAAACGACCAATTAACGCCTGTAAAACTGTGTTTATATGATTTTATCGAGCACAAACTCCGTGTTAGATCATACCTGTGACATGTGAGAGGTTAGCTGAATCTAGCAGGTCATCATGGTGATGGAGGACATGCATCCACTTAAACCTCTACTCTTCCTCATTCCTATAACAACCCCACCCTTAGGCCCACTGAGACTGTTTACTATTTTATAGTCTGAAATAGTCATCATTTTGGGTTTAATCTCTTTTAAGTTCTGTTACAGTCAGAGGTCATAGGTCACGTTTCAATAAATTATACTTTGTATTTACACTCCTTGGGTCTTGTGTACATTTTATATTCAAATATCACTGTCAACTGAAAGTACAAGCAAATCAGAATAATTGATCATTAATCATAATAACTAAGAAAAATGATTAATGCTATTCAAGCAATGGTTTAACAATTTATGGCATAATCTTACATAAAGAAAAAAATTATCAGCGACATTGTGACCAGGGTGTGAGGGGTCTGAGGAGATATTACTGCCCCGCTTCCTGACCCGGGACCGGTACAGGTGCTGGATGGAGGGAGGGTCAGTGCCTATGATCTTTTCTGCAGACCTGATTGTTCTCTGCAGTCTGTCCGTGTCATGTCTGTGATGGACATTGATGGACGTGGTCAGGACAGGCTGGACTATTGCAGTGTAGAAGATTTTCAGCAGCTCCTGAGGCCGGTTGAACTTCCTGAGCTGATGCAGGAAGTACAGCCTCTGTCGGGCCTCCTTCCTTAAACTCTCTTACTGAAAACGAAAGTAATCTGAACGGTAGTTTTTCTTGTGGTTTGTGCACAATGTGTGTACACCGAGGACGCTCAGGGCTCACGAGATGGAAACTAACATTTTAGGACAATAGTAGGTGCTTCAGTTTTCTGTTAGATGTAGAGAGGTGTAGCTCTACAACAATGATGGATACTGCCTTGTGTTTCTCCATAGCGTTTGGGATCTTTTCTAACGGTGAGCGAGATGGATTGTCTTCTGTAATGCAATCACACGGCAAATGTTGGTTTCACTTCCTTGGTTGATGCCCCTTTGGGACGTTGGATTTTCTTGGACAGTCTATATTTTTAAAATAATACATTACAAAGTATTATAAATACAGGCCTGTAATTCCTGTTTTTATGAACTGTGTGAAATGGCCAGATAAAAACAGGTCACCAAGGTGAATTGGTTTAGTCTTGACTTCTGGTCGTGAGTGGCAGCGTTGGGGGATGGAAATCTGTTGATTGTCGAGTGTAAAATAAACACAGAGAAAAAGGTCAAAGCCATTAGGTGACCAGTTTAGGAAAAAAAAGAAAAGAAGAAGAAACAAGCAAAAGATAAAGGAATGCTATGTTCTCTCCGTATGAGACAGTGTCCACACATGAATGAAGGGTTAATGTTAACTGGTGCGATACGTTTGTTAGCCGTTTTGCTATGATGCTTGCAATGTTTATACAGCAGTAATTCTTCTAAACAAACACAAGATCTAATTTCACCCTAAGACAAAACTGTTCCAAGTTCAGTCGTTATTTATTTCCATTACATTGTGTGGTGGATTTAGCCAATGGAATATTCTTATCTGTAGGTGGTTTCAATGACGAACCTTAAAAACAACAAAGTGTGTTTCATGTTGAATAACTGGATTCTCTTGAGTGTGATTTTCAAATGTTCTATTGAAGGATTTGTGCAACAGAGAGTTTTAGTTTCACTTATACATTCTAATAAAACATAGCAAAGTTCTGTGTCATTTCTCAACAATCACGTGAAGGGGGGTGTGGTAAGAACATTTGGGGGTATTGTTTATGAGGCTGTTACGCTGTATGTGAAGGGAAAGTGGTATGCAATAAAGAAGTTGTGTATCGACATTTTCTACAAAAACCACTATTTCCTGTTAGATCAAATTGTTTTTCAGTAGCTGGAAACCAGCCTGACGCTGCGTTTTGACTTTGTCCTTTCAAATACATTTTCAATAGTGTAACTCAGGGATGGGCAACTTAAAAGATGGAGGGGGCCAAAACCTTTTCATCGACACTACCTGAGGGCCACATAGGAGGGTGCACCTAACCAGATATGATAAAACTGCCATTTTAAATATGTTTGTGTGTGTATAAATGTTATATTATTAAAATTATATTAACATATTTATAATTATATATATGTGTGTGTGTGATTGAATCAAAAAATAAGCACTTACTGTGATATTTTAATAAATTTGTGCATTTTTACACTAAGAAAGAGGTTAATATTTTCCTTGTATACTCACTCAGTCTGGTAAAAAGCCGCCTTTGTTTGCGTACTTTTGATTTAAGGTCTGCTATGATAGCAGCCCTTGCAGCTTCAGCCTACTTCTTGTATTTAGCTTTGTGTAACATGTTGTAGCGGCGACTTAGATTGGAATCCTTCATGGCAAATAGCGTCTCTAAGCAGACTAAGCACATAGGTTTTTGCTTTTACATGTGGTGCAACGTCTCTTCTTCACTGGTAGTGAAGTGTCCGAGGCGGCGTCTGCATTGGAGGCGCCATCTAGTGGCCGGATCTGTCATTACAAATTATTCATTGCCGCAGAGGATACAGTTTAAGAATTTTCAAAAATGAATCTGAGGACCATGTCGAGTGAGGTCATGGGCTGTATGTTGGTCATCCCTGGTGTAACTGAAAAGACTAGACAGAAACTTCACAGATCAATGTTTCTAATACATTTCATGTTGTTAATAATTATGAATTTCAACTGGATTGATGTGTTGGATTTTTAGAGTCAAATGTTCTTAAGGCTAGACATGCTGTCCATGTACTATCAAGTTTTTAATTTTCATTTCCTCCATGCAGGTCTAGCAGCTGTGATTGAGACACAGAAGATTCATGTAATTGCAACACAGAAGACTGTTGTGATTGAGGTGAGGGAGACATGGTGCTCTGCTGTAAATGAGACACAGAAGACTGTTGTGACTGAGGTGATTGAGATACAGCAGCCTGCTGTGATTCAGACTCAGCCGAATGTCGTGGCAGCGGTGGGAGATAAAGTCTCTTTAAAGTGTTGGCTCATTGAGACTAAAGATGTTCAAAAAGTCATATGGCAGAAGATTTTACCTAATGGGAAGACAAATGTCGCCAGCCGTTACAAACGCCACGGCCAAATAGTGAATCCTGTCTTCAAAGATAAGGTTGTGTTTGAAGATGCTGGACTTCAGAACAGCTCCATCTTCATCAATAATGTGACGGAGCAGGATGAAGGCTGCTATGACTGTTTGTTTGACCCCTACCCTGGACGAGCTCTGACAGGAAGAACATGTCTCCAAGTTTATGGTAAGAACCTGACTGCATTACAGGTGACTCTTGATCCTGGATGCAACATGTTCATTGTGATATCGTCAACGTCAACGTCTTTTCTTCTGCAGAGCTGCATCCACCTGTTCTACATGTCAGACGATCAAACTCTCCTGACGAGTTTGATGTGACCTGTTCAGCCACAGGTCGACCTGCTCCCAATGTAACACTGAGAGCTACACCACAAGACCACAACTTGACTCACTACTACAACGTCAGTGTGTCCAACACCAACTGTACAGTTACTGTCACCGCTACAGCTGTACTGTCAGCTCTCCATCTAAACAGCACACAGGTTGTATGTACAGCTGGAGTGCTCGCTGGTCCTCACTTAGAGGTGATGGAGACGTGCCGCGAGATTCCTGGATTCAAACCGACGTCTGCTGGTGGTGAGAAACACTTTTATAGACTGATGATTACTCTGAGGTTTAGATGATCAGTCTGGATGCCTGTTTTGATTTGTGATCAGTTGATAAATGTTGTTCACATTCTTCCTCTTTTTCTTGCAGGCTTCATTTGGACCTTTGTATTGTTTGTATTGTTTGTGGTGGTCTGTTGTTGTGTTGCTGCATTCTGCATCGTGGTCTATCGTAAACGAAGAAATGAGAACAGGTAATTTTCTCTTTAAGGTGTGGCCGTTTGTAATGTAAGCGTTCATTCACTTATATATTATCACATTTGTCTTAAGTTAGTATATTAGTAATTTGTTGTGATACACTACGTAGAGAAAACCTTTAAATAACTGATATATATTTGTTAACTGTTCTTAAATCCTTCAGGCAGCAGCGCTGTGACGCGAAGATGGATGAGAATACGATATTGATTGAATGATGAAACATACGTAATGAAACGTATTTTGTTTTTGTTTTAAGGCCTGAAGCACCGGTACACTATGACGCCGGACAGTGTGGACGCAAGAAGGATGAAGAAAACAAACCAAATCCGTCACCTTCAACCGAAAACGTAAATAACGTTTTATAGGTTTGATGGTTACATTTTAAGCATCAAATTATTATTTATTATTTGCACTTGCTCTCAAACCTGCTATGAGAAACCACCATGGGCTGTCTGTTGTTACACTGGAGACAATGAATACAGAATATCACGTTACGCTGATGATATATTGCTGTTTATCAGAGAGTGTCATAACAGTTTTGATATCAATTATTGGCGAGTTTGGTGAATTTTCAGGGTATAAAACTAATAATTTGGGGACTGGGCAACCCTTTTAGATGTTGGCTTCATTTACCTGGACGTCAGAGTATCGGCGGAATTTTAGATATTGAAAGATCTATTTCAAATTTTATATGGCATGGAAAGAGATCTAGATTGAAGATGAAGACCCTACAATGTTGTCGGAGGGGTCAGGCCCTTCCTCTCTGTATAATAATTGGGCTTGTCATGCCCGGATAATATCAGGCTGGCTCACACATTTCATGAAAGGGAAACCCCCATCATGCTCAGCACACTTCAGATTTGGCGTGATGTTACTAAACGTAGGACAGCTGATGTTAATGGGTAAACTTTTACTTCTAGCAAAGCGATGTGTACTGGTACTGAGAGATATTCAAGCGTTCTTCTTTGGAACGTCTCAGTGCTACATTAACGGACAAAACCAATTTGTTTTATAATATCTGGCAACCTTTTCTTGACCACCTTCCTAGTGATCTTGCTGGCCTGCTGCAGAAAGGATGACCATCACTAATAGATCATGAATATGTTTTTATTGTACGGTTCTGTAGTAACAACTTTTGTTTTTGTGGACATCTGTAACAGGATCAGCATCCAGAGAAGCACGGTCAGCGAGAGGATACTCCTTCCAAAGCACAGGACTAACGGACTATAGGACTCCTTTGATCCTCCGTGTCATCAAACTGATCAACTACTGACATGTTGTAGATCAAAAAGAAAGGGACTGTATGATATGGGGTGAGGGTGGGGTTTTTTTGGGGGGGGTATTTTTATTGATGTTTTAAACATTATTGGTGCTATGTGATGGAGATGTCAATTTCCCTCTGGGAAATTAGGAATTACTAGAGTAAGATCTAAGATCTGTTCTGTTTTAAATAAATATACAATTACTATTTTTCACTATTTACCGTTGTTATTTATTCTTTTTATTTTAGCAAAACACAGAAACATGCTGCAAACTCACACAACGGAAATGTTTGCAGGTGACCCTAAAAGGTGATGGACCTTGTTTGCTCAAAACAATAGACTGCTTAAAACAAACACATCGTGCTATCAGCCGGCTAAAGCGTTAGTGTTACTTGCTCCTGGTGTGATGCTTACTAGTCACTACTGAGCCCACCTAACGTTACTTGAGGTAAATTAACCTAAGCTACACCACGATCTATATCAGTGCTTCTCAAATACTGGGGCAACATCTACAAACGACAGAGACATTGCAACTACAACTCACAAAGACAGACACATCTGGATGCAAAAGAAAGTCCAAAGAAGTGGCACAAAATAGCCATACAGGTGTTCACTACGATTACAAAGTGACAAACAAACTGCAAGCAGAAACACACAATATGTCCATAATGATAAGGAAATTCAAAATAATTACAAAGAGGTACACAAATCGGCTACAGAAAGACACAAATAAACGACAACAGAGACACAGGATTACTTAAAAATGACACAAAAAGTCAAGACAAGAGATAAAAATTAGAAAAGAGACACAAAATGGCTGCAACAAAACTCACAACTGCAAACAGACACACAAAATATCCACAAAGACATGCAACTACAAGGAGATGTACTACAAGCACATAGAGATACACACAAATCACAAGAAACAACAAAACAGACGACAAATAGACAGAGGGATCTGTTTATTGCACTGGCAGAGACAGATGGACAAATCCTGGCGTCCTCTATCCGTAAAATCACGGAGCAGGAAACCTTCCTCTGGATCAGCTCGACGCCTCTACAAGAAATACTGGTGTTGCAGCGGCGGCAGCGTTTCTTTGTGTCAGCAGATACAGATTACACTTTTCTTCTTCGGTGGTGTCTCCCACACAAACTGTCAGGACGGGTGAAGAACATCAGTGACTCATCACGTCTCCAACCCGCTCAGATCAAATTCTAGATTACCGTAATCTCAACGGTGTGTGAAAGGGGAGACGTTGCGCTGTGTCATTACGGTAACTTCACTTTGCTCCTCTTCCCGAAGGTTATTACGCTCTCACATGCAGTAAATCGTAAATAACTGAACCGTTTATTGAAAGCTGCAGGTATTCTGGAAAAAAAATGCGGAAAAGCACAAACTCACAGGACATTTTATGACTTTTAAAATAAGCAAAATAAAAAAAAAGAAGCAGGTGGAGGTTTTGAGGCTTAGATGACTCTGTTTCTAGGTTAGGGTGAAGTCTTTGTTTCTGGAGGTTTATTCAGTTTATTTACTCACTTTATTAAGTGTGATGCTTGATGATTATTTAAGTAAAATGACCCCAAAAAGTATCGCGTAACAAAAGGGACGGATGTCAATGACGTTGTCAGGACAGATGAAATGAGAATCTGCTCTACCGCACAGAACACCGGCTGCCTTGGAGGAGAGGGAATCTATAAACCAACCTCCTCTCTCCTGACTGCAGCAGCCTGTGATTGGCCCGGTGAATGCTGACAGCGCTGGTGCTCCTCTGTGGTGGTGGGAGGGAGGGAGGGAGGGAAGGGGGAGGGCTGCAGCCACACTCTATAAAAGCTCAGGATCTGCAGCATCACTGAACTGGTGCAGTGCAAAAGCGCTCGCTCATCCTCACCGATGGTGTGCAGAACAAGGGGGACATAAAATCCTTTTTCTTAAACAAACACAAAAAAAAAATCCATAACAAAAAATTCATCATGAGCTACGATTCCTACATCTCCTACCGCCGCCCTTGGGACAGCTACAAAGGCTCCCGACCCACCACCAAATCCTCCATGTCTTCCTCTCTCTACTCTTCTTCCCGAGCTCCTCCACTTGGGAAGAGGATCGGGAGGACGGCCTCCTCTTCTCTGCCGGATGGGTCCCAGAGGATGGACCTGGCTCAGGCCAGCTCCCTCAACACGGAGCTGCTGGGGGTGCGCTCCCAGGAGAGGGCTCAGCTCGTGGACCTCAACGACCGCTTCGCCACTTACATCGAGAAGGTGAGGCACCTGGAGCTGCAGAACCGGGCCCTGCTGGCCGAGCTGGATGCGCTGAAGAGGCGGCAGAATGACCCGTCCCGTCTGCAGGCGCTCTACGAGGGGGAGGCGCGGAGCTTGAGGGCCATGATTGATTCAGAGAGCGGGGAGAAGATGCGCATGGAGGCGGAGAGGGACTACCTGCGGGACGTGTACGAGCAGATGAAGGAGCGCTACGAGGAGGAGGCCAGGCGGCGTGCGGATGCTGAGGAGGCCCTGCAGAGGGCCAAAGAGGAGGCGAGCAGGGCCGTGGTCTACAACTGCGATGCAGAGGCCACCGTGGTGTCTCTGTGTGACGAGATGGCGTTCCTGAAGAAGGTCTTTGCGGAGGAGCAGGTGGAGCTGCAGGCCCAGCTGCAGGTGGCCAACATCAGCGTGGACGTGGAGGTGTCCCGGCCGGACCTCTCCAGCGCCCTGCGGGACATCCGGGCGCAGTACGAGCGGCTGGCGCACAAGAACATGCAGGCGGCCGAGGAGTGGTACCAGAGCAAGTTCGCGAGCGTGGCGGAGATGGCGAGCAAGAACAACGAGGCCGTGCACGCCATCCGGGAGGAGACGCAGGAGTACCGGAGGCTGCTCCAGTCCCGCTCGTCAGAGATCGATGCTCTCAGGAACGTCATCAACTCCCTGAACAAGCAACTGGAGGATCTGGAGGAGTCGCAGGCGAAGGAGGTGACGAAGTACCAGGTAAATACAGGATTTATAGTTTTAAACAGACAGTCTTCTCCTCTTACGTCTGTGTTGCGTGGTCCTGGATCACTTTATTGTCTCTCAACTCAGTCAGGAAGCAGAGAAACATCTCATTTTTCTGCAAGATGAGATGTAAATATATTCTTTACACGCTCCCCACGCTTTAGAGCTCTGCAGGAAACGATGGCCGACTCAAATCTGCAAGGTCACCGTGTGCACAGGCTTCGTAACGTGATGATGAATGTCTGTGTCTTTCTGCGCTCACAGATGAGGATAAGCGAGCTGGAGCAGGACATCGCCGAGGCCAAGCAGGAGATGGCTCGCTACCTGAGAGAGTACCAAGACCTCCTCAACGTGAAGATGGCTCTTGATATTGAGATCGCTGCGTACAGGTGAGACACCGGACATTTCCACGTGAGTGTATATATGCGAAGGAATAAGAAGTAATTGCAAGTTTCTTCTTTTCAGGAAACTTCTGGAGGGGGAGGAGATTCGACTGGCTTACCCTTCCCTCCCTGGGCTCATTTAAAATTAAAAGCCACCAACCTGGCATAAACCTTCACCCTCTCTCATTTATTTTACACTCTTCCCTTCATCATCTTCCCTCTCGACTAAAAATAACTCCCCGTTCATTTCCTTCTGCCTCCCAAAACTAAAAAAAACGCCATCCAAAGCTCATCGTTCTCAAGACAGCTGCGCCCTTGTGCTAAACAAGAGGTCCAACAAACAAGAAGTCCCCCTTCTTCTACACACGTTCTGACATCAAGAAGACGGCGAACGTGAAAAAACGCAGAGTGGCTGCACTGCATTAGTTACACAAAGCTACGTCGGACGGACGGACGGACGGCGGCGGCGTTGTTGTTGTTGGTTTGTGGTGGAGTTCCTCTCGCTTTGTGCACGTTAAGGTCCGAGCAGCAGGGTTAACCATGTGACCTTTCCCTGAAACGCCTCGCTGTGCAAACATTTGACCAATTGTTTGTGACGGACGGAGGACCAAAATAAAAATAAAAGCTGGGGTTTTATCTCGTGTTTGAGGAACTCTACCAATCAATCACACAATGTCCTGCCTGCACCCCTGGTTCTGTAGTTGTAGTCAGTGAACCAGTAACCTTAAAATCTTTCTTTCAACGCGTTAGAGTCCCATCGTTTAGTTTTTAGTTCGTCTTACTCCGCATTTACATCTGCAGGAAGCTTTAAGCTCTTAAACTTAAATGTTGCGTACGTGCAAATGCGGTGGAAGATAAATCGTTACTGGTTTCCCCGTTTTGATCAAGCAGTGTGTCTCTCTCATGCTAGATTTTTCATTTGAAGCTTAACTGTGAAACTGAAAGATAAGTGCAGGAGCTCCTTGTTGTCTGTCTGCTAAACCTAGACCCGTACGGTGCTTTACATTTCTGAAACTAATACAAAGTCTGCACCATTACACGCTTGGTGTACCTGTAACAGCCGGCAACAAGCTGAATAAACATATAACTGACCTGCAACGTGCTTCGTATTTTGTGTTTTCTGCCTGATATATTCAATAACTGGTAACTGATAACGATAGCTTGGCTTTCCTCTTACCTAAGACTTTCAGTGACACTTTGATTTCCAGTCATTCCTTGTTCCCGGCGGGTCGACAGCAGCTGTAACGTGATGATCGATTGCCTCATCGGGATCATCAGTCACTGGTCTGACTCCAGGCATCCCATCAATCACCGAAGAGAATTAGTAATGAGCTGACACTGTGTCGTCAGTCTGTCAAGTTTATCGAGCCTTTTTGGTTTTTGAGAAAACGGTTGAATAAATACAGCATCGCAAGTGGGAATAGTTTGTCACGAGGGACCACAGGTGTAATCAATAACTCTAACAACACGAAGCACATTTATTATGGTGTCTTACAGCTGAGCAATTGTTTAGATTATTGGTTTTGGAAAAGACAAATTGTCTGCAAGTAAAATCTGACCCTAAGATATATCCAAAGTCTAACTATGCATTTGTAAGTTGTTTTCAATACATGTAATTTAAATTAATCATTTATATTATTATCATACAGAGAGACTTACAGTAGTCTATTAAAACGTGATTTAAAAACTCAAATATAAACTTTATATACAGTCCTTTTTTAATAATGTGCGTGGGCATATTAAACACATCTGATTCTGTCATATTTATTCCAGTAAATCTGATTAATTAAAACAGAGTGTTAAAAATTAAAACAATTATTACCCTTTTTATTTTACAATTTTACTCATATGTTATATTAAAACGTATTAATTAAATACACTTAATTATTTTATAATATAAATAAAGTTCACTTACCAGATTTGGATTTTTTTATGTCAACGTACGCGGACAAGAACTTGACCGTTAAACCGTTGCTAAGCTAGTTAGCCATTTAGCTAACTGTTTAGCTTAAGAGCTAAGTGACGTCTGCTCATTAGGGGCTAACTAGCTTAGTCGGCGTTGCTTTCTGATTATATTTCAACATTGTTTTGTGAACGTTGTGCTTTTAATATGTCCATAAAGTATTTATTTGCCTGCCGGGGACAAATAAAGTCTTCTGAATCTGAATTTGTATAGAGGCGGCTAAAAAAAAAATGTTTTCGCTAACCTACAGATGGCGGTAGAGGCTTCCTATGCTAATCACTTCCGCCGGTCAGAGGTCACCAAAATGGCGTCCGTCTTATGTCGATAACATTTCCATCTCAATGTGAACTTTTAACACATGCTTCAAAACCCTAAATGCTTCCATTAACCGCTGCGTTTAGCGACTGAAGAATCCGCTCCTGTTACCACTTTTCGACGCCAACATGTTCCAGGTAATCAGCGGGAGGAGCGCCCAGGTTTGCCGGCTACTCTCGCCCAGGAGCGCCGTGCTCGTCGAGGCTGTCCGGGGCCGAAAGTCCCGCAGCGACCCGGTGGCCAAGTCCAAAGAGGGGCGAATTAAAGTGCCTCCCCCCGTCGATCCGGTGGAGATGGTGGTGTTGAAGGAGAGATACTCGGAGTACGAGCTCATGATGAGGGCGCTTCGGTACGTGTTTAAATCCGGGATGTTTAAATGTTAATGTTAGCGGGTTATCCGGTGTTATGGTGAAATATGTACTCCTGTTCAAATATGTGTCCTCTAAAAAATAAAATGCTTTATCTGAAAATGTGAAGAGGGAGACAGTCTTAAATACTAAGTGTGCTAAAATTTATTAACTATATCCCAAATATCAGATAATTAAAGCATTAGTTTTTGATGAGTGTCTTAAATGTCCCTTAAACTTGAATGTTTATTTTTTAAAGATGTTTTCTGTAAGATAGTAAAACTATTTGTGTTTGTCAGTATGGAGTTTAAGGAGGAGGTGCTGCGAAAGAAGTACGAGGAGGAGACGGGCTCCCAGGCGGAGGAGAGGGCGAGGCTGGAGGCGGAGGAGCATCGCGCCCTGATGACCTGGAACAATGAGGAGAACCAGCGTCTGCTCAAACTCAGGTGAGAAGAAGAAAAATATAAAGCTGAAAACTGAGTCTGACGGATTCAGGACTTTTCCCAAAAGTGATTTTAACCTCTCGACTGGTTTGTTTCAGAGTGCTGAGGATGCAGAAGGAGGACGAGGAGGCTCAGCGCAAGCGTCTGGAAGCTATCATCAAGCTGGAGCAAGAAAAACAAGAACTGATCAAAGAGAAGGAGAAAGAGATTGTACAGCTGCAGGTCTGAATCTCTTAGTAGTTTGTAGTTAAAACTGAACCAGAAAGAGATCATTTGATATCTAGTTTTAAATCTGATCTCTGGTTGACGTTTGCTTTCTTACAGGAGGACGCAAAGAACTTCATCACCTTGGAGAACTTGGATCAGCGCATCGAGGAGGCTCTGGACAATCCAAAGAATTACAACTTCGCCGTCGACAAAGAAGGGAGGGTCATCAAACAGACGTTGCTGCGGTGAAAACCCGCTCTGCTTGTTTCTGTCTGAAGATGTTTGCCGTCTGGACTCGTGTCAGCGTCCGTCAGGTCAAACCCGGAGGAGGATATTTCAAACCTGAACTCTGAACAACAAAGATAATCACAAGTCTGGAGCCGACGGTTTATTTTCAATGTTTCAGCTCCGTGTTTGTCCTTGTTTGAGTCACAGAGTGATGTGTCAAGTAAATTAATGTGAACAGTGAAGTAGTTTATTGACTCTTTTTGATCAGAAAAGGATGAAAGATGTAAGATTTTGAGATACATCACTTTTTTTTTTACTTTCTGTTATTTAATGTTTTTATATTAATGCTCCAATTAATACAATTCATGAAATACAAGGAAGTAGATTTAAATGACTTAATTTGTTACCTTCAATGCGTCAGTAATAATAATATAATAGAAAATGTATAAAAAAATTGTAATTCTTCAAATGTACAAGCTATTATAGCTTTTATTTTGAAAATCCACCACATTTAACATTTTAATATTTGAGAGCTTTTACTTTGAAAGCCAAGGATACGTTCTTCCAGCCCTTTCTTACTTCCTGTAAGTAGTCACAGGCTTTTATTTTGAAAATCAAGCATATCTAAGAGTCTCTTTCTTAGCAGTTAGAGCTGTTACTTTGAAAGTCAAACATACTTCCTGAAGTCAGTCGTGGCCTTTTGGGAAATCCAGCGTGTTTGAGCCTCTTCATGAGCTTTTATTGTCAAAGTCAAACATACTTCCTGTTAGTTGTAAGAGTCTCTTTATGAAGGAGCTTTGACTTTGAAGGTCGAGCATATTGTTGCAGCCTTTTGAATGCAAGACACAAAAAAGAAAGAAGAAGAGAAGTTGTCATATGAGGGTCTGCAGTGTCACCACTAGATGGCTCTATATCCCACACACTAGTCCTTTAAGTTTCCTTCCAGCGCTGCTAATCTGGATGAGGCTGAGGTTTCTGAGCCCGACCACCTCCAACCACTAAATTCAGATCCCAGTTTGTTCCATTAATGATAATACACATTAATTATTTGCATGTTAATAAAAGTTTAAACTCGCATGAGTCACTTAAACCTGAAGACTCGGATGAAACGTCTTGAAGGAAACCCAAACTAGTTCATTCGACCTGTTGGTTCAAGAAGCAACAAAAGCAACGCCGCACTTCTCCGGTTCAGTTATTTGTCTTTGAATCATTCTCACAGATGTAGAAGAATAACTCTCCTCTCCGTTTTATTTGGTGCAGCTGGTTTGATTACATCAGAATACATACAGCGACAGACTAAAGCTACAAACAGTTTCCCAAGCACTTTGGATTTAAATGCTAATGAACATGTGTTTTTCCTTTGAGTGCCTTGACGTTGGCAATAAATACATTCATATTGTGACTGTGGCTCCTTCACGTTTAGCCCTGAAGGTAACTCACCGATCCAGGTAAAAGCTTTATGATCTCTGACTTTCATGGAGCTGCATCTGTTTCTCTATTTTCATCAGATTTGTTTCACTTCCATCTTCAGTTATTTATGAACCTGCTAAAAGTAAAAAAGATGAAACTGCTTTTAAGACATTCAACAGAAGGCTGCTGCACATTACAACATTTTAACTTGTAATAAAAATGCAGCGTACACTCACATTAAGACTAGAAAGAAAAACAAACACTTGAATATTCAAGTATAATAACTCAAGACATCAATGACTACAGATCAGAGATATGTGGATCCATTTTTAGCACCTGAAAACAAAAAAGGTTTCTGAGCTGGTGAGTTCATGTGTCTGCTTCGGTTAAGAAATCTTGTTGTTCAGCTGTCCGGGGTATTTGTCAAATCTCTTCTCAGCCTCCTCGCTGAACGCGTCACCTGTGAGGGAAATAACAGAAGATAAATAGAAAAACAGGCTCGAGTGTGACGTACTAACCAGTCAGGAGCTTTTAGTTTCTAACCAGTGTGGCAGTTGTGGAGCCAAATCCGATGTCCGTCATATTTGCAGTTGCATTTCATGCCGTTGTTGGTGAAGTCGCTCTCGGCGACTTCGTAATTCGGATTGATCACGACCTGAAACACATTTAAATGCACATTTCTTCTCCTGTTAGTAGTTATAAATACAGAGAGAGTGTACCAGGTGTATTCTGTGTGAGAAGCTGGCCACGCCCTCAGTGTTTTCTCTCCACACACTCACTCACCTGAAAGATGTAGTTTCCAGGTTTGACGTCGGTGATGTCGATCCACTGGCAGTCGATGTCGTGTCGGTACAAATCCCAGCAGCCCACGGTGATGCCCTGATCGCCGAAGTTGGCGCACTCGTAGCGTTTAGAAACACCTGAGGGTCACCGGTGAAGAAGACGGATTCAGTTTGTTCCTCATCTAAAAGCTGAAACGTCTCAAAACTTCAAAGATGGAAGGAGTTCAGATTATTTTCTGTCTCGTTATTAATATTTTCTCTTAGACTCACCCTCTTGACAGTCGGTGTCCTCCAGGCAGAAACTGGCTTTGTGTCCCTCTGCCACTTTGGTGCCGTTGGCGTTCAGCAGATCATAGTGGGTGAAAATATCCATGCTGTGGTAGTGGCTGTATAACATGTAAAATAAATAAATAAAGAACTAAAAGTACAAACAACAAGTTATGAGCTACAGTCTGATATCAAACTTCAAACTTTTAAGTATCACTGAACGAGTTTAAAAAGATGCTGGTCCTGTTTGTCTGCAGCATTTCTTATTGTCCCTTCTATCTCAATGATAATAATTTGTCATGGGTAAAGTCATACGTTACCCGTGACAGGCGTGCCAGACCCACGAGTGGCGTCCGGCCTTCGGCTTGAAGTCGGCCCGGCCGACGTTGTGGATCTGAGAGGAGAAGCGGAGGAGGCGCCGATGTCCGTACGGCCAGTTGGCCTTGGCGGCGGATTTGGAGAGGCAGTCCTCCTCGGCGGCGCAGTAGAGCATGTGGAGGGGACGGTCCTCGATGTAGACCGTCTGCTGGACCAGAGAGGCGTTCAGGACTAGATCAGAGGCAGCTGGACACAGAGGCAGGAGGGGGGTTAAAGGAATATGTCGTGGTTTGATTTTGTAAGTTTCTTCCTGTATGTTGTTTTATTTACTCTTCAGATCCAGAGCTGACATTTATGACGCATCATTTAAAAGTGAGTTATCACTAAAGTTACGCTCCGTTTATAAAATGAGCAGGAAGATGAGAAATGAAGCTGCAGCAGAAACATTCCCAAACGTTCCTGCTGCTGTCACTCACTCTCGGAGCAGATGACGCCGGCAGCAAACTTCGCCGCAGCTTTCTGACAGCTGACGGTTTTGTGATGCTGGCACTGACTCAGAGACATCTCGCTTCCCGTGCACTTCACGCCGCTCATCACCATCTCCGTCACATTACTGCTGTCCCAGTACCAGGTTTCCTTAGAGCGAGGGGGGGTGATGGGTGGGTTAGACGATAACAAACACGGTGCACGGATCAGAGCTTCATTATTCACAGAGGATTCAGTGTGATGCTGCTGCTGCTTCTGCTCTGGAAAACAGATGTCCTAGACTTTGGCTGCACACAGTGTAACGCTGAGTTTATGATCCCTGGAGGATAATAACTTCAAGTTCAAGTGATTCAATAATAACACTACTTACTGTACGACTTATATCAGCTAAGAATAAAATGAGCCCACTATATTTTCCGCTCAAGGCTTCGTCATATTTTTAAAGACATCAATCTATGATCACACCCTTAAGTAACTACTTATTAGTTTCTAATTAAAAACTCCAGATTTAATTAAAGTTACCACAGAATAATAAATTAAATGTGTCGTGTGCTTTGCTCTGTGGGTGTAGAGACTATTGTTTGCTGATTGTGGACAACGCTTGACATTTAAAGATCATTCATTTGGTTTTAGTGCGCGTCATTAAACCCTTTAAATTCCTTTGTGGTTTCCAGTTTATGATTGCATGATAAAATATCAGTAATGAGCAGGGATTAAAATCTGGGTGCACATTTATATTTTTGTGCGTAGTTCAGCTCTGAGAGAGTTAAGACTTTCTTGTTTAAACTAGAGTTCTCCTTGTTTCTAATGTTTGTATCTGTGTGTCTAAAGGTGGAGCAAATCTCTCGGTCCTACTCACAGTGATGGCATGCATGGAGTATCCGAGCCCTAGCTGCCTGCAAACCACCATGGCTTCCTTTGTGGTCCAGCCTGTGCTGCACACAGTGCCCCACTTGGACCCAACCTGAACCTCCACCCGGCCCTCATAACTGCTCCGGCCGCCCACTATCCGGATCTGCAGAAAGCGTCCTGCTGGGAGTCAGTGAGGGGGACACACTTCCTGTCCTGTCTCTGAACTGTCTGAGCTAAGGGCCAGCAGCAGGACGTGCTGTTGAAGCGGCAGTAGTAGTTTTGGTTAGTGTTTTCTAGGCGAGGAGAACGTGAGCATGGTTTCCACATGAGGTCACCGCTTGGCTGTGGTGGCGAGTGGTTTGGAGTTTGATTAGAAACTTCATGTGGGCCTGTTTGGATCCGGCCGCACTGAGCAGACCTAAACAACATGTTGTTGTTCCATGTAGAGAAAGAAACTCTGTATGGAAATTATAATACACCGTCATGTGTTTGTTATATCTGCTAGATGTCATATATGTTAATATATATGCACAGAATTAAACTTTACACTCAGTGGCCGTTTTATATTTTTACAGTGTCGTGGCAGACACATGGTTACGTGACAGTAAACACGCCGCTGCCAGACGAGCTGGATCCAGTTTCTCAGACAGAGACGACCAGATGGAACTTTTAAATAACGTCGGTCTCTGGAGTTTACTGAGCTGTACGTCTCAGGGACGTAAAGTGATCGCCATGTGATGAATCAGAGACTGGTAGAAATATAAAACAGAGATCTCTTTCCAGCTTTTGCTGCGTTTTACCGTCACTCATGAACAAATCTGCCACTGAAACAAATCCCCTTCATGATATTCTGTCTGAGCCACATCGCTGCAGCAGAATCACGTTGTTAAAGACAGTAAAATTAAAACGCCACTGGGTGTAAATGACAGCATATTAAATTTGCACATGTCCCCTCTGCCAAACACCAAGCACCGTCTCCATGGTGTTAATAACCTACTTGCAGGGCCTGGTTAGAGTAGCCTAAGCCCAGCTGCCTGCAGGCCACCATGGCCTCCTTGGTGCTCCAGCTCTCTCCACAGATCAGACCCCAGCTCTCCGTCCCGTTAGGGTCCATACTCAGAACCTCCACGCGGCCCTCATAGCGGGTTCGTCCTCCCGTGATTCGGATCTGTGCGTGCGACCAAGGGCGTTAGGAAAGCAGAGCGTAGACACACAAGAGCCGGATCTCTAATTTCACTGGTTTGAGTTTTTAACCGGCGTCTGTGTGGATCTACAGGAGATATTAAAGGAGTATAATCTGGTAAAATACAAACTGTACAACCAGAAATACTGAAAGTTAAAAAGAAGAAGAGTTATGTGAGATTTCTACATCATCATGCTCTAGTGGTTGTTAGAGCAGCAAGCACTGACAAAAGGACAAATGATTATAAAACAAACAGAATAAAACAAGACATTTCTTTCAACTTCTTTCCTATTCTCCTACATATAAAGCTATATTCGTTCAAATTTCACAGTCAAACACGTCAACATTCAGTTTTAATAAATGTGAAGTAAGGAAGGTTCACGTCTGACCAAGTTCTCCAGGCCCATGTACGGCACGTTGCAGCGAACAGCGGCGTCCTCCATGTGCTGACAGTCCTCAGACGTGATGTTTTTAAAGGGGCAGTTCCAGATGGACTTCTCCTGACCGACGCACTTCACCTCATTCATGTAGATCGGACCCATCCCTGGACAAAGACACAGACACGTAGACAGAGACTCACATAGGAAATCATTTAATAATTCACTCAAACTCGAAACGTCATGACCATTTCTTAATATTGTGCAGGTCTCATCAGGTGGTAACTCATCAGACAATGGACATGGGCCTTCTAAAGGTGTCCTGTTGTTGTAAAAGACAAGTTGTCTCTGCCGAAACCCGGGATCGAACCAGGGACCTTTAGATCTTCAGTCTAACGCTCTCCCAACTGAGCTATTTCGGCACATGAAGCTCTCATCAGTCAGTCTTTGGAGACGGACTCAAACACGTCACATGAGCAATTATTCAGATTTCAAACTATTCAATAACTTATACCAGGTAAGAACAATCCAGGATCCTATTCCCAGTGCAGACTCACTTGTCTCTAGCTCACTTTTTAACCCAGACCAAGTTTTCTCTGTCAGCAACTTCACACGTAATCTCTAAACTTTCACTCCATCTCTACTGTCAGTGAAAGGAATTCCTTCAGCTGCACTCGTTTCCCACTTCAGCTGACGTTCAGGAATGTCTCTTGGACTCCTGCAGCCAGGCGGTGGTCTGACATCAATCCCAGCAGAGCGGATTTAGTGACGAGGCTCCTCAGCAAACTTCCTCTGTGGTAGAAATCCTGATGAGCAGACGCCCACGCCCAGGGTTTCCGAGAGCGACAAATCAAAAGACTGACTGTTTCTGATTTGGTGGAATCTCAGGGCAGTTTACCCAAACAGCGTCTGTGTTGTTGAATAAATCATTAACTGCCGTAATGAAGACACTTTTTTTTAATACATAGATCGCTGTAGGGTTGCGCATTTATTTAGTTCTAGTGAGCGTTTTCCCTCTTGTGTCTTTTTTAAATCAGATAAGAAACTTTCAGGTAGTCAGACACTTTTATAGTTTTGATTTATTAAATAAATTAAGTGTGTTTGATCCTAAGGGGAGGAAATTGGTTCTTGGACTTGTTCAAGGGCAGTTCAGCCATGGATAGGGAGAGGATGTGTGACTTCAGGTGCACAGGCGACTAAAAGACAGCAACACTGCCGAAACCCGGGATCGAACCAGGGACCTTTAGATCTTCAGTCTAACGCTCTCCCAACTGAGCTATTTCGGCACATGAACCTCACATCAGTCACTCTTTGGAGAGCGACAAAGAATAATTGAGAAAAGCTAGAACATGAAGAAGAATATTCTATGTCTTTCATAAGACACTGCACTTTTGAACCCTGGCTATCGAATACTTTTTCCAGTTCCAGTCATCAGTGTTACTCATGTGGACACCAGGTGGCTCAGACACATGCTGGACTTGAACCACTTCCTCATTGTCACGAGAAATGGTCCGTGGCCTCAGTGGAATAACACAGAGAGTTTCTTTTCTTTTTGGGAATCAAACATAAACCCAGTAAAGAGTTTTTTAATGAATGAGGAATGGGTGGATTCATGTCAGCGACGTAGCAGGGTTCGCTTTGCATTTGTGAAAATGTTGGGATTCAGTCAACAATGATTTATTTGAGCAGCTCATATGGTGTTTTTAGTTTCTCTCTTTCATGCTCAGCATTCCTTTACTTATTAAAAAAACTCAAAATGAGGAATCCATGTGGGAATGTTAAGGTCAGGTTATTAGCTGGGTGAAGAGATGACCTGAGAGATTAGAGAGGCAGCAGGTGAAGGAGGATCCAAACACATCCTGCCTCAGGTGACTATTTGGAGGGATCCTTTTTTTTCATCACTGAGACATTTTCTCACCTTGTCCCATGCGGGCGCCGGTCAGAGCCTCCTTTGCGCTGCCGAAGCCGAGCTCTCTGCAGACGACGCTGGCTGACTGCAGGTTCCAGCGGTCATCGCACACCGTCCCCCACTCGTTGTCTTTCAGAACTTCGACTCGTCCCTCTCCCACCTTGGCGCCTCCCTTCAGCCTCACATTGGTCTAAACAGCAAAGAGTCACACTGTGATACTGACTCTACCAGAGTCTAAAGTTTCATCAGTCAGTTTTAAAATGTCCAGTCCTAAAAATTGCTTTTACCGATATTTTAAGTTTCTTTTTCAAGCCACTGTTCTGCATGAACAGCGGTCCTGGCATGCAGCTGATGACAGCCGGCGTGCCGCCCGCGCAGACTGACGTGGCGTTTGGTTTGCTGAACTCCAGGGGGCAGGCTGCCAGGTGGACCTCGGTACCCGTGCAGGCCACAGAGTGAACGTGGAAGTAGTTCTTCTGACGCTCCAAATACAACCTGAAGGGAGCAGAGACAGGGACGGGGAACGCTGAGTGGACGGACGACGCAGTATTTACAGTATTTACGAGTACGCAAGGAAAATTAAAGCTCTGACGTTAAGTTTAAAGTACTTCATGAACATATTTTTAAACAAATGAATGAACAGAGTAGAACATATTATTAAAATACTACATATGAAGGTTATGAGACTCACTCAGGATCATAAAAACTACACAAAAAGTATAAAAACGTGTCTGAGGACAGAAAGAAGATCCTTCCAGATCTGATGTGTGAAGAGCAAACTATAGAACAATATAATAAGGTATATTATGGGAAACATATATTATTTCTTTTCTTGCTGAGAGTTAAACAAGAGCATGAATATGTACCTACAAGTTTGCTTAGCATGGCTGAATATGTAACTCACAGCCTTTATACTCACATAATCTAAAAGAGACTTAAGATGTTAAACGGTAACTTTCAGACAAGCTAATTATCTGATTCTAGCCTCACAGATGTGTGTTTATTCAACATTCAGCAAAAAAAAAAAATGACAAGGGACTAAACAAAATATTTAAATGAGAACAGCTGAGTCGAGTAGCAACATGTGCAGTTTGTGCACGTGTGTGAGTATTTTCTCCACTGAACTCATTCATTACCCTCAGATTACCTTTTGCCAGGGCTGCTCTGTTTAGACTTAGTGTTAGCTTTAGCTTTGGATGTCTGCCTGCAAGGTAAACACGGGTTAGACTGCACAGTTAGCAGCAGACAATGAGATGACACAGGTTACATGATGCACCATTATGTTATAAACTGTCGTCACGCTGTTCAGCAGGATGTGTCACGTTCAGTACATCTGACTGGTTGTGTATAAAACACTAAAAACACACGGATGGTTTTGGAGGATGCAGATGAAATGGGTTCAGACTAGAATGAGGTTGTCAGAATAATAGAAACATGCATAAACTACAGTCTCCAGAGTGAAAGCACAGTTGAATCAGCTCTCACGGTTATTTTAAGCTGAATAGTAGAAACTTCACAAAGCTAAAACTTAGTTCATTAGACTGGATTCATTCATCACTAGTGTACCTAATGTTTTGGCCAGGTGGTGTGTAATTGAATCAAGACACATCCTACTTATATACACTCAAACAAACATAAATATGACAAAGACACATTTTATTACGTATTAATTTCAACACAAATATGCGGCCAAAAGTATGTGGACACTCTGCATTTGTTTTTACAGGGATGTTGTCCATGTGTTTGGTCTCTGTGTCCACATATCTTTGGCCACACAGTGTGTGACATGTGAAGCATTATCCCAGAGATGTTTGTTAGTACTTCTGCATCAATGTGAGCCTCAAGTTACCTTCACATTGATTCTAATTGTTTTCTACATCGTAAGGCGCTGCTTTATGTTTGGATGGGGTAATAATTAAAGCATGATGATCGTGGTATTAGACCACATGCTCTGTGACGGTGGGTTCTTCAACTGTCTCTCTGCAGGTCTCAAACAAGAGTCATCCTGTGTTACAGATACTAGTAGATCTGAGTCTGCCCAAAAAATGAAGATCTCTCTGAGGCATAATACTCTCAGTCCAGTCTGGTACCTATCTGGCATCCTGAGTGTTAAAAGCCAACACTGCAGATTAAGTTAATGAACCCAGGATGTCAAGTTACTGACCTCCTCCAAAAAGCATGCCATTATAAAGATGTTAGATAAACAGTAAACTAATGTGGGAAACACGTAATTAGACCTCTATTAGTGGCACGGAACAGACTGACGACATCTTTCCAATTTAAATAAACAGCTATTAAACATGTGAAGCACTGATTTGTTGAATTAAATCACACATAAAACTATTTTAATAAGAAAATATTTAAATTAGGTGCATCAGTCTGTGCCATGTCTGAAGTGAGAGGAAAGATCCACACAAGGTCTAAACCTTGTGTTTAAGTAACATTATTCAACCCAGTCACATGCTGCACGTTATAATAACATGATATTAGAAAGAGGTAAAGACTCGGCCAGCTAGAAACAGGAGCTACGTGGTTATTGTCCACCCAGAACAGGAAACCCACTGTCAAAAGTACAGTAAACAGAGAGCAGGCGGAGGTGGACGGTGGGTTTTCCCTGTGTCTGTGTACCTTCCACCGGCCGAAACATTAACCTTCGGCCTGGAGACCTTCTCAGCCGCTCGCTTTTTCAGACGTCTGCAACAGTGAGACAGCCAAATTCCATCACACACGGGAGAGAAACTACACACTCAGTACACTTAGACTGGCTGCACACACACACACACACACACATATGAAAGGTTCTGGAGAGTCAGTGGTGAATAACATTTTTGAGATACCAAAAGCTCACGTTACAAACTTCACAATTACTAAACTATTCCAACTATTCAGAGCAAATGATTGTCGCTGACCAGTAGCACCACAGAAACTCCAGTCAGTGTCGTAGCAAATAAAAATACGTTCTTATGTTCTTTTTCTTTTAATCACAGTCACATTGACGTGGTATGCTGGCTGATGTGCAGCAGACAAGAAGACACTTAAGAACTGCTGACAAAATCATCAGCTGTCCTTTGTCTTCTCTGGAGGACACTGCCAGTTCCAGATGTCTCAGCAGAGCCTGGAACATTAGAGAGGACAGTGTGCACCCTGGACACAAAAACTGTTTGCCCTCCTGCACTTTGAGACGAG
Source organism: Planiliza haematocheilus (assembly GCA_005024645.1). Lineage (NCBI taxonomy): Eukaryota > Metazoa > Chordata > Actinopteri > Mugiliformes > Mugilidae > Planiliza > Planiliza haematocheilus. The sequence goes on along the minus strand of SRSE01000352.1, from coordinate 471,462 downwards.
ATACAGGAGCCTGAGAAGCTGCTTTTACCACTGGGATCATCTAAACTGTGAATGCTGCTAGTTTATAATTATGAGCAATCACTTTTATTTTAAACAACGCAGTAGTTTATTATTAAAGTGGAGGAGCGTTGAATCTGTCAGAGGAAAAACCATCAGATGAAGTGTTTCTGTGGTTATTAGATGGTAAAATGTTCCTGCTGAGCTTCTGATCGGACTAGTCTGTTCAGATTATTATTAGTACATTAGAGTCCAGGTGAAAGCAGCAGCGTATAACTGTGTTGTGACTGTGTTGTCGCTCTAAAGCCTTTTTAAAAGATGCTTTATAACTTTGGTCTACTCCACACGAGGAACTTTTAAGACTCGATTTAACTCAAACAATAAAAAAAACGAGACTGACCACACAAACCCTCTGACTGTTATAAAACGTGCCGGTTGGCTTCCATCCAGTCGCTGCTGTCGGCGCATTATGTGACCAACCAGCAGCCCTCTGTCCTCAAACCCCAGACCACCGCTCCCCAGAGCCTCGGCCTTCACACACGGCTGAGAGAAAACACACATTTCCCCTCGTACTACTGTGAACCAGCTGCTGAGGACGAATAAAAACGTCCAGCCAGGAATGTGTGCCGTCATACTGACCAGACAGGTCCGAGGCTCCACCAGTGGAGTCACTGCTGTCGTGTAACACAGAAGGGCTCCGAGGGCCGTGGTGTTTTATCAAATACTAGATTAGAAGTCATTTCCGGTGAACTGCAGGTCCAAGTTAACATCTAGAAACGTTTTAAATTATTAGACCAACAAGTTATTTTCTAGACTAGACATCATTTTCTCTCTGTGCTTTCACCTGGAAAACACAACACAAACGTGCACTTTCAAACGCTTCAGTTTCCTCTGCAAAGTAATGACCTCACGAACTTAGAGAAGGTAGAGAGAAGATGAAATATATGGCAGGACACTCAGACACACACACAAAAAAAAAACAATAAAACAAAAACATCCTTGCAAGAAAGAGATAAGAGCCTTTGTTGAACCGTTTTTGGCAGACGTAAGGGAAAGTCTACACACATTCCGTCTCATAACCACAGTAAACAGCAGTTGCTATAACATCCACTCTTCACAGAACAAAGATTAAGATCCTTCTTGTGGTTTGGGCTTTGCTTTACAGAACAAAACGGTGGGAAAGACAAAGCGACTGAGCCACGTTCTTACAGTCTAGTTCCCACAGCAGGTGACGGGAAAACAATGGAAACAGGTACAAGAAATAAAAGTGGATTGATAAGTGATGTATTTAAACATATTTCAGCTCAGGAGGCCACATACAGCTTAGTTTCATCTCAAATGGGCCGTAACAGATAAATAATAGCACGGTAACCTGACAATAACGACAATTTTCAAATATTTTAGTGCAACGAACATTATGAAAATGCTTATATTTAATTAAATATCCTTTTGCAAAATATTTTATGAACAATCTACAATTTAGTTAATGTTCGCAACTCTGACTAAAACAGTGTGACGCCTAGTGGACAAATGGGGAATAGCAGTATGTCTTCCTTTAATTATTTATTATTTAACAGTTGATTTCTTGCAAAAAAGCCAATAAATACATTTTCCAGAACGTCAAACAATACGATCTTTATTTCCTACGTGCAGCTTTGGTGTCAGTGATGCAGAAATTCCACTTGCTGCTGCAGCTTTAACTTCGGTATCAGGTTTTATTTGGTAAAACCCGAGCGCTCCACTAACCTGTAGAAGTTCTTGTTGACTTTCCTCTCGTGAGGGAATCCCAGCATGCCGCAGACCACACGAGTGTTTTTGACCGTCCATCCGACATCGCAGATCTGCGCCCAGCCGTCTTTGTATTTCACCTCCACCACGCCCTCCGTGACGGGCTGCTTCTTTTTTGCCATGGCAACCACAGGACGGAGTCGGACTGCCTCGATGGTGTTCTCACTGACATGAACCTGGCAGAGCAGAGCAAGAATAAGCAACAGCTATGTCTGTTTTTGAAGTGAAAATCTGTTTTTACTGTTTATGTGCAGGAAATATCTTCATTCTGACACATCCATGCATAAAGACACGTGCTCACACATCTCTTAAATAGTTGTGCCTGAGAGGAGCAGACATTACAGTGAGTCATAGCTGTAACTGAGGGTTATTTCAGGTCTTATCCTCTCACTAACAGCTCATAAGTAGTAAATGAGACCGTCCCTGGTTGCCAGCTTGGCACTGACTCACTTCGATGTGGTTTATGTGGGGAGAAAAAAACTGGCTGTAGTCGCAGATTAAAGTCTGGACGCCACATTTGACTGAGCATCACACACAACAATGGACAGAGGGGAGATGGGTTACGCATCTGAAAGTCCACCCACTTCTTTCTTATGAAATCTTTTTATCGTTTTAAATAATCCGTCTTTGTCACCGATACACCAGCCTTTCCCTTTTCCTCAGGTCTGAGGAGACGAGTCACCGGGCTAACCTTGTTCACCTTGGACCATTTGGTGGTGGTGCAAACAAAGGACTGAGAGTGTGAATGGAAAATAGTGAGCAGCTGCAAAAAGCTCTGTCAGAGCAGCTGTGCCTCCTTAGATTAAGTTTTAACACATTTTAAAGCTTTATTTTTCTACAGAGTGGACATTTAAAGACTTGAACCAGTGAGCCTGAGGTCACGGTCCGGATTCTGCCCACAAACATTCAGTCAGCCTCTCTATTATAGAGGACAGAGCAAACCCTCCACACATTACATCACCTCATGACAATAGACTCGGAGAAACTCTCAACAGGTTCAGACACACGGTACAGCCGAGCTAATCAGCACCATGTGTGTGGCAGCCGCAGAGGGAGTCGCACAGAGGTGTTAAATGTCTTCCATGTGGGTTAAACCTGATGGAGTCTATAATCTGTGCAGAAAGGGAGTGTTTATGAACTCATAACAGTTTATTAATTACCACAGAATCTCTCTTAAATGCATTTTGGCAACTTACGTCAATGACATTTGAGTCCACAAAGCCGGGAATCCTCTCATCTTTACACACAACCCCAGCATCTTCATCGTGGGTGCAGTCGCTGTTGCCCCAGCCTCGAGACTTGCAGACTTCGATGCTCTTCTCACCTCCGTTACACAGCACGTTATCCAGCCAGATTTTTCCTGCACAGGCAGCAAACTGTCAGTGAGGCTTCAGAAAAAAAACTCCCACGGATGGAAGTGACACCTGGCTGCTTGTAACACTGGTGCTCTATGAAGTAACGACAGCGAGCTCAACGTGGCTGCACCTCTCCTAGACAGGAGTCTGAGTCTGTGTCCAGTCACTGTAACATAAAGTAAAGACTACTTTTGCAGCCACGTGTTGTCTTTAAGTTGGTCAAACTAATTTAACATTTGTAAACAGTAGGTGGCACAGTCTGTGGAGTTTGCATGTTCTCCCTGTGTCTGCATGGGTTCTCTCCAGGTTCTCCAGCTTCCTCCCACCGTCCAAAGACATGCTGCTTAGGTTCATTGGTGACTCTAAATTTCCGTAAATTGCCAGCTGATGCAACCCTCCAGAGGACAAGTTACAGAAAATGAATGAATGAATGTGATGAATAATCATGACATAATCAAGTCAATAAGCACCACAGCAGCTTGCATGTGTTTAGCTGTAACCTCTTACCTTGGCCTTTGCCATATTTGGCGCTGTGGGCCCATCCTGTGGCTGAGACGAAGCCCAGCTGGCGGCAAAGCACGTTGGCGTTAGATATGGAGAAGTCGTCGTCACAGATGGTTCCCCATTCTCCCTTGTAGAACAGCTCCACCCGCCCCTCGTTGTGTTTTCGCGGGTATCCAGCTAGCCTGACCTTTAGCCGTTCACTTTGGGCCTGTGGGGATGGGGATGGGGACGGCGTCGGCGTCGGCTTGGCTGTGGTTGGCGGTGTGGTCTGGGTTAAACAGCACGGCAACCACAACCCAAACAGAAGGCTCAACGCTATGTGCTGTCTGCGTGTCAGCTTCTCCATTATTTCAGCTTCTGCACATGGAGAAAAAGACAACGTCAAGAAAGGTCTTAAAATAAAAAGACTGCTTCAAGCTTTCTACAAATTAAAGTAGCATGCATTTGTCTTAGTTCAGGTATTTTTTATGAGAATCACATGAGGCTACGAGAACTACTTGAAAGGCCAAACCCAGATTACATTTGTGAACAGGTGTCGGCCATTTTTCCTCCTCTTTAGGAGTAAATTAAGTACTCTAACGTTCTATAAATCTGTTTTAGTTCTTCTGTTCTTGCACAATGGTGGTAAACCATTTTCCTTTTCTTTAAGAAAGTCTGTGCTCACCTCTTAAGTATATGAGGAATGCATCATACCATAAGGATTTTTGAACAAAAACACTTTTCTGTCCAAAAAAGTACGTTTTCAAGAGTCAGAAAGAGCCGTGTATAAGTGTGGAAGCTGTCTCTAATCAGTCACAGCACATTATAGAACAATTCAGTAAAACTAAACCCCCCCCCAAAAAAGAAGAAAGCTGAAAATATGCTCAGCACATGGAGGCAGGATTGATGTAAGAGTGTAGAGTTGCTCCAGTAGTTTGATTCAAACCATCTGGTCAGTGTTGACTTTTTTTTTACTCACTTGTGCTGGTGGGGGAGTTAACAGGGAATATTTGAAAATGTGTAGACCTCAATGATCACATGATCAGACTGATTACAGAAGCTAAATGAATGTTTATGTCTGTGAGATGAATAGCTGAGCTTTGTGTTAATGTTCAGAGTTTATATTCATTCATATTTTCAGATACAACGAGCCAGACTTTGCCAATAAAATGTTCTCTTGAACTATTCTGTACAGCTCTGGTACACGCTGGACACCACATAGGCCTCCTATTGATAACATGAGAGCTACACTTCTTAGCTTTTAGTGAAGGAGTGAGCATGGGGGGGGGGGGGGGTTGTTTCTCCAGGGACACAAATACAGTAGTGTGATGTGTTTGTACAGAAACCACAAACTTAAGGCACCCTTTCCAAAACATGGTCTGAGACTGACTACATCGTCTTTGAGTCTAATTTCACAGTGTGTGGAGGGACACACACGGTTCAGGTTTGGTCAGCGGGGGCCTTTACAGGCAGAGCCACCGTGTCTGAAGCTGTATATGTGAGATAATGTTCAGCTTTTTCCTTTATCCATTTGGTAGAAGAGACCAAGAACAAAGTTAAGTTAGGCTCTATTAAATAACTGATAGAAAGTACATTTCTTTAGCCTCAAATACATCACGGATAATTAATATGTTTTAAATGTATTTAAAGGTACAAGTTCAAACATAGGGGCAGAACCAGATGTTTGCAGCTGTCAGTACTTTGCGGTTTATCTCTTAATAGCAATGACTTGATCTGCACAAGCGTTCAGTGATAACAGAGGAAGGACTTGCTGAAAGGCGATTCTGTGGTTGAATAAATGAAAATCTGGTAAATGTGGAGAGCTGTAAACAAATTTAGCTAAAATATGCGGCGGAGAAAGGCCAACGATAACATTTTTATCCCAACTCTCTGCTGTAAACATCCATCACCGTTTACAGAGAAAAGCTTCCTGCTTCACCTTTCACCCACTGTTCCACAGCTTTCCTGCTTTTAGTTTAGTCTAATCCGTGGAGATGTCGGCGTGAATATCAGATCCAGACTGAATTAAATGTAATTAGAGAGACTGAAAACAACCAGTCGGTGGAAAAAGGAGACTGGAATACTTTGACTTCTTTATGGCCACTAATAAATGTAATATCTTTCATGGAGTATAAAATAGAATGTCATGATTTGCTGGCGTGCATCTGATTTTAATAAAAAACCATCACTTATGTTATTCCAGTAAGTGGAAACCTAATTCAAGCAGACCCTCTCTCTCTCTCTCTCTCTCTCTACCCTCGACCCTCACCACAGCACAGACTCTCATACCGATGTGCTCATGGATCAGGTCTTGTGAAAGGCTCAAATCGAGCAGTCAACAGTTTTCCAGGATCAGCACAGCTCTGGTCCTGGACACATAGAACTGCTCTCTTAACCGAAGAAACTGCACACACACACGTTCCCACCAAAAACACACACATACGTGAAATTGCTAATCAGTACCAGAGATCTGTTCTGAGAGTAAAAGCTCTCTGGGCTACGGACTAAAAAAAGATTTCCCTGCCGCTGACCTCAGAGAAGCATGATGAGACAGGAGCCACATCACAGAAAGATGGATGATGGATGGTGAACGAAACTATAGACCAAGTCTCAGTTATAGATAAATATAAAGTCCAAACTTAAGTGTCGTTTAAACACTTCCTAGAAATTAAAAGACAATGCATGTTGGGTTTGTTGGTTTTATGGTTCAGCAAAATGTTAACTAAAAAGATTAAAGTTGCAAATAAACAGCACCACTTCCTACAAAATACACTTTTAAATTATACTTCATTTTAGCGTTTTAATGGATCACTGGGAAGCACCTGAAGCCAAACTTTATTACCGTACTAGTTTAATAAATTGTAATTCTCCTTGTACAGACCCAGATCTGGACAGAACATCAGGCAGGATAATTCCTGTGATTACTTTCCCAGTCAACTCTTTATTTTTCTGCAACATTCCTCACATTTTCTAAACCCCTGCACCCCCAAAACTGGCCAGAGAATCAGCCAGTGTGAGTATTTAGACTCTGCAGAAGGAGTCTGAGTCTGCATGAAGCTACTCTAATGTCTGGAATAGTCTAAATCCAGGAAAGCAGAATAAGATGTATGTTTTTTAACGTGCATTTGAGTATTAACTGGAGCTTGTTGCTTTATTCTTACTGATCAGAGCGTTTTACAACAAATCCATCTTATGACAAATACAAGCATATTCATTTATTTCGGCCAATGAAGATTGATTATTAACAAAAACTGCCTTACCTTATAATGCCAGTATCAGGAGGTGGTAGCGGTTCCAGTGGAGAGAGAGAGGGGGGGAAGACCTGGGTTATTAATTTCTAAATAATCCAGAAGTTCAGAAACTGAACCGTCTGAGACGAAGGATAAATAGATGTCCCAGGGCTTGTGCTAAATCATCTTCTCCATCAAACAGGGCTCCAATTTGCGGGGCAATGGTCCACCCAGCAGCCAATTACTCCTTTCGGCGTTACTTTCCGTAAATTGCCAGCTGTGCAACCCTCAGTGAGGAAGAGGAGGAGGAGGAGGAGGAGGAGGCTGGACCGGAGGGGCTGGATATTCCCTGAAAAGACACTAACTCTTTCATGAATGGTTCCGTAACAGGCTGTTATAGAAGGACTAAAAACGTGAGCTTCCCCAGATCACACCAGGCATACGTGCAGGCTGAGGCACACTACGTGTCCGCTTTAGATTTACAACCGGAATAAAATAAAATTCAGATTTTATTTTATTTTTTTTCGTGCATGATGTCCAAATACATTTTCAGTTTAAAACAACGTGTCTCTACAGAAAGATAGTATATGCTACCATGTCAAAATTACACAATTTATGTGACAGCCACCAAACTTAAGTCGGTTAACAATGTTTTAAATTAGCCAAAAAACAATAATCTCAAAACGCGAAGACAACTTGATTTGCTACAAGTGGGCTGCTAAACACCATGTCCCACATAGTTTTGGGAAATAGGGAATAGTTAGCTAATTAGCTAACTAGCTAAAAGTGATCCACCACACAAGTATTGTTAAAGCTTAACGATAGATTACCTTAGCCTAAATGCTCAACAAAAAGAGTAGAAAGGTCTAACCTAGCTTTCGCTAAACACAATAAAGTCCACTTACCAGCCCTAAAACAATAATTTATTAAGATACTCAAATAACAGTACAGGGCGATAGCCAGTACACCTGTCGTCGTGGCGGGTGTTGCCTAGCAGCCACTCGTTAGCATGCTAACTGTTAGCTTCAGACGCTTCTGTCGCACTGACGTTCAGGTTATGATATAAATTAAAGCGCCAGAAAAAAACAAAGCTCTACGTGTCTGGTGGGGTTTAGTTTACACATCGAGCCATACCTCATGCTCGTTAGCATGGTAACTGTTAGCAGGCTAACATATTTACAACAGCCTCTTCCTTTCAGTACAACTTCCTACATTCAGTTAGCCTCTAGTTAGCATTAGCCCAGCTCTCTGCAGCTTCTTCACTGAAATAAATCTGATACAAGATGTCTCAGATCAAACTCTGGAGATGTGATTAATTAGTGATCATGTTGATGAAGGTAATTATTCCCTCAATAATGAGCTGTGTCTTTATTTCTCTTCATTAGCAGAGATCTTCCTTCCTTTCACATTTTCAGTTTTCCTGTCAACTCTCTACCATCTGAGTTGTTGGAGGTGGTAAAAACAATTAAACTTCTGATAGAAAAATAAAAGCGACACTTCAGCGACATTTAAAATCGCCGGGGCTCAGACACATAAATGCATTTTTAACAGATTGCACGTAAGACAGAGCACGTAGATTCAAGGTCTTGATAGCTTTTATGTTATTAGATTTTTCAGTAGTTTTAATAAACTGTTTGGCTTCATTCTTAAATGTAAGAAAATCAACATTTATGAATATGCCATTTAGCTAAAGGGATAACAAAATGAATGATGTAATATTGTCTAACTTTGGTAGATGGAAAGACAGTGAAGCCAAACAGTATCTGGGTCAACAGAAGGGGAAAGAAGGGAACCTGACAAATACGTTGATATTAGTGTTGTCAGTCATTTTTATTCACATACACATAGAAAAGAAAGATATAAAACTGTGATGAGGACCTCCTCCCCAACCCAGAGTGGCCAAGCCACCCTTCTCCGACTGAGGACCATGGCCTCAGACTTGGAGGTGCTGGACTTCATCCAAGCACCTGGTCCCCAGTGTTACCAACAGCCTCATTCATTTGTCACTACTTCTTACATTAACTTAGTAACCGGCCCTAGTTTAGCTTTATGCTAGGCTATAAGTAGATTTTAGCTACATTTCAGTTAAAACTATTTAACGTTTCCATTATGTATTTAAAAGCGTAATACGTTTACACAAATATGTTTATAAAACGGCCATTAGCCTTTAACGTGAGTTATGTGCATATTTTTTGTCGCCTTAGCTGGTAACTGCCACTAGTTTAGCTTTATGCTAGGCTAAATTATCTGGCTGCTAACTGTAAGCATAGCTGTCTTCCCATCTAGATGACTAATTAACAACGTCACCAAACATTTAACCCTTTCTGTCTATATAGGTATCCATTAAAACAGTGTTGGTCACAACATAAGATAAAACAGAAATAAGTCTTCTTGTTGCCAACTGTCAGTTAACTAGCAACTGCTCCCAGTTTAGCTATATGCTAGGCTAAGTTAGCTCGCTGCTAACTGTATAAACATATTCCCCAAAACATTAAATTTCCAAGTCATCCAATAAAACACCACGATTAGACACAAAGATAGAAGTCCATATTTAATATTTAATAGGGAAACTCAATAAGAAATGTGACTTCACTCTGTTACATAAAAGTACAGTTTTCTTTGCAATGTATTAAGCAAATGAGAAGGAACAGCCTTGAGAAATACACACCAGTTTGTCCCATAACAGAAAAACAAATCACATTATCATTGTACATACAAAAAACATGACAGGCACTTTGATTTAAAATAAACTTCCTGCATGGGTAATTTGCAGATTTGCAATCTAAAGTGTCTGAAACACTGTCCATGTAGTGAGTTAAATCTCTTCATTTAGGTAGTTTATGACTGATTATGGTCCCCGTTATCAAGAGTGGACTGATGGACTGGTGGAATTAAAATGGGACGGATAATACATCAGAGGCGCGGTGCTCTTCTAGTTCTACTTGGATGTTTTTAAAAACTAAAGATTGACAAACATCAAAATTAAATTTAAAATTAAAGCATCCGACGTTCAGCATGACAAAATTATTTGAATCTGGGTAAATTCAAGGATATAATGCCCCAATTATTACCTGTACCATCTGTGCACATTTATCTCAGATGCTACCCCTACATATAGAGGATCACACTGGCTAAAGGGCACTTCAGCAGGGCAGATGACTGACCAGATTTCTTGATACAGCAACTGGGTTCATTAACTTCACACGCTTAGGGATTTTAATATTTTAACAGTGCAACAGTAAAGAAGCAGAAACCATCTAAAACAAACAATATTTTGCACAACTGGTTAACATGTGCATTAAAGATCAATTATGGTATCAAAAAAAAGAGTGATGAGAAACATACAGTAAGGAAAACCCTTTTGCAGTAACTGTTAAAATGCCATTCACACCTGCAGTTCAAATCCAATTAGTGACAATAAATAAATGCTCACAGGCACTAAAAAACTAGTAGAAAGTGGTCGTAAATGATTTGCAGTGTTTTAGTTAACCAGGTGGGTGAGAGTTATTACAGACAATAATGTTACTGAGCCTTAAATATCAACAGAAAAATAAACGGTTGGTAACATGATAATCATTACAATTTAAGTAATGCTTAACCCAATCTAAACATCTTTGTGTTTAAAGCGACTCTTTGGACAAACAAGCAGCTTATTTAGCTTTGAAAAGTTGAGGACTTGAACAATTTTCTGCCGTTAAAACAAAATACTTCATACAATACTTCACACAAATAAACTACAGTGAATTCAGCTTTTTTTTTTTTGGTAAAATCTTTTCACTCCAATTAAACTGACTCTCATCCACCTGGTACCCGACACAGGTAACATAAACAGTTAAAAGTACTTTAAGGTATTTAGCCCAGACTGTGATGCGCCACTGAGTCGTTAATACAGTCCGCAATAAAAGACTACCCGATGAAAAGTACTTTCTAAATAAAGTATTTCAGGCAACCCTGGTGAATGTCCTCGAGATGTTTCAGACCAAATCGGGTTCATTTATGCAAGGTCCTGCACGCAAACGTTTTGTCAGATTTGCTGCAAACTTAAAAGTCACTCTTTACAAACTTTCTTGATGTCTGAGAACACAACAGGACTTTCAATCGTGTGCCTACCACAAAGCAATATGTACCAGTACCTGGCCGGTGGCTAATATGCCACTGTGGAATTGTGAACAGTCTAAAGTGCTAAGGGGTCTTTGCAGCAGATTGACAGGCAATGGTCTTTGGATGTGGATAGTGGATTAGGACGGATGCAGAAGTTCTAACAGGGCTCCAACCGCACCAAAGTAACCCTAAAAACAACAGAAACAGCACAAGGAAGTAGTTAGAAACCCCTCCAGCGTGAATCACTTCTGGTCTTTGAGGGGGAGCGAGGGATAGAGCTGCTCACCTCATGCCGAAGGAAGAGTGCCTTGAGCTGACCTTTGGACCAGTAGTCCATGGCATAAGCCAGCAGCTTCATGGAGAGAGTGTTCACTCGCAGGAAGTTTCCAACAAACACCACTCTCTCTATGTTCTAAGCAAAGATGGAGAATATAGATAAATATGTCAATATGATTATCATCATACAGGCAGAGACCTTTAAACCTTTAAGGCTTAATTCATGAAAATACAACATGCAAAACTGCACAAGTATTCACCCTGTTAAAGTGACTGGCTTAATTAAGTGGAGACGGAGTATTATGGATGGAGACGTCTAACAATTAGTGGAATGGAGATCACCTGAGTCGAGTGATTGTCAAATCAAATCATCAAATCAATCTTTATTTATATAGCACCTTTCATACATGCGAAATGCAACACAAAGTGCTTTACACACATAAAAAATAAAAACAATTACAAGTAAAAAACCCCTCCCTCCCACACTCCATACTACACACACACACACACGCACACACACACACACACACACACACACACACACTCTCTCTCACTACTGACGCTAGGGAGACATGGCATGACACTGAGGATTGAGGAAGCGCTATCTTTGGGGCCGTCCACACTGGGAGGAGTCGCAGGCCGTGCCACAGGGGGCACCAGCGCCCAGGCCTCCCGACCCCGACAGGCCACGGCCAGCGGAGCCGAAGGGACCCAGGGACAGCGCCCCCAGCAGCAGCCCAGGCACAGCTCCCAGCGTGGAAGACCCCCCTGAGGAAACACTGGAGTTAAAAAGTAAAAACATAAGATAGGATAAAAACCCTGAAAAGTAAGATAACAGGGTAAACAGTTTAAAAAGATAAAAATTAAGTAAACAAATAAATAAATAAAAATGTGTAAGATAATAGATAAAATAAATAAAACAAGTAAAATTATTTAAGGTTAGTAACAACTTAAAAGCCGGATAGAAGCAGAAACATAAAATAAGATAGAACCATGAGAAGAATTTAAAATCTAGTTAAAAGCCTGACTAAAAAGGTGTGTTTTTAACCTTCCCTTAAAAATATCAACTGTCTCTGCGGCCCTGAGGCTCTCCGGCAGGCTGTTCCACCGGTGGGGGCCATAATAGCTAAATGCCGCCTCACCATGGGTTTTGGTTCTGGGTTTTGGTATGGATAAAAGGCCTGTGCCGGAGGACCTCAGGGTCCGCGAGGGTTGATATGGTAAAAGCAGGTCAGATAAATAAGAGGGCACAAGGCCGTTAAGACATTTAAAAACTAGTAAAAGAACCTTAAAGTCGATCCTGAAACGTACGGGGAGCCAATGCAGCGACTCTAAAACAGGTGTAATATGCTCCCGCCCTCTGGTCCTCGTCAGTACTCGTGCGGCTGAGTTTTGTAATAATTGGAGATTAAAAATACTCTTTTTAGGAAGACCAGAGAGCAGGGCATTGCAATAATCTAATCGACAGGTGATAAAAGCATGCATCAGCACCTCCGTACTGGCCTGAGAGAGAAACGGGCGGACTCTGGCTATATTTTTAAGATGATAAAAACCTATTTTTGTCATATTTTTGATGTGTGGAAGAAAATTCAGCTCAGAGTCAAAAATCACGCCCAGATTTTTTACTGACTGTGTTGGTTTAAGATCCTGTAGTTTTGGTAAAAGTTTCTCTCTCTGACCTTCAGGACCAATGACTAAAACCTCAGTCTTGTCCTGGTTGAGCTGTAGGAAATTCACTGCCATCCATGACTTGATGTCTAAAATGCAGTTAAAAAGGGCATCTATTGGCCCTGTGTCATCAGGAGACACGGCCATGTACAGTTGCGTATCGTCAGCATAACTATGGAAGCTGATGCCGTGCCTCCTGATGACGTCCCCAAGAGGCAGCATGTACAGATTAAAAAGAAGTGGACCTAAAATTGACCCTTGGGGAACCCCACATCCAATTTCATGGATTTCCGAGGAACATGTATCCATACTTACATAAAAGCATCGGTCTGTGAGATAAGAACAAAACCAATTAAAAACAGTACCAGAGAGGCCCACCAGGTGTCTAAGCCTATTTAATAAAATGTGATGGTCCACTGTATCAAAAGCAGCGCTTAGATCCAGTAGAACCAACACTGTGAGCTTTTTATTATCTAAATTCCACCTGATGTCGTTTAAAATCTTTAAAAGTGCTGTCTCGGTACTGTGGTATTTCCTAAAACCAGACTGATGCTTTTCTGAAATGTTCTGTTTAAAAAGTCATTAACTTGGTTAAAAACCAGTTTTTCTAAAACTTTACTTAAAAATGGTAAGTTGGATACAGGTCGGTAGTTATTAAAAATACTTGGATCTAAATTGCTCTTCTTCAGAAGGGGCTTCACCACCGCCGTTTTAAAGGCGGTGGGGAAGACACCCGTCTGAAGAGAGCAATTCATGATGTTTAAAAACTGTTCCTCGAAGAATCCATAAAATGATTTTAAGAGTGATGTGGGAATGGGATCTAAAAGGCAGGTTGTTGGGTTTACTTGGGAGAAAACTCGACCAAGCGTCCTTGCATCAACCAGGGCAAAACTCTCCAGTGTTTCCTCAGGCAAGGACAGCAGTTCAGTGTCAACAGATAAAACCTGATGGGATAAAAGGCAAGATCTGATGTCCTTGATTTTGGTTCTGAAGTGGTCTGCAAAATTCTCACAAAGATCATCTGTTGGTGCCTTAAAAACGTTATTAGAATTAGCACCTGTTATAACATTAAAAGTGGAGAAGAGGAACCGGGGGTTGTTTTTATTGATGGTGATGAGTTGTGAAAAATGGGAAATTCGTGCCTTTTTGACTACCTTATTGTAAGTTTTGAGTTGTTGACATAAAATCTCGTAATGAATTATCAGTTTACTTTTCCTCCATCTTCTCTCGGCACTCCTGCATTTTCTTTTCAGTTCCTTGATTTCATTGTTTTTTCTCCACGGGGGTGTTGGTTTTCTTTTTACTGTTTTAGTTAAAAGTGGAGCTACTGAGTCCAGAGTTGACTTCAGTCTATTGTTAAAATTATCAACGATAAAATCACAAGGTGCAGGTAAAATTTCAGCAGGAGTGCTCTGTAAAATCTCCATAAAATTTGCAGCCACTTCAGAAGTAAGATAGCGCCTCCTCACTGTTCTCACTGGGGCCTCCTCTCGGTTAAAACTGGTGATGCTAAAAAACACACAGTAATGGTCAGACACAGCCAGGTCGACAACAGAGGACACACCGATGGACAGGCCATGGGTTATGACCAGATCCAGGGTGTGTCCTCTGTTGTGAGTTGGCTGTGTGACGTGCTGCTTAAAATCAAGGCAACTTAAAAGATTTAAAAACTCTCTGGATATAGGATCCGAGGTGTCGTCAACGTGTAAATTAAAATCACCAGTTATTAAAATCCTGCTAAAAGAGGTGTGAATAATAGATAAAAGCTCTGAAAATTCACTGATAAAAGAGCTCGAGTAATGGGGTGGTCTGTATACAGTAAGACAAATAATTGGAGGACTGCTAAAAGTAAAGGCATGGTACTCAAATGATGCATAACTGTTAAAAAACACTCCATTTGAGTTAAGTGAATCGTCTATGATGGATGCCGTGCCTCCTCCTCTTCTACCCTCTCTAGTAGAGAATAAAAATTTATAATTTGGTGGGGAAGCCTCAGTGAGAACAGCAGGTGCGTCAGTGCCGAGCCATGTCTCTGTTAAAAGAAGACAGTCTAACTTGTTATCTAAAATCACATCATTCATTAAAAAGGTTCTGTTTAAAAGAGAGCGAACATTGAAAAGTGCTATGTTGATGGTGACAGGTGGCTTGTTGATGGGAGAGGCGGATTGTTGTGTGAGTGATCTGAGATTGTGAAAGTTCACAGAGTGGGTGTGGTAGTGTCTGATGTGGTGATGGTGTGTAATGATAACGGGAATGGATGAAGTGTTGATGTGCAGAGGTCCAAGTCCGGTATTGAGTGTATGGTGGAAGGTGGAACTGAATGCGTAGGAGCATGGACCAGGGGGACATCAATCGGAATTGTGTCTCATGTGGCTGTAATATAAAGATTAAAGGTTCAGCCACTGGTTAATCAGTATTCCTGTCGACAGTTAAGAAATAATACTCCAAGGAACAGTTATAGAAAAATATAATTAAAAAAAGAAATAGTTTGGTTTGGAAGGAACATGTGTAAATCTGCCGAGATCAGCAAGTAATGGATTGTAGCCAAGAGCACATCTGCTGTAGAGCTTTATGTCAAAAGGCTAAATAATATTTATAAAAGCAATACCTCCATGAAAAATAAACCTTGTGAGTGAATACTTTTTACAGCCACTGTATAAATACAGTTTAAATAAAACATCTCAGAGCACTTTAGTCAATATTAATGTTCAAATACAGTCTAATAAATGTTGTGGTAATGGTTTCACAGGGTCAATGCAGTGACCCAACGATTCATTCATAGTGGACAGAAATAAACACATCACTTAACGTGTTTTTAAGTATTTATTTTTAGCTGAATAGCTGCTTTTCTGAGCTGAACACCTCTAAACCTTTAAGAGACGATGCAGTTCACCTCCTCTACGCCTTCATAGCCCTGTACAATGCTGCTTGATCAAGACGCCACAAGGCAGCACCGTAAAGAGGCTGAAGGCAAAGAGGAACCAGTCAGCAGGAGCAAATGATCAAGTAATGGTCAATAAACATCTTATCCTAAAGTAGATATTCATTATAACATTATAAACACCGTGCCTTCCAGTGCCGTAGCTTTGTGACGTCGTCCTCACTAACCTCATTGAGGGCACACATTCTGGTGATGGAGCCGATGTTATTAGTGATGGTGACCAGTGTTGCCCTGGCCAGGTCCTCTTTGGACACCGACTCCCTCTTTTCTTTGGACATCATGTTGCCAAAACTAATTTAAAAAAAAAACAAAAAACAAGAAGCATCTCAGACCGTCCCTTCTACGCAGATTTATTTACACACGAATGTTCCTCAACTGAAAGGACTCAAATTCTTGCTTTCACCCTGGATTTGAGGAGTCATTTTAGCGCTTTCCTGTTTTATTCTATTCATGCTGGAATCCATCACAAAATGGCTTGCGTCCTACAGTAAGAACAAAGGAAGCAGCTGTAAACCGCACCTTGAGGCCACAGCCCAGCCAGGCAGTCCAAACCTCTCATAGTTTCCTCCGTAGATGTCCCGAACCAGCTTGTCCACGCGGGTGCTCTCCCCTTCAGAAGCCATTTCTAGGGCTTCCTCGAAAGTAGAGCAGCCGGTCAGCAGGCAACACAGGCCCAGGAAGGTCCCACCACCGAGGCTGCAGACACACAGATCGACGACATGCAAGATACTTGTAATTAAAGCCGTCATTTGTGGCAGTGTTTTGTCTATTTTGGGGTGCACAATTACAAAGGAAGAGGAATATCTGTGGGACATTTAAATCTGACCAATTCATAAGGGTCCCATTATGCTGAGAACGCTAAAGTCCTATTATAAAGCCGCCAGACAGAGAAACCACAAGTAAGAGACACAGGATGAGAGACGGCAACAAAACCCTCAGTTCAATTAACATATTTCAAGCTTCAAATTATAGTTTCTGTGTTGTTTACTTATTATTTTAGTGACAAAACAAAGATATATCTGTGTCGTCCCTGCGATAGACTGGCAAACTGTCCGGTGTGTACCCCGCCTGTCGCCTGATGACAGCTACGCCCCCCCGTGACCCTCCAGAGGACACGCAGTTACAGAAAATAAATGAATTAAATAAAAAATGAAGGTTAGACTGAGCACATAAAAAAATAAAATTGTTTTTATGTTCCTCTGCTTTGCAAAAAAGGCTCTTCAGATATTTTACACAATATACACGTCATAAAGCATAAACCTAATGTTTATTTTAAATGTTGGTCGTCTAATAAATAAACCTATTAATTGTTGCAGTAAATAATCATTTGCATTAGCCTACATTATAAAGTGACATCTAAACAGTTATTACCTGGTCCCAGTGACTCGCTTGTAGTTGTTCTCAGAGTAGACGGCCAGGATACTGACCCCCGACCCTATGTTGACCAACAGCAGAGGATACGGATTCTCCAGAGTATAGGGCTTCTGGATGCAGCGATCTGGGTCTGTGGGGTTTTCAAAATAGTAGCACTCCGAGGGGCCGCTGGACACCACCGAGTCAATGTAGAGCACCCCACGGATCAAACAGTCCAGCTCGTCCAGCTTATGAAGCTGCAGGTCCGCCATCTTTTATTTTTGTTTTTTTTTGTGGGGGGGAGGAAAAGAGAGCATGGATAACATCGTCACTGAGGGGGATGTGGTCGGGAAAACACAGAAGCAGGAAAGGGGAGGAGGGGGGAAACGTAGGGGGTCAGAAAACAGGAACTTTCATTCAGTTAAAAAGGAACTGGCTTTGTTAAAGACGAAAAAGCATGTCTGCGTCCTTTGGTTGCTAAAAATTATAATAATCAATGCACATATGGCGCCGATTAGGTCAAATTAGTTCTGCAAACATGTTTTATATCAAAGTCATCGCTGGTCCAAGTAAAACAACTGAAAAATCTGCTTTGATTCTAATCTCAAGTGGATTTTGACCCAACGTAATGCTCCATTAAATTGCTTTTCCAGTTTCCTATGGCATTTATTTTATGAAATCAACTCTGATCACATTAGTCCTGGTCTCCACTCCTTCGCTGCCTGTGAAAGCAAACAAAACAACTCCAACTGCAGACCCACCGTACGGAAATCAGACTCGAACTTGTACGCCCCCCCTCCGGTGGCGCAGAGGGTGGTGTGGAGGCTGGAGAAGTGCTTGTTGCGGCCCATCTGCAGGAAGGCCGGGAGGTCGTGCGTGGGGAAGCGGATGAAGTGCAGGTTGCCCGTCCTGCCGCACAGCGTCAGGTCCTGCAGCTCCAGGTGCACGTCCCTGATGCCGGTTTTCCCATAGGCCGTGTTGGAGGTTAGGTATCGGCGGATGCTCTTCAGATTCTCCACCTCCTCCTGCTCCTCCTCTGCCGTGATGTCTTTGGGCTCAAAGTACACGAGCTTCACCAGCGTGCCTCCAATATCCATCCCAAACCAGGGAAATGCTGCATTATGTGAGATAATGTATGCAAAGATCTGTTCAGCACCATTCTGAAATAACATGAAACATATTACACTGATCTATAACACTTAATATATGTTAATGCTTTGTGTCAATGTGGTCAAATGGAGGAGATGTCTGTGTGTTGGCCCTTATCACGGTAAGCAGCTCCATCCTTTGAAGCAACAGTACAGCGTGTACCACGTACGCCATCTTGTTGCAAAATAAGAAACAGGCTATTTACTGCCACTACAGATATCACACTGAATACCGCTACCAAACTAATTCTTTTCAACCGTTAACCCGATTGAATGCGCCATTTATTTTTTAGAATTTAAGAAAATCGTAACGGTTTTTTTTCCTTCTAAAATATATATAGACAGCCATTTTATTTTTTTTTAAATAGGAAACGCCTTTTTTCTTAATTTGTGTATACATGCAGCTGTCCAGTAAATACCCTAATCCCGAGCTAGCGATGTAAACACCTACGCGGCCTTGTTTTCTTCACCGAGTCCTTCCGATGCCTCGCCGTCGGGTTGGAGGTCCGCCGGTCGGCTGTGGCTCTTGCTGCGGGCGCGGCTGCTTCATTGTTGGGCTCGTTTCTGAAATAACCGGGCATCTCCTTGTCGGACCGCGGCTGCTTCGAGGGCGTTTCGTCTTCGTCGACACTACCATCCTCGTTTTGGTGGCCATTGAACGCCATTGAAGTGACCAATTAACTACATATATGCGGACATTTAAGATAAATTAAATCATTAAAAGGTTAATGATTTATAGGGAGAATGGAGTCCGGAGCGTAACGAGCTAGCTAATTAGCTAGCTAAGTGGCTAGCTGTGTCGTTGGTTTCCATCGGCTGGGCTACATGTCCTTTTTATGTTCGCTGTCAAGACTGGGGTGGGCGTGGTCAGTGCGTGACTGAAGGACGCAAGAACCAATCAGAGCGCGAGTACAACAGTCAGGAAGTGGCTGACAAAAGGAGGTTGATGTCATTTCTTTTTTGTTTTGATGAACCCAAATAAATGAAGAATGCTAAATATACTAAATATATACAGACTACATATCATTCAAGCTCTTTTTATTTATAAAAACTGTAAAGTCCTCACAGTGCTCAGCAAATAGTTTCTATCTAAACGGACAAATAGACAAACCACACTTTTTACACATTGTATATTTTCTACAGTATATTTTATATTCTTATATTTATTGCACTAAACACCATTACAAATTCTTTGTATATGTGCACACAACTGGCAATAAATCAAATTCTGATATGAACAAATGCAATATTTAGAATAGACAAATTAATTTACCTACGTTTTCTAAATAAAACTGCTCATTGCATTTAATCACTTAAGGTGCTTCACATGTTAAATTAAAGAGATCTGAGTAAGATGACACACCGTAATTAATCATTCATTGTAATCTGAAGCTTCCTTTCATTCAATAAGCAAATCTTTTTATACTAAATTTCAGGTTTATTGACGTCGATGCTGGAGTGAATGGCTAAAAACAGTGCATAGAATTTCAAATAAAACTTAACTGAGATATAATTTACATTTTAACATTGTGACAGTACATTTCATTACAATGGAAGCAGCTCAAGTATTCTCTTAAAATGTGCAAAACCTTCTAAAGCAACTGTTTTTCTACATATTACTGTTTATTTACAATATGATCTCTCATAGAACAAACTAGTCTCTATTTAAAGGAAAGGGAAATCAGTTATTAGTGCAGACGTGTGTTGTTATTTTTTACACTAGTACATGTATTATAATGTACTCTTACTACATTTATATTTAATAAAACGGGAAATTTGCATAAAAATCACAGATTATTTGTTGAATGTCTGGATGCTTTGGAATGTTTGAAACATTAGTCTCTTAAAATGCGTAATTCAATACCTACATGGTGTGTGTTTATATATAAATATGTACAAATAAATACATGCAGTGCAACAGCCTTCATTTACAGCCGACAGTCTTATCGTTCCCATCGGTGAAGAGAACATACAATCATTAATACCTAACCTCAGTCTGCCTTTAAGAACCAAAGCAAATGCATAAATAACCTGAGATCATAACCCAGTTAAAAAGATAAAAACACAGTCAAACTTAAAATTAATGACATGATCAAAGGTCCGGCAAGTCAGCTACTTTTAGTATTACAGGTAATGATTAAACCTCTGCCTCACTCCTTCCCCAGGGCAGTCACTGCAATAAGGCACCATACCTTAAAGAAGCCTGAAAGCTTCCTCTTCCTCTTTTTTGTTTGTTTGTGGTGTTTAAACTCCTTCAGTTCTTCATCTTCCACGCCATCAGCATCGCACAGGCGCCCACTCCTACCGCCGTCATAACGTACTTCCTGTTAGCTGATGGGGTGAGAGGCGTCTGAAGACGTGACGTTTCTTCTGAATTCTGGAGTGTCTTCGTCGCTGGCTCAGATGGAGAGTAGGACGCGGTGGAGGGAGTGTTTGCACTTGATACAGCAGCAGCAGCAGCAGCGCCGCTGGATGGAGGCGGTGCAGAGGTGGTCTCTTTGGCTACTTCGCCGTTGACAATTTGAGCTTGCGGTGCCAGTTTAGGGATAGATGGCTCCTCGGATACTTGTACCGTTTTCACTTCCTGGGTTTCCAGCTTCTCCGCGGGTTTGTTTTGCTTAGGGGCAAAGCCGTTCTCCTGGCATGGTTGTGCAGTGACTGTCTTCACGGCTGAGCATGCAGGAGCAGCTTGGCTTATTTCCAGATGCTTGCTGTTAACCGAGGATGAATCCACATCTGGGATGGATGCAGGGATGGTAGGACTTTGCGGTTGTACGCTGACAAGCTGTTCAGGCTTGCTCGGACAAACACCGTCGTCTATAGCAGCAGGACCAGGCTCGACAATCTGCAGGCGAAATAAATGACAAAAAGTTTTTTAAACTGAAAGGAGCTGATATGGTTTAGTCCAGTAAATGAGTTACACAAGTACTTTAGAAGAGTTATGTAATATATAAAGTTATGTCACTTGAAATAATTGTTAAGCTTGTTAATTATTAGCATGCTAAGCTTAATTGTGGTCAACTTCAACTAATATTGTGGTCTTCATTGGGTAAAGCTGCTTCATGAACACATTTAATCACTGTTGCCTGCAGGTAATTTCTGCCTAAACATTATTTTGGTCTTCACCTGTGCAGCAGGAGGTTCAGACGTCTTGTCAGGCTGCAGGACAGACGCAGCAGGAGGGGTGGCGTCCTGGACTGGAGGCTTCTTTGGGGACATCTGAGCTGGAGATGGACTCTGTGGTGGTCTGTCCTCTTCAGGATCTGGACCAGACGGTTGGTGTGCTTGCTTGTCATTTCCTGAGCTCGTGGAATCGGGGGTCGCACCATCGTGGACATCCGATTTTAAGTTTTCCACCGGCGCCAGGAGAGAATTAATTTCCTTCTGTGACAGTGGGGCTAAGGTGACCTCGATGTGTGGGGTCTCAGGGGAGGGAGGAGGTGTCGATGGAACAGCTGGTACTTCTATCAGAGTTGAACGTGGAGGTTCAGCGACAGGCTCGGATGAGGAGACCTGGTCTTCTGTGCTCTGGGGGGCTTGTGGCTGTGTGGTGATTTCCAGAGTGGGTATCACCTGAATAGCTGGCTCTGCAGGAGCTGGAGGAGCATCAGCAGCCTGAGCGCCACCACCGCTCTCTGGAAGGGACGCAGAGCTGGCAGATGGTGCAGGGTGGACATGTGCCCTGACGACAGTGGTTGGAGGGGAGCTGGGGTTTGAATCTAGGGCAAAGCAAACAACGTTGATATTTAAATCTGTTTTGACCACATGACTAAAGCCCTGTGAAATCCTCAAGGAGGAGCCAAGCGTGAAACTATACAGCAACCGCTCTCATTTACGCTTTCAAGTTTGATAAAAAGAAATAAAAACATGTAAACTATATTTTGGAAACTAGAGAGAATATGAGATTACTGCAGCCTGGACAGCCGGCGCTCTCCCACACATCTTTCCCACACGCCTGCACATAGTTGTGATCTCTCAAGGTCAGACAACAAGGGAGCACTGTTTTCCCTCACCTGGATAAATCAGCTTACACAGCTCACGGCACAGTCGCCTGAGAACTGTGTCCATGCACGCGTAAACAGAGATTATTATAGATGCTCCGTGGACGCACTGAACTCGGGTCTGAGCCAGAATTAGAATTAAATTGCTGTGTGACATTTCTCCAAACTGCATTTCCACATAACTCCCTTTCCATGTAAACCCAGTGTACCGTGACGTGTGCAATATTATGTGTTGACTGTTGAGCCACTGTAAAAATATTTGGGCATGATGATTTGGGTTTAAAGTTAAAATACGTCTAATTCTAAGCTCTAACACAAATGAATAACTCTACTTGGCGACTTACCGTCAGCGCCTTTCAGAGTGTTGTATTCTGCTCTGATTTCAGCCGCGATAGTTTTCTGATCACAAGCTTCGAGCGCCTTGATGAACTGCTCCGGCCAGTTCTCCGTTCGCTTTAGACAATCCAGAAGAAGCACCATGCCGTCATAGTTCCCACACGTCTCTCTTTTTGCTTCTATGTTTGCCTTAAAAATAAAAAAAAACAACAACCAGTTATCAGAGACGTATTCAGTTTCTTTATGAATGAACGTTTGGGATTAATGGGTTTAAAGAAAACGATTTAGTTCCCAATCGAAACAAAGAGTTTAGTTTAGTAAGGTTCTGCAAGTAATTTGTTATATGGACACTAATAAACCGATCAGGCACAACATTATGACCACCTTCCTAATATTGTGCAGGTCTCCAAAATGGTTGTGACTAATCAGAGAATGGTCTTTGAGGGGAGGGGCCTCTGTGGATCATCCCACAGATACTTGATCAGTTTGGGATCTAGTGAATGTGGAGGCCAGGTCAACACCTTGTGCTGTTCTTCTTCCTAAAGTGTTTTTGTGGCTGCATCCTGCTGGGGATGGCTGCTGCCATCAAGGAGTGTCATTGCTATGGGGTGGGGGTGCCTGGTCTGGTCTAGGTGGGTGCTACATGTCTAAGTAACATCCACACCAATGAATGAAACCAGGTCCAGAAGTTTCCCAGCAGAACATTAAGCTGTCACTGATGTTATTCACTTCTCTGGTCGTAATGTTGTGGCCGATAGGTGTAGATGAACGCTTTATAATGACTCTTACCCTGTCGTCAGCAGTCAGGCAGCTCAGATGATTAATTATGTCTCTCACTTTCACCTTGCTGACTATTGTCGGCATCTTCCGCCTCAAGTATCCACTGTACAGTTTGTCACCGGCCAGCGACATCTGAAACGTCAGACAGAGGATAGAAACGTTAGAAATGCTTCCTCCAGGTTATCACACTGGATTAAACTCCTCAGCAGACATCACACTTAACCATGACTTGTTCACTTTTTCACTAGATGTGAAAGTACCTAAGATGTGCACTGATCTTTACTGTCAACAACGGGATTTTTATCCACTAAACTGAAAGTAAAAGAGATCAGCCGCCCTGCAGCTGGTGAACTAGAAAAAAATATGCTATTTGGGAGGAAAAAGTTAAGACAAGCGAGGTGAAACACTCCTACTTTTCAAGGTTGCCGCTGTCACTAGTCACTGATTAATCCCCCGTCTACGCTCCAGCTTAATATGCTGCATGAATTTATCAAATACCTTATTCCACACAGAGACATGTTCAGGGTCAAACAGAAAACTTGTGCACACCTTTCTGTTGTATTCAATACACTATAAACCTGCTCATTTGTTTGTAACCTAAACAGAAAGGTGAAGTAATACGTCAGGACACTTTCACAGGATATACGTCAAACGGAGCAGCACGTTAAAAGTGTAAACGTGGGACATGGAATAAATGTCAGCGGCAGAAACCAAAGAGCAAAGTCTTCTTCGTTGTATTATTAGCCCACAGAGGCCATGGTTTAACAGATACCACTCAGTGCTGAGAGTGAAGTGTGTTATATTCAAGCATGCGTATAAAGTAACGTGATGAGAGATTGCAGATTAACAAGGCAACGTAGGAGGTGTGAGAAGGGCAAAGAAGACACCTTGACACAAAGGTTAATAACGCAGCAATGAGCCAGAAGAATGACCTCTAAACTGGAACGTCAGGGACAGTCCTTCTCCTGTCTCGACTTTCCAAAGCTCTGGATCAAGTTTCATGCATGACGACTCAGATTCAGTGAAATCTCACCGTTTCAGCGTCTTCAAGATTCACTTTGGCTCAGAAGAAAAGAGCTGACATGAAGAGAAAGTGAGTTTGTTTGGACATACGTGAGGAAATAAATCTAAAGTTATGGAGTAAGGTTGAGGATTTAAAGGGCTGCTTGTAAATGATTAAGATATATATTTAAATTACTTTTTAAGCACACAGAAGGCTCTGGATTAACCTGCACAGAAACACAACATAAACAACGGCTAGTAAATTAATAAAATATGTAATTAAAGCGAGGATTAAAGCCTGTTTTATGGTGGAAAACTACTAGTATAGAACATTTTAAAAGGCTGCAGATAAAGACAACATGGACGACAGCCAGTAAATTAATAAAATATATAATTAAAAGTACTTTTTAAGCTTATTTGGGAGTAAATGCTGCGAAAAATAAAATAAAAACACAAGACACAAACACAACCAAGACAAAAAAAAGCTAAAATCTGTTTGTTAATTTTATAAACATACAATATATGTGTTAAAATATATGTTTGCGCTAACATGAGCTAAAAGTTGCTTCCAATCAAATTAATACATACGACACAACCTGGGAAACGAAAGGAAACAGACTCTAGGACCAAAATAATCAATGGAAAATGAATTATAAACCTTTAAAACACTTGATTCGTGTCGATAAATTGACGTGTCACATAATTTACGGCTCACCTTTTGTCTTTTTCGTTGTCCCAGCAGTTCGTGACTCCCTCTCAGCTGATATTCCTGCTCTCACTAAAACCTGCCACACACACACGCACACACATCTGCGCAACGGTGACAGCCCGTTCTCTAATCCCATTGCACGAGAGAGCCGTCAATCAATGGGAGAGCCAATAGGAAGGAGACGATGCCTTAACGAAGGCGGGGCTTGGTTAATCTTGACCCTGCTCCCTTCCAATCGTGACCTTTCCTCTTGTTGCGATGGGATGGCAGTGGAATTAGATTGGATCTCGATTTCTGGTTTACATCTGTCTCTAATCCCTGATCCTAATCCGTTCACATGGACAGAGAGAGAGAGAGAGAGAGCGAGAGAGAGAGAGAGAGAGAGAGAGAGAGAGAGAGAGAGGAGGGGAGGGAGGTCATCTATACATGAAAAACAAACTAACTACTTAATTTCCAACCAGTGTACCTAATGAACTGGCAACTGACTTTATTTTTAAGTAGCAATACTTGTTTTGTTTACTTAGTTTTTTATTTTTGTAGCATAATAGTCAAAAAGCAAAACTCTATAAGTCAGCATGTTTATCTTTTCACACTGTGGATGATATTTGTGACCACAAAATGTGTTGTTTTATGACATTTATAATGCACAGCCCTATGAAGAAGAAGTTAGAGGACGGGAGCTCTGTGCCAGAGAAAAGAAATTGGAGGATAGGAGCTCGGTGACATAGAAAAGAAGTTAGAGGATAGGAGCTTGGTGACATAGAAAAGAAGTTAGAGGATAGGAGCTTGGTGACATAGAAAAGAAGTTAGAGGACGGGAGCTCAGTGCCAGAGAAAAGAAATTAGAGGATAGGAGCTTGGTGAGATAGAAAATAAGTTAGAGGATAGGAGCTCGATGCCAGAGAAAAGAAATTAGAGGATAGGAGCTTGGTGACATAGAAAAGAAGTTAGAGGATAGGAGCTTGGTGACATAGAAAAGAAGTTAGAGGATAGGAGCTTGGTGAGATAGAAAATAAGTTAGAGGATAGGAGCTCGATGCCAGAGAAAAGAAATTAGAGGATAGGAGCTTGGTGACATAGAAAAGAAGTTAGAGGATAGGAGCTTGGTGACATAGAAAAGAAGTTAGAGGATAGGAGCTTGGTGACATAGAAAAGAAGTTAGAGGATAGGAGCTTGGTGACATAGAAAAGAAGTTAGAGGATAGGAGCTTGGTGACATAGAAAAGAAGTTAGAGGATATGAGCTTGGTGACAGAGAGGACAGGAGCACGGTGCTATGTGCCGAAATAGCTCAGTTGGGAGAGCGTTAGACTGAAGATCTAAAGGCCCCTGGTTCGATCCCGGGTTTCGGCATTGGATGTTAAACTTTAAGCAATTTGGTTGAGGCACTGATAACGTGTTCTTACTATAATAACTGAGGCATAGTTCACACCAACAATAACTATAAACTGTATCAAAACAGAAACCTCAAACCTAACCTTAAAAGCGGAGAGAGTGTCTGGGATTGGATGGCAGTGGAATTAGACTATACCTTTCCTTCTGGTTTACTTCTGTCTCTGTTCCCTGATCCTAATCTGTTCGACAAACATGACCTCTTCAATTTCAACTAGTGTACCTAATGAACTGACAAGTGACTCCAAACAGGCAGATAAGAAATTATGGAGCTCGGAGGACAGGGGCTCGGTGCCAGAAAGAACAAATTAGAGGACAGGAGTTCAGTGCCAGATAATTGAAATTAGAGGACAGGAGCTCAGTGCCAGAGAAAAGAAATTAGAGGATAGAAGGATAGAAGAGAGTAGAGGACATGTGCTCAGTGCATCCTCCCCCAGCTGCGTAGGCCCCTCCCACCACATCTGTGCCGAAATAGCTCAGTTGGGAGAGCGTTAGACTGAAGATCTAAAGGTCCCTGGTTCGATCCCGGGTTTCGGCAGAAAAGTCTGATTTTTAAACACTCTTCTTGAAGGATTTATCCAAAAAAGAACTGAAGACACTTCTCAGATGAGTGGTGAACCTGTAACATGCCAAAGAAGGATTTTGATAACCCAGGGCTATGGGCTGGTTCAGTCCTAAGTATAAACTCGATCAACCTAACCTTAAAAGTAGAGAGGGTTATGGCAGGGGCATTAGATTGGATCTCAGCTTTTGAGAAAAAAGTACATCACATGGACAACAAAATGGACAAATAAACTGGCAAGTGCCTCCAAACAGGCAGATAAGAAATTATGGAGCTCGGAGGACAGGGGCTCGGTGCCAGAAAGAACAAATTAGAGGACAGGAGTTCAGTGCCAGAGAAAAGAAATTAGAGGACAGGAGTTCAGTGCCAGATAATTGAAATTAGAGGATAGGAGCTTGGTGCCAGAGAAAAGAAATTAGAGGATAGGAGCTCAGTGCCAGAGAATTGAAATTAGAGGAAAGGAGCTCAGTGTCAGAGATAAAAAATCAGAGGATAGAAGGATAGAAGAGAGTAGAGGACAGGTGCTCAGTGCATCCTCCCGCAGCTGCCAAGGCCTCTTACACCACATCTGTGCCGAAATAGCTCAGTTGGGAGAGCGTTAGACTGAAGATCTAAAGGACCCTGGTTCGATCCCGGGTTTCGGCAGAGAAGACTAATCTTTAAACAACTTTCTTGAAGGATTTGTCCAGAAAATAACTGAAGAAGCTAGTCAGATGAGTGGTGAAACATCTTCACAAAAAACCCTACAAGTCCAGTTGCCTCTCTGGGATATACCATGACCTGGATGACTGAGAACTGTCACAAATGTCCTTGAAGGATTAATAGAGTTTTTGATTGTGATAACTGAAGGATGGTTCAGTCCAGCACAAACTATAAGGTTGATCTAAAAGGAATGTTTTACGATAGGAGGTTGGTGTCAGAGAAAGTTAATTAGAGGATAGCAGCTTGGTGCCAGAAAAAAGAAATTAGAGGATAGGAGCTCAGTGTCAGAGAAAAGAGACAAAAGGAAAGTGTTAAACCTAACCCTGATCCTAATCCGTTCACATGGACAACAAAATGGACAAATAAACTGGCAAGTGCCTCCAAACAGGCAGATAAGAAATTATGGAGCTCGGAGGACAGGGGCTCAGTGCATCCTCCCCCAGCTGCGTAGGCCCCTCCCACCACATCTGTGCCGAAATAGCTCAGTTGGGAGAGCGTTAGACTGAAGATCTAAAGGTCCCTGGTTCGATCCCGGGTTTCGGCAGAGAAGACTAATCTTTAAACAACTTTTGTTGAAGGATTTGTCCAGAAAATAACTGAGGAAGCTAGTCAGATGAGTGGTGAAACATCTTCACAAAAAACCCTACAAGTCCAGTTGCCTCTCTGGGATATACCATGACCTGGATGACTGAGAACCGTCACAAATGTCCTTGAAGGATTAATAGAGATTTTGATTGTGATAACTGAAGGATGGTTCAGTCCAGCCCAAACTATAAGGTTGATCTAAAAGGAAAGTTTTACACCTAAACTTAAAAGTAGAGAGAATGTCTAGCTCTCGAACCCAAACACTTTCACTTTCTGAAATTCTAGTAACCACAGGTAGGCCTGAGATTAAAGTGATCTGTTGGGATAATCTGGTACAATGAAGTGTTTAAAGATACGATGCAGCTAGGCCTTTAAGATTTTAAAGCCAATGAAGAGAAGCTAAAACTGCTCTTGTCCCTATGCAGAGAAATTAAAGTGTAAAAGGATAAAACAAAGACGAAGGCAACAGAGAAGTCATATCCCTGTGAGAGCTGCAGTATAATAAGAAACCTAATAGTTTTATGACTTTACGGGCAGGAAACAGTGTCAACATAATACTGCTAGATGCTAATTTTAAACCACAAGGAAGGACATCTGACCTAATTACTCACTGAAGGCAATCGTGCTGAATGAAACAGAGAATTACCAGAGGATTATGGGAAGGATAACATCATCGGGCAAAATCCTATTTTTCAGTTGACGTGGATAAAAGACGTCAGAGTGCAGCGCAGCAAACGTTTTTCATTAATAAATTCAGTGTTAAATCCCTGAAGTGCATGTTTATTAGAGTAAAGCTAAATCTCATAGATCTAAGAGGCACAAAGGGAAACATGCACATCTTTGCAGTCATGCTCAAAGCTTTAATTTATGTTGAGTTTATATTCCAACATGGTTGATCATTCTTCTGCAAAAATTCACTGAGCTTTAAACCAAAACTTACAGTTAAGGCCTTGTGTAATCGTATGCTAGAGCAAACTTATCAATTAATCGATGGTGTTTACGATGAGCTAAAAACATCCATATTTAATGTCTGTTCAAAAATACAAAAACACGTTGGTGCACTTTCCATGAAACAGGCGTCTTGCTGTAATTTCAATACTTGGTAGATTTTTATCTCCGTTTCTGAAGTCTAGTACTCCATTGTACCTATCGATCTGATATGGAGGCTGCCAACCTGCCTCTAAAAGCTCAGTCTGCTCTGATTGGTCAACTCCAGGTCCACTTTAGTACACACCCCCCAGTGCAGGATGAGTGATCAACATTTTAAACTCGTTTCCAGGAAACAATAAACTCTAAAATACCACTGAGAATACTTACAAAATGACCTTTGTGTCATTATGGGGCCCGACACTGGCATAAAAGTGGCATAAAGTGCAAGAAATATTATAATAAAACGACAGCTCAACATTGAAATTGACTTCATGGCCAATTAACTGACATAAACACAATGGAATAGTTTTAATTTCTAAACTTGTTCTGCTATCTTTGTCTCTAAAAACTAGAAAGAGGTCAGGATGGTTTATTTATTAATGTTTGTGTGCATCGATACTCTAAATCTGGTTTCTTTTATAAAATAATATGTCTTTGAAAACATTTTAAAAACATAAAAAGACATTTTATTATCAGCGTTTCCTTTTAAAGTCCACCTAAAGCTGCATAATGTTCGATCCATGAGCTGAAACAGTCAGTGCTGCTCGTGAGGGGGAAGCGAAGGGGGAGGGGCATGGAAATTCAAGCGAGCATCTCATTGGCTGCTATGCCCTCTAGTGCAGGATGAGTCATCAACATTTTTTAACTCATTTTTCTAGTGGTAAAGTACCCCTAAGAATAATAATTTAATGTTTTTTAAAACAGTGTAAAATCCATAGATTAAAAACATCAAATTTGATTTTATGGGAAATTAAATATCGACATATTGTGGAAATATCTGTACAAATAAATACAGACCATGTTAATGCATAGACTCAGTGACCTTTTTTAAAAAAAAAGAAAAAAAAAAAAAAAGTGTAAAAATAACCTGAGATCCTAATCCAGTTCTAGGAAGTGTTCCAACTGCAACGCTAAGAGGAAATTTGTTTTTTAACTCTTTATGGTCGACTTAAAAACACAGTAAAACCTATAATTAATGACAAGATCAAAGGTCTGGCAAGTCAGCTAATTAATTATTAAACCGTTCCCTGCACAGTGACTCCAATAAGGCACCACACCTTTGTTTAGATCCATTTTCAAAATCCTTAAATCCTCTTTCATTAGAGGTATTTAAACTCCATCACTTATTAAACCTCCACGCAATCAACGCCGCACAGGCACCCACTCCTAAAGCAGCCAGAATGTATGTTCCGTTAGCTGACAGCACAGACGAGGCGTGAGGATCTGCTTTGTTCTCTGAGCCGTGGCCTTTCTTCGTGTCCGGTGAAACTTCAGGCTCAGACGGGCTGCAGGTTGAGCTCCAGGAGGAACCTGATTCAGCAGCTTTAGTGGATGAAGGCTGAGGTGTGAAGGACTGGCCGTCCTGGTTGAGGAGAGACGGCTGTCCGGACACTCGTACAACGTTCACCAGCACCTCCTCGGCGTCCGAGCTCTCGCGTGGAGACTCGTAATGGTTCTCCTCGGGCTCATTGTACTCATGACTGTCGCCGTTCTCCTGGCAGGGCAGAGCAGGAGAGCATGAAGAAACGCTCTCGCTCATTTCAAGGCGCCCGCTGTCGCCCGAGTACGGCTCCTCCGGTATGCTGGGCGCCGAGATCGTAGGACAGGCGTGACTTTGTGGTTGTACGCTGAAGAGAGGCCCAGGCTTGCTCAGACACACATCATCATCATCATCATCATCATCACAGTAAGAGGTGCTCATCCCAGCAGCACCGAGCTCGGGGAAGGTCGTCGCTCCGGTTTCTGTCTCTGGGCGTCTTTCAACAGTCTGCAGGTGAAATTGAGGACAGAGAGTTATTAAAAATGTTGTTTTCTTTCCCTAAATGCTAAATTATCTGAGCCTGAAACAGCCTGGTGTGATTTTTACAAACTACTGATGTGGCTGATTCACACAGGATCAAGATAAGAGACGACTTAAAGTAGTTTTGGCATTTACCTGTATAGCAGGAGGATCAGAAGTCTCCTCAGGCTCCAGAGCAGCAGGAATTTTGCCTTCAGGAGGCGTGGTGTCCTGGACTGGAGGCTTCCTTGGGGTCAGTGTGAGGAATGAGAATCCACTGATCACATCCGAGTTCATCAACGATGGACTCTGTGGCGTCCTGTCCTCTGTGGCGGGTAATGTTTGGACAGGATCTGGCTGAGTGTCTGCTGCAGGGGTACGGTGTGGTCGATCGGCGGTGACCGCGTCGTTTTCTGCGCTCATATTTTCACCCTGGATGTCTGACTCAGAGTTTTCCTCCGGCTCCAGGTGAGAGTTAATGTCTCCGTAAGGCAGCGGGGCTACGGCCGCCTCGGCGTGTTGGGTCTCTGGGGAGGGAGGAGGGGTTGATGGACGAGGTGGTGCTTCTATCTGAGCTAGCTGTGGAGGTTTGGGAAAAGGCTCGGTTGGAGGAGCAGCTTTAGGGACCTGGTGTGGAGGACTCTGAGCAGCTGAAGGAATGGATTCATGACTGGCAGGCGTTTGATGGACAGTGACGACAGACGCTGGAGAGGAGCTGGGGTTTAACTCTAGAGCAAAGCAAACAACACTGATATTTAAATCTGTTAAGACCACATAACAGAGCCCTACGTTTAATTCTACGCTTTAATAAACCGTAAAGTCTTTGGTGACTTACTCTTAACGCCTCTCAGATTGTTGTATTCAGTTCTGACTTCAGCCGCGATCTCCGTCTGCTCGCACGCTTCGAGCGCGTCGATCAGCTGCTCCGGCCAGTTTTCTCTTCTCTTTAGACTCTCCAGAAGATGCACCATGCCCTCAGTGTTCCCACGCAGTTCTGCTTTTGCTTCTATATTTTCCTAAAAGTAGAAACACAAACAAAAGTTCAAGGAGCAGTACCAGATTACTCCTCTATCGTTAGCTGTATTGCACAGGACTAGTTTTACCTGTAATTTGTAATAATCTCGGAGGTCATCTGTGATCTTAATCCTGCGTGAATTGGCCACGTCCATAATTTGTAATGGAAAGATTAAACTGGAAATGACCTACCTAACCCAGGGGTCCTGTGATAAAACTAATCCAGTGTGTGGTTTTATTTTATTTTATTAAAATTTGCTTCTCATTTCTGCCTCTTGTAATTTAGGAATTATGAAGGATGTGTTGTAAATCAAAGTCTGGACAGATGTCTCCGACGGATTAAATCATTAAATCGGTTTAAATTCTGACAGGTTATTTGTAATAGTCTCATCACAACGTGTTTTATTTTTAAAAATATATATATTTTTTCATCAATCAGAATTAAAGCAAAGTAACTAAAGCTGTCTGAAAGTGTAAATTGTTTGTTGGGGGTTATTTTCTGAATCACAAGACGTCTAAAGGTAAAGCTAATCCCGTGTGAACAGGGATCATAAGATGGTTCAACAACGACCAACTTCAGCTCAACACTGTGAAGGTCGAGACCACGTTTGAGAGCAATAAAAGGCCATCAAAGTACATCAGAGATCTGTGCACTGACATAAATAACGACACTGACACATGAAGCACACATCATGACGCATACCCTGTCGTGGGCAGTGAGGCAGGGCAGGTGAATCATTATCTGTCTCACGTTCACGCTGTTAACGATGGTCGACATATTCCGTCGCACGTATCCATTGTACAGTTTGTCCTTGACGAACGACATCTGGA
This sequence comes from Planiliza haematocheilus, assembly GCA_005024645.1. Classification (NCBI taxonomy): domain Eukaryota; kingdom Metazoa; phylum Chordata; class Actinopteri; order Mugiliformes; family Mugilidae; genus Planiliza; species Planiliza haematocheilus. The sequence continues at coordinate 438,283 of SRSE01000352.1, read as the reverse complement.
AAGTCAAGACAGTGGACAAAAACGTCTTTGAATGCCAACACACAAACATCTCACTCGTCTGTGACGACATGTGGAATGTGAAAACACCTAAAAGTCACTGTGATGAAAGTGAAAGTGAAAGAGGAGATGAGGCGGCGTGCAGCAGCAGCAGCAGCAGCAGCCTTCATCGTTGGAAACATAAATCCCTCTGCACAGTCACAACCTTTTTACAACTGTTTTTCAACAGAGGGAAACGCCCTGACCTTGTAAGGTTGACTCAGGACAGTCCTGACTCTGGATCATAGTTAAAAAAACACTGATCCAATAAAATCTCACCAACTTTCATTCTTAGATTTGCTCTCAAAGCTGTTTAAGACATGGGTGGACAGGAAGTGAATGCAAACAGGGTTGGTTCTTATGAGGAAATAATAAATAATAATAAATCAATCCTGTTTTTAAAGTTAAACATTTAGTTTAAAATCAGGTCGTGTGTGAATCTTAAAATCCTGCACACAAACAGCATGGACGACTCCTTGTAAATTATTTAAATATGCCATTAAAACTACTTTTTAACGCATTTCTTCGCGAAAAATGCAAACTCTTAAAGTGGTGAGGAATTTAAAAAGGGCAGCACAAACAGAGCAACAACGAAAAATGTAGATATCTGTCTATAAATAATAGAAAAACGTGCTAAATACCAGCAGAGCTAGCTAACAACAGTTTAAAGTTACTAGCTAAGAAGGAAGCAGACATTAAACCACTCAATGAAACACCAGTTCTGTCTTTAAACACTTGATTTGTGTCGGTAAGTTGTTATAAAACATATTTAATCCTCACCTTTCGTCTTTTTTGTGTCCCAGAGGTTCGTGGCTGCCTCCCAGCTGCTGTTCCTGCTCTCACAAAAACTTGTCTCTTCCTCGCTCACACAGCTGCAACCGTTCTCTCCTCCTATTGGACAGAGGTGCCGTCAATCAAAGTAAGAGCCAATAGGAATTGAAAGAGACTGCAGAGAAGGGCTTATGCGAACTTGATCCTACGCTGACCTTTCTTTTCTGATAAGGCAGCAGGAAACTCCTGGTTTAAATATGTTTAGCACTAAAATGTGAATGTTATAGCCACTATAAAGTCATATTACATATTATTATTGGTCATTTATGGCTGTGTGAAGAACTTTTTGGTAACTCCAGCTTATTGTTGTCAATGCTTTTCCAGCCATATTATTGCACCTTATCATTTATCCTTCCTATGTGGATAGTGTATATTATATATGACAGTTTTTTTATTTTTATTTTTTATTAACTTGCACATATTTCTCAGTTTTATATTTTATATTTTTTTATTTAGTTTTTAATTTTCAATCTTTTTGTTGTCTATTTTTTTATTTTCGTAACTGCATTATATATTATTTATTATTTTTTTATGAACTGTCTTACACTTATTTTCTTTTTACTAGCAGTTTTATATTTTATATATTTTTTTATTTAGTTTTTAATTTTCAATCTTTTTATTTTCTATTTTTTTATTTGAGTGACTGCATTACACCTATTTTTCTTTTAAATAAATATTATTTTATTTTATTTTACCATAGATTTTTTTTTCAAATTTAAATCTTATTTTTTCCAGCATTTATTTTATTTTATTTTCAACTTTCAATTTTCAATTTTGATTTTTGATTTTTGATTTATTTAGCTGTATTACCCATATTTTTCTTTTTACCAGCATTAATTTTATTTTATTTAGTTTTTAATTTTCCAAATTTTATTTTTATTTTATTTTATTTTATTTTTAATCATCTTACACCTATTTTTTGTGCAACTAAGTTACTATGAGCAAGCAGTTTCCCTTATAGATCAATAGAGTCCTTACTAGGTCTCTTCTTCAATGTGATATATTTTAAATAAAAGCAAACGTGAACTTAAATGATCTCAAGAAGCTGTAGTAGATTGAAATGTGTTTACTGTAGTTACATAACAATCTAAAAATAATATTACCCGTCCTGTATGTTGCTGTAGTTTGTTGGGGGAGCTGTACCAGGTCTGTCTCTGTTTCTTGTACATTCTTTGTACTGTTTTACTTGACTCGATTTTTATTTTTCATCAGACTTGGATCTAAATGAAATCCAGTCAGAACCAGAAGGTGGCGCCACTGACTAACTCACTGACAGAACAGATTTCCTTCAACCTTTTCTTCAACTAACTGAGCAACGATGCACATTTCTTCAAACAAGCTGCAGGTTAAAAACACGACTGGAGGATTAGGGAACATCATCAGGCTGGAGGCTGCTTCATAAAACTCCTCTATAAGTACTTATGTCATTGTATTTTCAGTAAGATAAAAAAAAATAAACCGAAAACAGCATTTTAGTTTCATGTTACCTCAGTCTACTGTCATTACACGTTTCCTTCTTACGTGTACTATTTCTAACCATAACAAGATAACAGCTGTGTTTCTCTGGTATTAAAATGTATGAGCTATTAGCGTGAGGGGGGTCTTAATCACCAGCAATTTATGTATGAACTGTTTTCAGTTTGGCAAATAATCCTCTTCCTCATTAAATGACAACAAGTACCGGAACTGGACTAATCACAGATCCCCCTGTGCATCTCCCAGTGCACAGAGCTTGCAGGGAATCAGTTCAGGTGGTGAACGGAGGAAAACACATGAAGGAAACTTAAACGTAAGAATAAATATAATTGAAACGTGAAGCATAAAACATAGTGGAAGGGTTTAGTGCTTGAAAGTGGATAGCTGAGGCCACTTCACATGTACAGGAAGCAGTTTTTCGCTTTAATATTGAGGCTAGTTTACTATTTGGGAATCCCTCCTATAACCTTAAAGTGCATGAGCTTGTTATTGACATTTTTAAAGAGAATAAAAGGCAAATTCCCCAGAGAACTTCCTCCATCTTCTCTCACATCAGCCTTTATCGAGTGACATCCCAAAAGAAATCTAACCCACAACCTCTGCGGTGTCAGAGCGGCGTCTCCGAGTTCATGCAGTTGCAACCTCTAAGCGCTAAGCAGAGGATCAAGTTGAGGTCGGAGCTTTTTCGCTCTGCGTTTGAACGGAGACAAAGAGCAGCCTTCAAACGTCCTCCTCGTGAAAGGCAGCCTCGATCTTCTCAGAGGTGCAGCGTGCGTCTCCTTTGACCAGGAAGCACGTAATAACGAATAATGTCGTGCAATCCATGCGCAACATTACATAACGGGGGCCTACATTCTGCTACACTTTGCCATAAAAAATATAATGCTGCCATAAACAAGCCGCCTGTGGGGGAGAAAGTCCATAATGTCCCGTCGTGGTTTGGATGTCGGCTTTAAAGGGAAGACAAGTTAAGTATATCGATAACAATAACAACATCCATAGAGGCGCTGAGGTCAAGGGTCAGCAGCTTCTGTTTAAGACTGAGCTCATGAACTTTCACCTAGCTCACAGCGCACTGGCTTGATATATATATATATATATATATATATATATAAACAGGTAGATTAAGAGAAAGCAAACGATTCCATTAAAAATCTTTTATTCTGCACGAACAAGAGCTGCTAATCGTCCCAGAGCGGATTCACTCATTACTTGTGTGGCTATGCATGAGAATATTGCACGTCTTACATTCACACCAGTCTGCAGAGGTTTCACAGCTAAAGGACGATGAAAAGAGTCCCGTCCTGCTCTTTTACTGTAATGCACAAGCTGTTTTTCCTTCTCAGTCAACCGTGATGGATCGGAGGTGCCGCCTCGGGCTTCAGCTGCTTCTTTATTCGACACTCGGCATCCTGCTTTTTAACCGACTCTGCGGAGCAGCTGCTGCCGATCGGTGCATGTTTTCTGTTATCTGAAGTTGCTGTTGTCGTATTTTAAAGATGCATCGTGTGGGATTTAACGGGAGAGACAGATCAGAAATGTTAAGAGTTGACGGTCACTTCCTGTATCTGTGCCACGTGGGTTTTTAGTTACAGCCCCACCTCTTTAGGAGAGGAATCCATTTCTGTCCACTCTGTCAGAAGCATAGACTGTATAAAGATGGAACTCTTCCTCTAAAGTGAAGTCAAATTTTACAACCTGGACGTTATTTCTGGCATAAAATATGGTCGTTCGGACGATATTTAGATCTGTATATATCCATATAATGGGAGTGAATGGGGCACCCAAACACAGCCTCTAAATAACGCACTATCTGCCGCAAAACTCATTCGTTTCACCAATATTTTGTCATGATATGTTTGTTTTTGAGTCTGGAGTTACCTGTTATCTATTTGAGGACGTGCAGCGGTTTGTTGTTCTTTGGCCAGCTGTTCCTTTCTCTCCCTCTGCATCCTCCTTTCAACGATGATAATCATAATCATAAACAAAGTCCACAACATTAGAACTGGAAAAATATTCAGACATAACAGGTAACTCCAGACTCAACTGGGAGTAGCACTAACTTATCATAACAAAATATTGGTGAAATGAACGAGTTTCGAGGCAGATAATGCGTTATTTAGAGGCTGCGTCTGGGTGCCCCATTCACTGCCATTATATGGATATACGCAGATGTGAATATCGTCCGAACGACTCCAAACATAACCAAAGTTATATGGGTGAGAACACAAAATCATATTTTATGCCAGAAATAAGGTCCAGGTTGTAAAAAGACATAAAAAACAAACAACTGACAGTTACGATGAGGGGTAAGGGGTTGTTGTGTACGCCACTTGTGAACTTAACAAAAATGTCACTTTCAGGACGGCGTTCATGTGGAGTTGTGAACGAGGTAAAAACAAACACATTTAAAGGCAGCATCGGTCTTGTCTGGTCCTGGTTAACCTCTTAAATGGCCCCTTTAGGCCCCAGCTACCTCCTCCACAAACCAAAAACCAAATAAGCAAATAAAACAATATTGAATTCTTTCATTTTTTCCCGTAAACATCATTTATTTCCCGCACACATTATCTTATCATTAACCAAACTGTGGAAAACATTGGAGCTGATCTAGTTTTTAACGTTATGCTCAGTACATTGGGTTACCCGGTCGTTAGCTTGATAAAACGTTAGCCTCGGAGGCGTCTAGACGGCAACAATCGCCCAGGATGGGTCTCTGGGGTCAGTGTTAGTCGTAACCGCGTCTCTGCCTCCGTACATCATGGACCTTTACATAACTGAGGCGTATTCGCTTTCAAGCAATGGTGGAAGGAAACTTAATGAGGTTTCTTTATCATCATTAGACCTTTTTGCTTCATCTAGCTTGCTAAACTGTCGGTGTTTCTAGAAGACGACAACTTAAAGGTTCACTTTAAAGCAGCATTGTGGAGCTTTGAGGGAGTTTTTAGCCTTGATGGCTTCGAGATGCCAAGAATTATCTGACAGCAGCACTGTAGCACTGATGCCTCACACCAAGAAGGCTCTGGGTTCAAATCCCTCGGTCGACTCAGGCCTTTCTGATTGGAGTTTGCATGTTCTCTGCTTGTTGGTGTAAAAATAACTACTTCTTTCCCCCTTTTCTCCTTTTTCAAGCCGTCCTTTCGTTTAGTTCCTCGTGCTCCTGAGATCTTGCCTTGTTTTTGGTCTTCTCCTGTTTTTTTGTGGATTTTTAACTTTAATCTGCATAACAGTCAAAGCAAGTTCCTCCCTCTGCAAGAACATCAGTACTGTTGTGTTAAACCTCAGCGTCTGGATTGATTCTGACCTACGTTTTCAGTCCCATATCACCAAGACGGTTCAAACTTACCATCTGAGCAACGTTTCCCAGATCTGGCTCATTCTATCCTTTAAAGACACAGAGAAGACAATTTCACGGCTTTTAACCAGAACCAGGAAAACGGATCACATTCCTCCAGGTTCAGCAGACGTCCACTGGCTCCCAGTAGGTTTTAGAATTGATTTTAACGTCCTGTTGATCACTTTTAAAGTTCTTCATGGGCGGCACAGTGGTGTAGTGGTTTGCACTGATGCCTCACAGCAAGAAGGGTCTGGGTTCAAGGCCTTTCTGCTCGTTAGATTGATTGGTGATTCTAATTTGGCCGTGTTAGCCCCGAGGTGGACCCTCGCCTCGATACCAGTGACATGCATTTTCTTCTCTACATGTGATAAAACCGTTTGCTGAAGCCCCGTACGGTGAGAGATCATTCATTTTCTAGGTTTGAGTCCTTGATCGCCTAAAAGATAAACGTGTTTCATGCAGCGTGGCGTCGTCCTGTGATGGAAAACTCACGTTTAAAAATAGAACGAAAGAAACGACAAGAAAATCCAAGTGACCCGAGGGCAGACGTTTGGAGACATGGTCCATTGTCAATGAATAAATTATGTGCAGGAGCACAGTCGTGCTGAAGAGCTTTAGAGGCTTGTATTTTTTCTTCACCCCCCTCCCCTCCCTCTCGCCCTCCCTCCCTCTTCAACCTGTAACCTTTCTTTTCACTCAGGCAGACTAAAATGTCAAATCTGCCGGGGCGTCGGAGCCACGGGCGGCCGCTGCTTTACTGGTAAACACACGGACGACTAAGAGCAGGTTTCCTTTCACGGCCGCTGAAAGGTTAGGCTGCTGACGCGGGTCGGGGCTGATGGTGATCTGAATGTCCACGTGAGACTCTACAGGCCTGAAAATGGAGTAAAATGCATCAAAAATACAAATTTAATAACGTTAAAATCCTTTTTTAAACCAATTTATTATAGGAAATAGTCTTAGTTAGTGACTGTGCTTCTATTTGTTTGTCTTTATCGCCTTTTAAACATTTTTAATCTGCTATAACTTTACTTTATTTACACCTATATAGCATTTACAAGTGTATAAACAAATATAATGCTTTAATAGCACGTTATTAATGTCATTTAAAGACATAATTAATGATTAGTCCTCATTTATGGAGACCTGACAGGACTGAGGAGCAGCTTTAGTGAGATCTTCACTCATGCGTGATAGGACAGAGGTTTTCCTTCTCTGCTGTCAGTTCACAATAAACAGTCTTGATAATATGTCATATTACATTACATGGCACGTTACTACACCATAACTGTAAAACATTCTAGTGCTATTACAATTCAATGGCTGCAAATTTCCACTTTATCCACTATTATCTGTTTATAGTTATCCTCTTGCTCTGGCTTTTCTTGCGCTTCATTTTTGTATTTTGCTCTAAGCTGTTTTGAACTCAATTCCCATGGGACAAATAAAGTTTCTTACTTATTCTTATTCTTATTTAGGGACATATTAGTGCAGGTGATAACCAGATACTGGCCGATAAACTGATAAATGATGCTTTAATGTGCTGCAAAACACTTATTCCAACTGTTTACTGTGCTGTCGTTCATCTCAGCATCCATTCTTTGGACAACCATGTGAATAAATACGGCGCCTTAAACCCTTTTATTAAAACAGAAGAAGGTTGAGAAGCAATGCATTTACTCAAAAACAGTGAAAGCTTTAATTCATTTCCATTTTCTGTCATTTAATTTGAGTTTGGAGAGAATTATTTCATGAATTAAGTCAGATTAGCTCAATATATGTGATGTAATCAATAAATATATGATAGGTTAGATGTATTATTGACTACTGGAGGAGTAAACAGTCATAACATTACACTACTGCGTCACTGAACCTGCCCCCGCAGGATGCTGCTTTCACTGAAATATCATTACTGACTTGACCTAAATTGTGCAGCTGGATTAGTTGTGAATTTAATATGGAGAAATGATCTGTGTTTGCACAGTCGTCTGAATTAAATGGAGAGATTTGATGGTCAAACTGTGTTTTTATCCATGATTAAGGTGAGTGTTTTATATCCTGTAGAGGGGGGAAAGATAAATAAAAATAGAGCAGTCCATATTTGAGAAGGTTTTAATATCATAATACATCACACAAATCACAACTGGATGCTTGAGTGTCCTGGATATTTACACTTTGTACAAATCTCCTCTGATATGCAGTGAAACGTGAACAGTGCATCTACACTTTAGGCAAAAACAGGTGTTTAGAACAGGTGACATGATGGTGCACGAGTTTAGTTTACATCTAATCACGACAGCAAACAGGCCACTAGAGGCTTTCAACGAGGGTCTGGACTGTGGGTCAGCGAACTAGAAACCAGCAGAGATCAGGTTCAGCTACGTAAAAAGATCTATTTCATTTATTTTACAACATTTTCTCCTCTTTCTCCCACGGGATCGGGTCCTGCTCCTCTTCCACCTGCGTGTTCCTGCGCCCTGTCCAAAAGTGCTCCACATCTGGGAACGTCTTCTCGTTCTCCTGCGTGACAGCGTTGGCCACGGCGTTCGCCACGACCTCCGCTCCGTTCCCCTCCGTTTGGGGACACTTCTTGCAGCGGACTTGCTTTGTGCTTCTGCAGGTCGCCGCGAACCAGATGGTGATCAAACCCTGGCGCACGTCGTCGTACATGGTCATCAGGATGACCGGCGACAGAGAGCTGCACGCGTAAAGGAGGACCTGCGCGAAGATCAGCAAACCCACGGGAGGTTTGTTGTAGCCGAGTCTGATCCAGGTGAATGTCCCCCACTCTGGGAGCAGCATGAGCCCGAGGGCACCGCTCAGACACAATAAAACCAGGATAACCTTGCTCTGATGCCGGGGGCTGGGTGCGTGGTTCACCGCCGTGTGCAGCGTCTTGGTGTAGTAAGCAACTGTGAAGATGACCGGCACCAGAAACGTTGCAGTTGGGTAAATCTTGTAGAACAAACTCATGAAGTCAGACGCGCACACTGGCATTTCTGAGACGCAAATAGTGTCGCTGCCGTGCGGCACCAAAGAAGCGAAGAGCATCTGAGGGATGGGAAACATCATGGACACGATCCAAATGAACGCCAGGGCTCCGTGGATCCACGTCGGGCTGTAGAGGGGCCCCGCGGCGGTGCTGGGGATCAAAGTGTGTTTGGCTCTAGTGGTGGCTGCCAGGATTAAAGTTTTTGCAACTACGCACGAGTGCTGGAACCAGTCCGTGGTGCTGCACACGAAGCTGCCCATGGTCCAGGTCTGCTTGTAGTAGGTGACGGCGCGCACGGGGGCGCACAGCAGCAGGATGACCAGGTCCGTGGTAGCCAGGGAGGCGAGGAGCGCTTTCACCTCGGAGCCCTTCCCGTTTCTGAAGTCACGTATGAAAATCAGCAAAACGAGCAAATTCCCAACGGCTCCGGACACACAGATCCCGATCAGGATGACAGGCATGGCCGCCCTGGTGTCCTCCCCCTGGAGGAGCTGGACTCCTCCAACGAAATCAAAGAAGGAGACATTAGCCGGTCGATCAATATCCATCTTTAAAGTGTGAGCTCCTTGAAGTTGAAAGGAACAAAAAAGAGAAATGCAGCCAACAAATTAAACTCACTTTTTATTTTTTTCTCTCCAACAAATTCAAATCCAGGAGAAGAAAGAAAATGAAAAAGAGGCAGAGGAGCTGTCCAGCGCCGTGGAGCTGAAACGCAGCTGAAGGGGTCGTGATCGCATCAGCAAGTGGGTGAGCAGGCTGCCAGGTAGGCTATTTCAAGTGCTGCCATTTAGCATCGTCAACGGCTCACGTCACTTTATGAGTGTGGCTCCAGGCTGCAGCCAGAACAAATGGGACAGCAGCGTGACGAGATTTTCATCCACGAGCCCAGAAGGAGCGACGTAGTGTGACGTTTTCTGTTTTTTACTTTTACTGCCTCCAGCTATAGGCTACATTCATCACACCCAGAAACGTTTTCAGTTCCACACATATCCTGAAAACATACGCTGGTATTGTTTATTCAAGAAAATGAGCCAATATTACATATCAGAGAGGAGCTCCTCTAGGATTAAATCAGATTTCATGTGTTTAGAAGTGTTTCCATCAATGTAATGAGGCTCAGGTTTGGTTCAGTTCCTGGTTTAGTTTCAATAAATCTGGGATTTTTTTGGAAGCCACAAATAATCCACAGTCAGACAGATTGAAGACGACTGTCCCCCTCCACAGGAGTGGTCCACCAACAAAGATCACTCCATGATAGTCTGAGAGGAACCAGAGGAACCCAGGGGAACTTCTAAGCAGCTAAAGGCCTCTCTCTCATTGGCTGATGGTAATGTTGATGAATCCACTGAACAACCATGGTGTGATGGACAAAGACACTGCTCTCCAAGAAGAACATTTCTAAACATCATGTGGACAAGACAGAAGACTACTGGGACAATGTTTAGTGGACAGATGAGACCAAAGTAGAATAGTTTGGTTTAAATGAGATGAAGCATCAGAACCTCATCCCTCCATCAAACATGGGGGTGAAGCTAATGTCCTGGTTTGGGCCTGTTCTGCTGCATCTGGACCAGGACGCCTTGTCCTCATTGATGGACCAATGAACTCTAAAAGAAAATGTCAGGACATCTGTCCATGAGCTGAATGTGAAGAGAAACTGGGTCATGCAGCAAGACAAGGAGAACCAAGAACACAAGTGGTTCTACAAGAGAACGGTTAAAGAAGAACCAGATGAATGTTTAGGAACGGCCAAGTCAAAGTCCTGACCTTAATCCAAGAGAAATGTTGTTGTTGGACCTGAAGCAGCAGTTGATGTGAGGAAACCCACCAACATCTCAGAACTGAAGTGGTTCAAGCTGCTGTAGAACACTGATCAGCTGTTACCACAAACATTTAATCTCTTACTTCTGCATCTCTCTGATATGTAATATTGGCTCATTTTCCTGAAAAAAACAAAACAAATACCAAAACAGAACATGTCAGTCTAATACATTTGGTTCTCTTTGTCAACTTTTTACGCAGAAATGTAGAAAGTTGCAGTTAATGTCGGCTAATAAAGTTATTTAATGTTAAACAGGTTGACATTAGTGTTGGACATTAATTTCACTAATGAATTCATGCAGAGACTCAGGAGCTTTACACAGTATTATCTGGAGTATTGTCTGTACTATGGTGTGTGTGTGTGTGTGTGTGGTGTTATTTATTATTTTTTAATGATATGCATGTATGTCTATGGGGTTTTAATTAAACAGGACCCCTGTGGTAGAGTGTAGTATAACTACTGGATGCCTGCAGATGTCACATGGTCAGATTATTGGATCTATTTCATCTTTAACTGATCAATGTTATGGAAATTTTTGATTTTTTTGATCATGAAAGTAAAAGTAAAATGATCTCTATTACTGTTTGGATGGATTTTCTTTAAACTGATTACAGATGTTGAAGGTTCCCAGTTTGACTTTTTATTCAGCACCACCAGCAAGTCAAAATTTCTGACTTTTCATGAGCCCAAAGGATTGGTGTATTCTTTACGGATAAATAAATAGTATGTAGTCTGCATGTTCTCCCTGTGTCTGTGTGGGTTCTCTCCAGGTTCTCCAGCTTCCTCCTACCATCCAAAGACATGCTGGTGAGGTTCATTGGTGATTCTAAGTGGGAGGAAGCTGGAACCAGAAAGGAACCAGTAGGCCGATGGATCCGATGGATTCAGACCCGGGGTGCTAACCACTGCACCACTGTGCCGCCCATGAAGAACTGTAAAAGTAAACAACAGGACGTTAAAATCGATTCTAAAACACACTAGGAGCCAGTGGAGATCTGCTGAAACCGGAGGGATGTGATCTGTTTTCCTGGTTCTGCTTAAAAGCCGTGAGTGTTCAGGCAGGTAGAACGAGTGTAGCAGTAATCCAGACGTGATGAAACAGTCTCTGTGTCTTTACAGGATAAAATGGGCCAGATCTTAGAAACGTTGCTCAGATGTTAAGTTTGAAACGTGTTGGTGATATGGGACTGAAAACTTTAGTGAGAATCAGTCCAGACACTGAGGTTTAACACAACAGTACTGATGTTCTTGCAAAAAGGAGATATGCAAAACTGGAGAAGACGAAAACTAAGACACGAGGACCTGAACAGAAGGACAAACTGAAATAAAACAAAGGATTCGCTCACATGAGGATGATGGAATAATTAGAGACAGGTGAGACGATTGAGGGGAGGAGCATGAAGACATAACACACAAGAGAGGTGAGTGGAAAAGAAAAATGACAAAATAAAGCAGAGAAAACCAAACAGAGAACATAAAAAACTCTGTTCTGACTTCTTCATTTCCACCACACAGTCAAAAATAAACCATAATTTGTTGTGTTGTCCTGCAGGTGTTTTACGTGGCGTTTTATCTGATGCAAACACGAACGAACGAAGAGCTGGAAATGAAAGTTAATGACGAGTTTAACGAGGTGAACGAAGCAGCAAGGTGTGTTTACATGAGGGCAAGAGCATCCGGATGGTGAAGGGGAGGAGGGACGGTGGTGATGAGGGGGGAGGTGGGGTGTATGTGGAGAGGTGAGGGTGCCCACTCAAATGCTGTCACCTCCTCAAAGAGGGCCGGTTGCTAGGAGACCGGCGCCACCATCGCAGCATGGGGTTAGGAAGATGTGAGGCGTCGTGAAGTAGTGTGAGATACGGATGGCGAGGGGAGCTTTAAAGGAGCTGGAGCTTCAGAGCTAATGGATGCACAGATACCACAGTGTGACTGCAGTGAAGGAGGGCGGGGGGTGCAGGGTGGAAGGTGGGAGGTGGGGTACAAAAAAAAGGCTCCGGTGGTATTTAGAGGGATGATATAATAGCACATGCAGGGGTGCTGCCCTCATGGCGCGCAGTAATCAGGGATAATTGATATGTTGTGGACCGCCGCGCTGGGCCAAGAATACGAGCAGACCTCCAGGGACAATTCCTGTGACACAAATGTGCATTTATGTTCAAGAGGAGACGCAAATGACGAGGCCTCCTGGATGTTTTTGATGGAAAAAGTCAAAGATCAAGCAAGTTTATTTAATTCATACAGTCTAATTACAGGTTCAGTCTGGAGAGAAGCTCCTCAGGCTACCTCCTCTACTCACACACGCTTTTATAGCTACAGATAATATAACGCGTTAGCATGCTAACATGAGCTAGCTGGTGCCAAAAACAAACAACAAACCTGAAGCTGATGGGAAAGTCAGGAACAAATGACATAATACTGTCGTGGTTTTGAATGTTTTCTGTGACCTTGTTTGATTTTATTTGTGTTTCCTGTTTTTATTTTGTAAAGTTAATTCATATGGTTTCTCCTGGTGAGCTCCGCCCCCCTTAGTTTCACCTGTGTCTCGTTACTTTGTACTTTATCAAGTTATATGTAGGGATGTCCGATAATATCGTCCCTACGATATTATCGCTCGATATTGAGTTAAAAATGTCATATCATAAATTATCGGTATCAGGTTTTTATTACCGATGTTTGTTCTGTAGCTTCAGCATTTCCGAGTCTGCATGAACGCAGCATGGGACGTTAACAGGCGCGTGCTTGATGACGTATAACAACAACAACACGCTAGTCTCGTAGGTTGCTAACCGTGGCTAACAAGCTAGCTCGCCCGGTGTATGAGATGTCTGTGGTTTGGAAGTATTTCCTAGTGTCACCTACTAACAGTAAATATGTGATTATTATGAGAGGAGGAAACAAGGCGTCTTCCTTTAATACATCACATCTGATCACCCACCTCAAGAAGAATCATGCAGAGTTATACGATACATTTGTCTTCCTTGTTTTGATATTGTCTGTAGTTTGTTTGAGGCAAAACTTTCTCTCTAAAAACACAAAAAAATAAATGAATGGCACTTTTATCTGTAGCTTATTTTGCACAGTGTTTACATTTGAAAAGCCATGTTGCATTTATGTTTGCATCCAGTGGGACATCGCAATAAAATGAGGCATAATGTGTTAATTCCAAAATAGGTGATATGTTATGTTGTTACCTAATAATGTTGCTGTAAAAAGACTGAATATATCAGTATAGGAAATTAAGAGTTGGACAATGTCGGATATTGGCAGAAAAGCCGACATCGACCATCCCTAATTATATGCGATGTTTGTCCTACCGATCATTTCCTTGCATTTATATCTTAGTTTTGGTCCTTACCTGTTGCTGGAGTTGAGTTTTTGTACAACCTGCCTTCCCTGCAGCATCTTTTGTTCCATGTTTGTTTTTTTGTATTTTTTTTTTAATTAAAATCCACTTTAAAGAACAAATGCAAGAAATATCAATGTGCAAATGACATAATACGCTGCACACCACTGTGCCGCCCTTCCTTCACGACTGTTTGACTGATTATTCTCTTGATATTCATGGTTCCTAGGATATAAATCCCAAATATTTAGCTGGTCGTCTGACTTTATATCAAATCATATTTTGTAGTGGATTAGCAGCGGATTAACTACCCTATCAGCAGCTGGATAAGTTTCCCTTGAAATTAAGTGAAGATGCATGCATGACTGTGTTGGCTTTAGTGAAAGAAAACTAACATTTATTGTGAGTTAATGTCTATTGGATGGATTATGTAGAAGCATTTATGCCTCAGATCACTTTAATATCCTGCTGCAACAACTGGAACACAGTCTGTTTTAATCTAATTTAAATCTATATGGGCATCTGCATCTGCGTGTACTGCCTCTGCACGTCTGCTACGATGCTAATCTTGAAGCAGCCTAAACTACCAGGCTGTCATTGTTTCCAGAGGGTGAATGCTAATGACTTGTCCTACTGCCAGCTTTCATTTACGAACACATACCTGCAAAATGAGCCTCATTCTGATCCGGTTTCTTTGTGCTAACTGCTAATTAGCAAACATTAGCATCTGCAGCTGCTAAACGTTGGCATGCTAGCACTTTTGCATTTAGCTCAAAGTACTGCAATGCAAAGTGTGTGGTCTTGCTTACGCTGGCTACTTTTGATTTATTTGAACTGAAAACATAATTAAGTTCTCTGTTTGCTGTTTGTTTATTTATTAGTCTGTTTTAAACGAGGACAGTCGACAGAGCTGCATCCTGAAAGGAGGAATGACTCTTTTTTGAGTTGTAGCATCCGGTACTTTGACTGGATTTTTTTGTATTTTTTTTCTTTGGAAACAACCCAGACCCACTGAGATACAACAGTAAATGCACATGACGTTTCTTTTTGTATTTTTTATTTATTTCTAAACCTCTGCATCCGCCAGTCAAGCCGGGACTGAATCCTTGGTTCCCTCACGTCCCCTCGAGGTTTTTCTTTTTATTATTATTGTTATTATTATTTTTATTTCACAGAGCCAGAGAGGGATGGAATATGAGTGAAAAGGGTCACAAGAACAAAAAGCCAGAGAGTCTAAATGAAGCCTGGTAATGTTCCCTGTGGAGATATCCCAGACAAGAAACAAAGACGAAGTACTTTTTCGACCACAGGGATGTCTATCCTAAGAGCAGACGGCCCAAATCCCTTGATGCAGAAAAGCTTTTTACAATATAAAAGAAATCAAATGCAGGTTGTTTTATTTTTTTGTCGTTCATAGAGATAAAGGGTCTCCCCCGGTGACCGTGTTGTTGCTTTTCTTATTGACGTTATTGCTCAGAAAGTGGATTATCAGTTTCTCGCTCCCTGCTCCACGTGAAATCTGACTTCCTTCGAGCCCCCGTCAAAGTTCACGGTTGCCACGACAACCCGCCGATGGAAAACACACTCGATGTGCAACGCTGCAAAAGTTTGCAGCCGTTTTGGCGGTTTTAATCGACTCATGTTGACGAGCTGCAGGACACGTCGTTATCCCCACCGCTGCTTCGTGCATTTGATTTGATTCAGGCTTCATGCAAAGGGGATAAATGACTCCCTTTAGCAAAAGGGCAGACTCCCGCCTGCAAAATAGCAAATAATTAATGTCAGCCTTTTTTATTTTTTTCATATAGTATAGGGAGGGAGGTAGACGGAGAGCGGATGAAGGCGTTGGCTTCTCTCTTCTTCTTTAATCACAAACACTTATAAAACGTGGCATTAGCAGGTCATCGTACGTTGAGGGATTAATGATGCTTTTAGAAGGAGGTGAAGCTTTGTTGAATATGTTGAATGTTTCCTCTGCTCCTGCTCCTGCTGCTAGCTGCCACCTGCTGTGACCTCCTGCTGCCATGGCCAATCAAGTCCTCAAGAGTGATAGCTTGTTATAAAACAACACCGACCACAGGCCCAATAGAGCTCCCATATTTACAGTTATGTTCATATGATTGGACAAACATATTTATTTTTAAAGAACAGGTGTAAAAATTGCAACGTGACATTTAGAACAGAACGTCCTGCAGGTTGAGAGGTGCAGGGTTGATTGGATCTGATCTGATTTTATCCAGAACGTCCCACTTGATGGGATTGATTGCTTGATTGAGATCTTGGGAATCTGGAGGACAGATGAACACCTTGAACTCACTTGCCCTAAGCAGCAATCAAAGCAAACGCAGCAGCCCTGACTCTCTGAAGGTTGTGCTGTGGTCTCTGGTACCAGGACGTTGGCAGCAGATCCTTTAAGTCCTGCTTTAAGTGTAGAGCTTTAAGGTGGATCAAACATTTTATCCAGAACGTCCCACAGATGCTGGAGTGGACTGAGATCTGGTTAAATCTGGACACCAAGTCAACACCTTGCACTCTTTGCAACCGTTCCCGAATCATTTCTGATTTCTTGCGGGGTGCATTATCCTGCTGGAAGAGTCATTCAGGAAATACTGTCTCCATGAAAGTGTGGACATGGTCTGCAGTGATGTTTAGGTAGATGCTGCATACATCCACATGAATGAATGGACCCAAGGTCTCCCAGTAGAAGTGAAATCCTTCCACTCGTCCATTTTTTTCTGCTTCTAACATAATTTTTGTGGGGAATAATTCTTTGCTCTTGCTGCCTGATACATCCCACCCACTCACAGGTGCTGTGATAATCAGATTATCAGCGTTGAGATGCAGGTATTTATCGTTTTGGCTCTGATCATTAATAAAACTGTTGTTGCCACATTTATCAGACAGCTCTGCTAACTTCAGGTTACATGAACGGCTTTATTCTCCTTTAGCTCTGGTTGCAGCTCACAGAAACGCTGCAGAATAAAAATGTAAATTCATGCTTTTTAGCATTTGAACACATTCATATAGAAACAGATCTCCTGGTTTGAACTTGTCCTCATCTCGCCCCCGTCGAGCCCCTGAAGGGAAGACTCAGATCTGTGAATCTTGACAGTCTGCAGTGAGAAAACTGTGAGGTTTCATCACATATTAACAGCGACACATGACCCGAGCGGAATCTGGTACGAGGCTGACACCGTGTGACGGAGGAAGGGACGGCATTGGTTTGTTCTCATGATGGGTTTTTATTGAGATTCAGGATTTAAGATGTTTATGATCATATGCATGAGTAAAGACAGCAGTTCAGACCACACAGTGACATCCTTACCCCCATCAGTAGCTATGAACAGATCAATGGATCAGACTGCAGACCATGAGTCAAGAAAGAAAGTCTTTCTACCTCTGAACCACTAGATGGAGACTTTGGTACATGATTGACAAAGAGGTGGAGGAGAGGATCAAGTCTGAATGATCTCGTTGGACGGTATTAGAGTTTATCTGTCTTAAATATAGGAAACAGAAAATACTGTATAAGGAAAATAAAAATAAAATAGATAGTTTATTTATCCCGAGGGAAACTCAGTGTCCAGTTGCTTTATCACATAGAAACAGACATTTAACTTATATAACCATGTATAAAAATAAAAAACAACTTTGGGAATTTGTTCAAAATACACATTAAAGTGTTTATTTTATTTAATTTATGCAAATTAATACTTATTATATTAGACAAAACCTCATTTTTTGATTGAAACATAAACCTTATGATGCAGAGAAGCACGAGAAGAGCGATTCCTGATAAAAACTTACGATTTACAGTGAATATTTTTAATGATTTAGATTTCTTGTATAAGTTTTATTTCATATACTGAACCAGAAAAATAAATATCAGTAGCACTTACTGTCTATTCTATATTCATATCTGTCTTTAAAGTCAATCAATTACTTAATTTTATTTCATTTTCCTCCTAAAACAATGATGTAAATGAATTAATTACTTTCTAAAGAGAAGGTTTTATCATTTTATCACATGAAGCGATAAAGAGATTTTTTAGATCTGTCCTCGTCTGGAGATACGACTTTTGAACAGTTTGTTTATTGAGTTTTATATATTACAAAACCAACAGTGTTCTGATTATAGATCTAGATACAGTATACCCCAGAACAGATACCACCCCCCAACCCCGGTCCCTCCGACACCCAGCCCCAGCAGATGGACATGCCAAAATTAAATTGGGCTCTTGATGCAAGTAAAAAAGTTTCCTGGTTTATTTCCCAATGGCATGGTGGTAGCACTGATGCCTCACAATGAGAAGGTTCTGGGTTCTAATCCAGGCCTGTGTGGTTTTTGCATGTTCTCCCTGTGTCTGCGTGGGTTCTCTCCAGGTTCTCCAGCTTCCTCCCACCGTCCAAAGACATGCTGGTTAGGTGTGAGAATCTCTCTGCGTTAGCCCTGTGATAGACTGGAGACCTGTCCAAGGTGGACCCCCCATCTCTAGACCAATGACAGCTGGGATAGACTCCAGCAGACCCCCATGACCGTTAACAGGAAGTGGTTACAGAAGATTAGTGGTGCAAAGGTTTTAGTCTCTAAATCACATATATTATTTATTTTATTGCCATTTTCAAACTATTTAGAGATTTAAAGTCCAAACTCACTAGATCCCAAACTGATCAAGTATCTGTGGGATGATCCACTCAAAGAGTCCCCCCCCCCTAACAACAGGACACCCTCAGAAGGCCTATATCCATCCTCTGATGAGACCTGCACAATATTAGGAAGGAAGGTGGTCATAATGTTTTGCCTGATCGGTGCTATGCCTTGTAAGGAGTCTTTAAATAACTACACTTGACTGTGGCACAGAAAGCCCCCCCCCCCCCTTCAACAAGCTTCAATCAGTTCCACATGATTAATAATTAGCTCAAATATTTGATTGTTTTATGAAACCTGTAAAGAGAAGAGAGAGGAGCCTGCAGCCGCTTAAAGTTTAATGCTCACAATAAGAAACCAAATGTGTTTGGTACCTTTGGCCCCGTGCGTTTTTATTTAATCTAGATGACTTGTATGTTCTCGCCTTGGTGCACACAAGGCCCCGCTAATCTTGTTCTCCATCGGCCCCTGTGCATAATGAAAAGGTGGCTTATCGTGATGCTGGCCGCCCCCCTTCCTCTGTCTCTCCCTCCTCTCTCCCCCGGGGTGACGTCGACTTTCATCCATTTCCCGCCGAGGAATAAGGTGAACGCCACTTAAACCACGTGACCGCCGGGGAAATCTCCCAGGACCCATGGGTGCCACCGTCGCCGGGCCGGAATGGGAACAATAACTCAGAGAGAATAAAATGAAGAGTTCAATTGGGAAGCGATTAAAATGAATAGAAGCTTTGGCTAGATAAGACACACACCATTTCCTCATCTATTTAACATTCATTGAATTGAATAATCCGGTCTTATTATCGTAAATAGTCTGCATATTTACCCTGAATATGCTAATTTATGTTTTGCTGCGAGCGCTCTGCGACTTAATAATTTTTTCATCAGTATATGCATATCTCTGGCTTCCTCCTATAGCTGCTTCTAAAGAGGAGTGGAGAGAGAGCGGCGGAGACACCTACACACACAGTTATATAATGCTCATTGTTTCTGTAACTTCTGTTCCATTCATTTCCTTTTATTTTTTTTTTCTTGCACTTTGCCCAAGGCCAGCCCAGTTACATTTCAATCAAAAGATTCATTGTAAAGTCATTATCCCAAACTAGGCCCCGATAATTGGCTGTCATTTTGCATAGTGGAGGCACTCTGGCTCCGGGGCAAATGACTGCGGCCTTATCGTTAACTTTTAAGAAAAAATAATGGACAATTTATCATTAATCTTTCCCAGGAAATAATAACAAGTTAAATGTCACCCCCTCCTCCTCCTCCTCCTCCTCCTCCTCCTCCCCGTGTCACGCCTTACAAACCTATCCTCTTCACCGTGAAGGTAGACGCAGAGCATTACCATAACTCTGTTCATGTAATAACATTTTCCTGGTTCCTATTTTATTTTCTCCTGTTGCTCTCGCTGATCTGGTTGTTATTTGCCTACGACCTTCAAACCAGACTATTGAAAGGAAATCTGAGCCTCCTCTATGCTAGCTGCTAACGTAGCCTCTTCAGGTGTTTGGTGCCGAGCAGGTAGAGTCAACGAGGCCTGCAAAAATCAAAACAATCCACTCAAGGACTCCAAATGATGTTAGCATTAGGTTAGCTTATGTTTGAAGGTTAGAATCCGTAGTTTAGCGTTTTTCTGGACTGTGCTAGGAAATCTGATCCTCCTCTATGCTAGCTGCTAATGTAGAGTCAGGTGTTTGGTGCTTCACCTTTCTCAATAAAGATGGCCGACAATGTGAGCCCAAAACCGAGTGGCACAATGGGAAACTGTGGACCAACTCGAGCTAATGCTAAATGCTTGAGCTAAATGCTTAAGCTAAATTAGTTCACCATATATTTCTATAAATATACACGGAATATTAAGGTGAATTACGCCTCCAAATCTAAACAAAGATGGCCGCCTGCCGACATGGGCATGTGGATGAGCACGAGCTAATGCTAAATGCTTGTGCTACATTTGCTAAGATATGTATTGATGGACTTTTGCACATTGTGCACATTCCTGCTTGGTTAGAATATTTACTGTGTTATTTTTCTTTAAAAAAAAACAACAACAAAAAAAACCCAGTTTGACTCTGTTGACATAAACTGAAGCTACCACGTCCAGTGTCAGCACCTTCATTTCGCATGTTAGCATTAGGTTAGCTTATGTTTGAAGGTTTGAATCCATGGATTTTTCTGTACTGTACTGTGCACATGGATGAGCACAAGCTAATGCTAAACGCTGTGCTAAATTTGCTAATATGTACATATTCAGATGAATTACGAAGAACTGTTTAGCACCTTCTATTAGCATGTTAGCATCAGGTTAGCTTTAGTATGAAGGTTTGAATCCTTGGAAGTTCATTTTTTTTGTGTGTGTTGACTTTTCTGGGCATGTGGATGACAACAAGCTAATGCTAAATGCTTTGCTAAAGCGTGTACATGTTCAGATGAATTATGAAGAACCATTTCTTAAGCTACGTCTCCAAATCATGGACTTATTTTTTTTTTGTGGTTGTGGAGTAAACACACATTGCCAACACTGCGTTGTTCACTCGTTAGCTTGCTAGCATGTTAGCCTCTGCAGCTTCTAGGTACAGACAGATGAGCATAATGGTAGTTTTGCAGGTATTTGACTTTAAACTAAAATACTGGACTAATTTAAAGTCTGATTTGATGATGGCAATAAAAAGTCAAAGAAGGGTGATTGTCTGAATCAACTTTCATGGCAACTTACCTAAAGGCTCATAAGACATTTTACTAAAAAACACCCGAACCTCATAGTGATACTGGAGGAAAGGTTGTCCTCAACGTCAGCAGCATGATCAGGAATTCATGACAACCCGTCAAAGATATTTCAGTCTTTTCATGTATGACATTTGGAACATTTGTAATAAAGGACCCAGAGGTCTCGTATGTCACGTTGAAGCTCATAATCATCAGCTGCATCTGTTTAGGTTATTGTGTTTCGCTCTAGTAAAGGCTCAAATCCTTCTTCTTCTTCTTTTGAAAAGCGTCCGGCCTCGGCGGTCGACCCCGATCATTGTTGACGCCCTCATCAGCAAACAATCTGAGATAAATGAGCGGAGTGAAAGGTTGACATCAGCAGAGGACGACACTCATTCCCATTCGTTTATGGGATTAGGCCGCCGCGAGAGGACGAGGCCGAATGACTCGTTTGGCATTCAAAGGCAACTGTGGCCCAGAGAGAGAGAGAGAGCCTGTTTGGACAGGGATCAATTATCAATCAGTCTATAGGCGAGGAGCCGGGATTACAAAAGCTATACGAGCCGTGTTGACAAATAACCTCTGAGATCCTGTCAATGAATGCAAACCGACAGACGCCTTTGGCTTTGACACTGGTCCACCGCTCGCTGAAATTCAGATTAGAGTCCATCTCATCAGCAGATTGCTGCTGTTTATGTCTGCTGCTTAGTCCTCCTCACACATGCTCTCATTTCTGCAGCGTTAAAACCCAGACTGGGTCCACTACACACAATTATGACCCTGTAAACTCAACAAATCACATTTAAACTTAAACTAAACGCGCACATCTACACATTTTCTAACAAGAAATGCCTTTGCATGAGGAAAACTGTCACGCAAACACAAAAATGAGCTACTGGTGCAGCGATTTAAGACGATGAGCTCCTCTGCAGAGATTTTAATGCTCATGGATGTGTTTTTATTGGATTCAACTGACAAAACTAATGGAAATATAATGAACCGGATGTGTTGTGACAGATTCTTGTAGTTATTTACCAGTGGAAATGGGCTGTTTGTGAACGAGCGACACTTTAAAATGTGGTGCATTGGCATAATTTGTTGTCAGATTGATTGACACCTTATATTTGGGGGGAACGTTTTAGACGTATTCTCAGTGTGGAAATAGTTTGCAGCTGCGTTTAGTGATTTAATAAGTTGGTGCCTCCTGTAGAAAGATGCAGGATGCAGAACTCAAATTGAGCTTCATGGACTCATCGTGAGGTGGTGGAGATGTTTCCCGGTGTTTGAGAAAGAACAAGACTTTCATTGAGCTGCTGTTGTAGAACGTTGGAGAATGAATGATCTGATGAAGAACGACGTAAAGAACTAGCGTTAGCATCAACATGTTAAGGTGCTCGAGCATGATGAGTTCCTGCAGCTTCATTTGCACGAGAGCAGACGAAGAAGAGAAAAAAGCTGGAGATCCGACCGTGCACGCTCTTTAGTTCAGCAGCGAGGTTCTTCTCTGCACCGACACAGAAGGTTCAGGTGATAGCATGGATAAAAATGTGTCTATATGCTCTGCAAATCAAGGAGATGCAGCTGCTGCAGGATGCACCGTCACTGAGAACACATCATGAGTGTCACCACTTCTTTGACAGTTTGCCGCATTAATAAGAACCCAGCAATGAAGAGCTGCAGGAAGAAGTGAGGAGATGAACATGACTCCTCTAGTTTCTTAGTTCTATGTATTAATAAATATCACGTGCACACCTACAGCCAATTTAGAATCACCAATGAACCTAAGCAGCATGTCTTTGGACGGTGGGAGGAAGCTGGAGAACCTGGAGAGAACCCACACAGACACAAGGAGAACATGCAGACAGATGGATTAGAAGCCAGCACCTTCTTACTGTCCCGCCCCCCTGCTCGTCTTTAGCTACCAAAAAGTGCAACAGATGAGGATTAGTTTGACCAAATGCCGCTGTTTGCTGATGCTAATGCGACAAATGAACGTCTCTCACTCGCCTCGGTGGATGCAAATAGGGGTTTTGACATTGTTTCGGAGGCGGCGGTGTCGCGCAGCGGGGTCGTCACTGTGTCCGTTTGGAGGGCAGGTTGAAGGTTGCAACCTTCACGAGGAGCGTGAGCTCCTAATCCCGACCTTCCTTCCTCCTCCTGGGAGTTGTCGGGGAGTTGACCGTGACGGTTTAAGAAGCGCCGCGGCTCCTCGGACACGTCTGGACCAAGTTGAAGAGTGGAATGGCGGCGGAATTAAACGGACAGGCCTGACGCGGAGGCTCACGGGTCCAGTGTTGGCACCTTCATTTAGCATGTTAGCATGAGGTTAGCTTACGTTTGAAGGTTGGAATCCGTACTGGGCACATGGATGAGCACAAGCTAATGCTAAATGCTGAGGATGCCTTGATTTACATCTGGTGGCCTTGCAGCTGTGTTTTTCTGACACTTTCAGGATTTCAGAAAATTTACAGTTTGGATAAAGAGGAAAATAAAGTCAGTCATCTCTTAACCAAAGAGGACAACACTTTATTTGGGTCTCTTGGCTAAGAGCGGCTTTATTTAGGGGTGAAAATAAAAGCTGTTGCTAAAGGATGAATTTCATTTGTCACGGCTGCTGGTTAAATATGAAAGCTTTCCTAAAACTACATGCAAAACACGTCATGTCATACACTGAGTCCCGAGGAGGGTCACGCTGCTCCTCTGCCCTCCTGACCCGTGGGGGGTCAACGAGAGCTGGCTTTACAAATCCCGACTTCATAAACACACACTGGGACAAGGTCCTCGTGGGAATTAACCCTACCCAGGCAACCACAAACAGTAAATTACAGGGGGCTTACACCATCGCTGCGATCCCCGGGGACATCAAACGGCATTAAAGTCGCCCCGCTCGCTCCACTTTAGATCTGCTCGGCCCTTTTGTTCCGCTGTATTAGCTCAGTGTCTTGGAGACGGCGGGCGGGGAGGAGGAGGCTGCTGCGTCTCTGCTCTTTATTGTTTCTGCTTAGAAAGACGGTGTTATTTTAAATAAAGTCGATGTATTTGGGCCCAAACTCACCTGTTAGGACCAGACGAGGATCTATCTATCTATCTATCTATCTATCTATCTATCTATCTATCTATCTATCTATCTATCTATCTATCTATCTATCTATCTATCTATCTATCTATCTATCTATCTATCTATCTATCAGAGCTGTGTTTTAATGTATTATTCATTTATTTGATGTACCGTATGGGGACTTTATCGTGCTCTCTGGTGCAATAAACTAAGTAAAAGCTAATAAAACTATTTAAAATATTCAAAATACACAAAGAATACATGAAAAATGTTTGGTTTTAAGTAAAGGAACAGGTTGTGCATGGATTTGCAAAAGAAAAAATAGCCAGGAAGTGCAGACACGATTAATAAATGTGCATTAAAACACAAAAAACAGTCAATATATGCTCCCTTGCCAAAACATTAGGTACACCAGTGAAGACAAATGCACTATATATCCCCTCACGACCGCTCTAGCATTCAGTTTAGGGTTAAACGGCGTCAGAGCGGTGGTGATTCGCCTAAAACGAGAGCGTCAAAATAATAGGAACGTGTGTCGGTGCAGGACGGTTACATTAGAATGGATTCCTTCTCTCTGCTGTACCTAATGAACTGGCACGTGGGTCTAGATGTATGATTAGCTGGTTTAGTTTTCTCTGGTTTCTCTAATCTAAAAGATAAAAGTAAAGTTTTGTGGCTAATGTTGCTGTGAATAAATGAATGAGTCATAATTTGATGTGAAAGGCCTCCTGTGCGTCTTTAACTCATGCATATGTAAGATATGAGGCGTTGACGTACGGGTAAGGGCGGCTGTCCCGTGTCGACCAGGGGACAATAGCCCCCTGTGAGTGTTTCTTCCTCGGCTCTTCATCGGGAGGGGGCCCCGCTGGGAGCAGATTAGCCTCTTCATGGGGGATGTGACGCCCGGAGAGGAAGTATCAGAGGAGGACAAACGCAAGGACAAATCATCGGGGGCTTAATATTCACAGCAGACATGCAGACAGCAGGAGAGGGCTTCCTCTGAGCTGGAGGCTGAGATTGGTCCCGCTCCTTCTCGCCTTTGTTTGTCCTCGTTTAGATCTCTGTTAGCGGAGACGACTGCTGTTTGTCTGTGGAGGCTGGAAATCGATGGAGGAGTAAGAGCAGAAGAGGGAGGAAAACAACCATCACGCTCCACGTTTGACGTAAAAGTCACAGATTGATTTAAACAAATGAAGGAATGAACACGGGAGCTTATATTAAATTAAATCAAAGTAAATAAAAATGCAAAATAAAATAACAGCATGAGGGAGAGTACAGCCCTAGAGATCATGAAGCTTTAAACTGAACTCTGTGTGAAATATAATCAAATCATGTTTCTGAAAGGTGAATATATTTATATTTTATCTGCAAATTAATGAAAAAAATATATTTACAAGAAACCTAATCACATATAAGATGAGTATATGAGGATAAAAGGTTTTAAAGAAGTGAAAGAAAGATTCTGTCTTTTTATATTTAATAAAAAAATAGTGTTTTCAGAGGTTAAAGGTCATGGATCTGGTTTTTAACCACCAACAGATGGCGTCAAAAACAAATTTATTTAGATTAAACTGAGCGACCTGGAAGAGTCTGGATCACAGGTTTAAATAAAGTTAAATAAAGTTTATATTTACCACCAATAAATAAAAATATATATTTTTTTAAAGTATTGGAAACTTTTCTTTTTCCCCATAAATCCGATTTTTGAAATATGACTTTAATCCCAGAAAATCTGAGATAGTCACTAGCATCTGAAAAAAGTTAAATGAATGGGATTAATCTCATAATTCTAGTTTTTAATCTCACAATTCTGAGATTAACTAATCTGATTAATTCGGTTTGAGACAAGTCTCAACATAACTTAATTCTGGCCTTTGACCTCTCGAAACCGAAATTTTGAGATTTTAGCTTTTGAGATTAAATTTAATCTAAGATTTCTTGTCAGAGTTTTTTTTTTTTAGATTTGACTGAATCCTGAGATTAATTTTGACCTTAATTTCAGATTTTGAGACGTTAAATTGATCAGATTAATCTCATAATTCTAGTTTTTGACCTCCCAATGTGGAGATTAATTAATTTAACAAATGAAATTCTGAGATTCCATTTAAATTTAATTTAATCTCAGAATTGTAATTTCAAGATTATCTGAACTGATCTGCCTTTACGCTCTCATAATCTGAGATTAATCTGAAAATATATCTCAGAATCAATCTCTAATCTCTCAGTAGCTTTATTTTTTCCTCATAATTCTCATTTTAGCAAGAAGTATGAGATTAATCTGTAACTTCTCACAATCTGAGATTAAGTTCTGACCTTTACCCTTTCACACTCTGAGATTAATCTGAAAATTAATCTCAGAATCAATTGCTTTTAGTGGATTCTTTTTTTCCCTCATAATTCTTATTTTAGAAAGAAGTATGAGATTAATCTCTAACCTCTCATAATCTGAGATTTAAATCAGAATTTTGATAAAGATCTTAATCCCTACATTTGTTTTACTGTGGCCCTAATCCACTTTGATTTTCTTTAAAGACAGTTAATGTTGAGACATATTTAATCTAGTGAATATAAATATGTCCCGGTGCCTCCTCCTCTTCCTCCTCCTCCTCCTCCTCCTCCTCTTCCTCCTCCTCTTCCTCCTCCTTGCTGGCTGATTGACAGCTGCTGAGGTCAGCGCTCCGCTCTTTCCCACATTGCCCTCAGCCGCAGTTTAGCAGATAATTAAAATATAAATCGGACAAAGACCTCTAAGTCGCTGGTTAAGCGTTACAAAGGGAGAGCCCACATCCCCAGAGCTGGTAAACCAACACCTTATTACCGAGCCCGCAAAGAAAAACACGCCGCTCTCCGCCAGCTGTTCGCCACAAGAGACGCGTTGTGTTCGCGGTCCAAACCTGCACCAGCAGCGGGAGCCACGCCGCGTTCACGTACGGTAGGAAATAGAACGATTCTCATTAGCAGAACGCAAAAGTGCCACATTTAAATATTTTTTAGGTAAAAAAAAAACAAAAAAATAATTATAATAATTATCGATGTATTTATTAATTTCATTAAGACACTTTTATTTATTTATTTAAACATGGCACCTGTAGGATTATAATTGAACAACAGAAAAACTTCATCTTTTTTTTTTTTTTTTATTACATTTATTCATGATCAAATTTTTCTTTACTTGCTTTATTTATTTTTATTTTTTGGTAAATATTTTTATTTTTATATATTAGATATTTTGAAGATAAGGTTCAAATAAAACAAATAACAACAAACTTTATGGAGACACAGGAGACAAAAACTAACCTGGTTAAATATTGAAAGTTCTGCTGCATCGATTTGTTTTTCCCCAAATTAAACTTTCACTCGACATTAATGAAAGAGACGCGTAAATATATCGTGACCGGTGCACGAGCGCCTCAACATGACGAGGAGAAATGGCGGCAAACGAGAGCTGGTGACCTCCTCAGGCCTCGTGTTCACAGCAGAGCGGCTGCAGCAGCAAATCTGTTTTTATTTATGTTATTCCTTCCGTTTCTCTTATGCTCTTGGAAGTTATAGCTCCCAGTGATCTGAAGACAGTCATCTTTCTGCAGAAACAACCTCACACCTGTAGGTTCCTTTATGTAAATAAAGTCTGCAGCCTCCAACTCATGCAATATGTTTTTTGGGTTCTCGCTGAACCATATGAGCCATAGGGGCGTCCTACCAAGACTTAAACACAGTCTGCATAAACAAAAATATAGACAAATATTTGGAAAATGTCAGCTTTTACACAGAACACCTGAACGCATCAGCAGGTATCAGCTCAGGTCTGCAGCTCCTCCTGTGCTCAGGCCTTTATAATAAAATGTCCTGTCTGATATGTCTTCATTCTTAGATTGCTCCTGGGTTCCTCTTGTGTCTTTACTCCAGATCGGTTCAGATAAAACCTGATCACGAAGCCCAGCCGACACCTGATCTCCTTCACGCAGTCTAAATATTTGGATTCACATAAAAACCCAGAATCAGGGCAGCAGCGACCGAGCCGACGCCTCCCAGTGA